>CM075852.1:113972091-114572091 GCA_037975125.1 Latrodectus hesperus
ACAGCAGATTAAATAAAATTATTAACTACATAACTATCATTATTTTTCACTCACACAAACAAATACTGTAATTATTATCATTAATAATACACTTCTTCCATTAAAAGTAGAAAATTATTAAGTTAGATTACAAAAAAACTATAATAATATATAATACACTTTTTTCCACAAAGTAATTCTTGATACAATTCTAATAAAACTACTTACAACAAAAGTTTAATAGAAAATAAATGAACTTAGGAATATTAAATCATTCACAGAATAAATTTAACAAATTTTCATAATACTTGATGAATACTTCAGTATACAATAAATGATCTTTAAAGTTATTTATTTTTAGAGTCAATAGTTTATGATAAGTTCATTGCCTTTTAATTGCAACTTTTTCTTTAAATAAAACTGAAAAGATCTCACCATTTAGGATCCCTCATTCAGCTTTAGTCCTTGCGAGTGGATCTATGTGGATTGCGTCTAGGGCTATAGTCCTCATCATCACTATTGGCACTATCGGTATCATCTTCATCCGAATCTGGTTCATTTAGCCATGGTTTTAGTTGACTAATGTGAGCTGTTGTTGCGTAGAAGTGGCCTTTCTTTTTTCTTCTAGCTGAGTCACACGGTAGACATCGTTCGGCAATACCTCGGTAACAATAAGAGGGCCTCGGTACTTAAATTGTGTCTTCGTAGGTTGGCCTGAAGATTTCGGGGCTCTTTTCATTACGACAATTTCTCCTCGTTCAAACGTCATTGCTCTACATCTCTTTTTATCATAATACTGCTTCATTTTTTGTTGACTTTCTTCTATTTGTCTTCGAGATTCTTCCTGCACTATAGATGGATCTTGCCAACTCTGAGCTTCTTCATCAGCTAACTTTCTCAAAATTCCATCGTTGAATCGTGGAGAATAACCATGGAGCAATTCAAATGGTGTCTTGTTCGTTGACTTGTTTACAAAATTGTTCAAGTTTCTCTCAACTTCATGTATTTTAACATCCCAATCTTTGTGATTCTGATCTTCCATACCAGTTGTTATGGTAGACAATATTGTTCTATTAACTCTTTCAACCATTCCATTTGCACATGGTCGCTTCGTACAATTGAGTGTATGATGTATACCATTTTCAGTACAATATTGTTGAAATTGATGCGAAGTGAAACAAGTTCCTCGATCTGTTATTATTTTCTCAGGTAGACCATAAGTATTTACAAACTTTTTCAGAGCCTTCAGCACATGGGATGTTGACGTGCTCTTTACTGGAGTCAATTGGACAAATCTTGTGAAATTATCTATTATGACCAGAAGTTCTTGATTACCTTTAGAACTCTTAACAAAAGGTCCTAAATGATCCATATGTATAATTGAAAAAGGTTTACGACCTGCTTTAATTGGATTTAACAAGCCAGGCTGTTTTCCTGATGGCGTTTTGTTCATTAAACATTCAAAACATTTCGAAATGTGCCTTCGTACATAACGTTTCATGTAAGGAAACCAATACAATTCTCTTATCTTATTTACAGTTCTGTCAACAGAAAAATGTCCCATAAGATCATGGAATTTAATTACTGTACTCTTTCTCATATTCCTTGGAATAACATAGAGAAATTTTTCTTTTCCATTTTCATTTATGCACCTAAATAATCTATTTCTCTTAAAGATATAATTTCTTATAAGTTGTTTTTCTTCTTTTGTTCTATCCTGATCTTTTTTTCTGAATATTTCTATTAATTTTCGTATTTCTGGATCAGCCTGCTGTATCATCAATATTTGCTCATCTTCACTCAAGGTCAAACAAACTTCAAATTTTCTCTCAATAATACTGTGCAAAGTATCTTCTGGCTCTTCAACAGCTGCTCTGCTTAGTGCATCCACGTGTTTCATTCGTTCACCTGATCTATGCCGGATCTCAAAATCGTATTCTTGCATGAGGTTAAACCATCTTGCCATCTGAGGATTTGATGACTTTTTAGCGTTTAAATACACGAGTACTTGACAGTCTGTAACGATTGTGAACTTTATTCCTATCAGAAACTGCCTTAACCTTTCTAATGTCCACACAATTGACATCAACTCTAATTTACTCGAATGGTACTTTTGTTCAGTTTCTGTAGTTTTCTTGCTAACGCAATAAACCATCCTCCAATTCCCTTTACTATCTCTTTGAAACAATATTCCGGCCAATCCAACTGAACTTGCATCACAATGTACCTCAGTTTCACTTTGAGGATCATAATGAGCTAGGATCGGTGCTTTAATTAGATTACTTTTAAGTTCCTCGAAAGCCTCACTTTGCTCTTTTTCCCAAACAAACTTTGCATCTTTTTTCGTAAGTTCAGACAATGGTGCTGCCTTGAGAGAATACTTTGGAACAAATCTTCTAAAGAAACTAGTAAGCCCTAAAAATCTTTGGATGTCGTGCGTATTTTTCGGAATAGGAAATTTTTCAATAGCTGCTACTTTACGTGGTCCAGGTTTCAAACCATCTTTACTAAGTATGAAACCGAGAAATTCAGTCTCTAATTTTCCAAATTCACATTTTGGTAATTTTAAAGTTAAATTGGCTTTTATTAAGCATTCAAATACTTCAGTAAGTTTTTGTATCATTTCGGTCCATGTTTTAGCTGGAATCAATATATCATCTAAGTAGCACAGTACTTTTTTGTTGAATAATGGGCCCAAAACAAGATTCATGAGTCTTTGGAATTCTGCTGGAGCATTCGCCAATCCAAAGATCATTCGCTCAAATTGACCTGTATCGTCTGGAGTTATAAAAGCAGTTTTCAATTTTGCTTCTTCAGTCAATGGTAACTGTAAATAACCACTAGCTAAATCTAAAGTAGTATAAAATTGGCTTCCTCCCAGACATTCTAAAATGTCATCAATTTTAGGTAATGGAAATTTATCCTTTATTGTTTGAGAGTTTAATTTCCTATAATCTATAACCAATCGCTGTTCCCCTGTCTTTTTCTTAACTAATAATACAGGACTGGAATAAGGAGATCTTGTATCTGAAACTATTCCATACCTCTTCCATTCGGATACAATTTCTTTTATTTGCTTCCTCTCTTCAGAATTAGTTTTAAATGGTTTTTGAAAAATGGGCTTACTGCCCTCTATTTCTTTTATGTCCATTTTGCATAAATTCGTGCAGCCTAACTCGTTTAAGTTTAAAGCAAAACAATCACGATACTTATTTAATAAATTCAAAAGTTCCAATTTTTTATCACTTTCTAAGGATTTGTCAAAATTAATATCTTTCATTAAAATAGGAGACTTCTCTTTGTTAACTGTTATAACTTCAACTTTTTCATTATTACTTTTAACTTTATTAGATAGTATTAAGCTTTCCTCACTTACTTCCATTCCTCTACCTAAGCACTGTCCTTTCCTAATTTTTAAGTTAAATTCTTCTTTATTTATTACTGGTACAACTGTTTCACCGTTAACCACTTCAAGAATAGAATCGAAATTCTGTCCTATACTTTTGACTAAAACTGTTGCATTAACTATCGAATTTTCGGTTTCTTCAATTTTCGCTCTAATTAAATTAATTGAATTACTTTCGATTTCAGTTTCATTTAATGTTTTCAATTTAACTGTATTTTCCTTTAAATCTACTTGAATTTCTGAAAAAACATCGTCATTTGCGTATTTAAATTTTAGATTACCCCCAATACACGTAAAAGCAATGTATGGTAAATCTAACCATGTTCTACCTAAAATTAAATCGCATGGTTGGGAATTATCTTCGACAATTAATAAGGGAATACATTTTCCAACTACATCATCTACACGAATATTTACTACAGCTTTTCCAAGAGCTTTAGTTACTGGGTTATTTTGATTTCCAAAACCGAATAAATTACTGCTATCTGGGGTTATATTCAAATTCATTTTTATTGCAATACTTTCTTTTAAGAGGCAACAGCTGCTTCCTGTATCAATTAATGCAACCATTTTATTTCCATAAATATAAGCATCTTTCAAGTAGTTCGTAGGCGCCAACAACGCACTTGAATCCGAATTGCTTTGACTGACAGATAAATTATTCCCCTCGCGCTTTTGATCTGTTTCAAACCTACACATTCTCTGCGAATGACCTACTTTTTTGCATTTCTTACAGTAATCTGAAGTCTTCGGCGCCGGGCATTCACGAGCTATATGACCATAATCATTACAATTAAAACATTTAAATTCCCCTTTTTCATTTCGAATATCCGAGCTAACTAGCTTTTTTCGATTAACACTTTTATTTTCACTAAACGGAAATGATTTCTTTTCTACCTGAAATTTACCATTACGAGAATTATAATTCGATGAGTTTCTTAATTTAAAACTGTTAATAGATCGAACATTATCAAAATTATCCAATTTATCGGCTAACTGGTCTGGAGAATTAATTTTAGGCCATTCATCTACAAAATGCTCCCGAGTTGTTGAATTTACTTGTTTCTTTAATTGTTCAGTAATAATTAAATTTTTTAAGCTATTAAAATCTGAAATCTCGAGTCCCGTTATCCATTCCTCAAAATAATTTTGTAATTCGAATGAATAATCCTTCCATGTACTTTCTGCATTTTTAACATGATTTAAAAATTTAAATCTAAACTTATCAGCACTTAACTTATATCTCTTAAGCAATAACGATTTTACATATTTATAATTATTTGCATTTTCTTCGTTTTCACGTGCTATTAGTTGCGTAATTTCATATGGGAGCAGTCCCAATAATTGTGACACCCAATACTCTTCATTCAACCCAATTCGTCTTGCCTGCCGTTCAAATAAAACTAAATAAAAATTTATATCCCCATCTTTAATTTTATATTCGTGCATTAACTTTCGAAAATCTATGTGTACGTTTCTACTTTCATCGTTGCTACTTATATCTGAAATATTTACATTTTGAACTCTATTTTCGATACGCAAACGTTCAAGTTCATACTCACGGTCAGCCAACGTTTTGGCGGCTATTTCTGATGCAATTCGATCTTCAGTAATCCTACTTAATAAGCTCTTACTAAACTCTTCATCATACGTCTCTGATTCCGTTATAATACGTTTTAAATCAATTATTTTAGCATCTTCAGGTACGGAGAGACCTAATTCTGTTGCTAACTCTATTAAATCTACTTTTTTAGCCTTCCCCCAAAATGCCATACTTTACAAATTATAATACTTAATTACTTTATACATAAAAATAATTTATATCAATAACGAAATTATTACTTTTACTTCACCCAAAACGAAAATAATTGTTTCTTTAAAAACGAAATTACTTTTTGCAAACGAAATTAAGAAAATACTTTATACTTATACTCAAAATTCTTAAATATCGTTTACTACTTCAAAATACGTTACTTAATACGTTAATATACATTTCGAAACGAAACAATTAAAATTCGCCTACCTCAATTCCGAAAGCGTCGCGAGTTATATCCCTCTTCTGATTTGTTATCGGCTTCATACTATTTGTCAGATGACGAGTGAGTAGCTTAGGTGGGGAAGGAAGAAGTTCTTATAAATTTACTAATTAATAAAGGTTTATTTACAGAATATTTACAGACATCTTTAAGGTAGCTCCTTCATAGTGAGCTCCTTCTTACAATCTCTCTTCTCTCTTACTTCTACACACCTCTCAACATGACCTCTTAAACACAGCCATCTAGTGGCCACTCATTTTTTAAATAATAATACAATTTGTTGCTAACAGTGCTTTTTAGTGTTTGAGGTCTTGAGCCCCATGAAGTTCCGCATAGCCTTCGAAGAATATTAAGTTTTCCTAGGGCTCTTTTGGCAGTTTGTTCGATGTGCTTTGTAAATCGAAGTTCAGGATCTAAGGTTACTCCAAGATAAGTAGGTAGGTCGACTTTTTTGATTTGAGAGTCCTGTATTTTGATATTAGCCATAAATCTGCTTCGGTGCCGTCTGTCGGTAGAGAAGATGCAGTAGTTTGTTTTGTCTGCGTTGATAGTTAATTTAAGATTCTCTGCCCATGCAGCAATGCCTTTCAATGTTGCGTTTAAAGCCTTTTCCGATTCTTTAATGTCACTGTGTGAGTACCATACAGCAATATCATCAGCGCAGCAGGCGAGTTTTGTGTCAGGGTGGATATGAGAGTGGATGGTGTTCATAAAGATGAGAAAGAGCAAGGGGCTCAAGACTGAACACTGCGGAACTCCAGCCCACATCCTGTGAGATTCTGAGCAAGTCCCGTTAAACCTAACAGAAAATCTTCTTCCTCTAAGGAAATTATTTGTCCACAATAGCGCGTTGCCATTTATTCTGGTGCCTTGAATAGTATGGACCAGTTTTTGGCGCCAAACTCTGTCAAATGCTGCTGAGATGTCCAAAAATACAGCTAAAGTTTTCTTGTGAGGCTTTTCTTGGAAGCCATCTATTATCGACTGGCACAGGTAAAAGAGCTGGTCGGTAGTGCTATGATGGGTTCGGAAAGCAGTTTGATAGAAGTGGAGTTTTTTGTTTTCGATGAGCCAGTTCATAAGTCTGCGGTGGATTACTCGTTCCATGAGCTTGCAGAGAGTGCTGGTGAGGGAGATTGGCCTGTAGTTTTTACACTCAGATGCACTCTTGTTTGGTTTCAGAATTGGAATGACAGTAGAATGTTTCCAGATTTTGGGCAGTTTGCCAGTGGCCCAAGAAAGGTTGAAAATTTACAACATTTGTTTTTTTGCAAGATTTCCGAAGTGCCGGACCATGCGGCCAAATATAACATCAGGGCCAGGGTCCTTGTTGGGATCCATATTGTCAATGACAGCTTCCAGTTCTTCCAATGAAAATGGTGTTGTGAAGATGTTTTTATGGTTGTATCTTTTCGAATCTTGTATGGTTTTACGATAGGCTCGTAGCAGTTTCTTATCAGTTGTGTTGAAGATTAACCTGCTTTTGTTTTCATAGTGTTTTGCTAGCAGTGAAGCAGTTTCTTTATTTGTGACTGCAAACTTTCCATAAGATGAGATGATGTTTGCGTGAAGGTCCGCATTTTGAAGTGTTGATTGGTTATTGAGAGTTTTGATGACATTCCAATGTTGAGATATTCTTTGGGGATCTAAAGTTTCGCAGAAATCAGCCCATTTTTTCTCTTGCAGGAGGATATCACCTCTTCAACATCATGACAGAGGTTCGTGAATCTAATTCTGTTTGTTTCTATATTATTCCTCTGAAGTTCTGCACCTAGATTGTCACGTTCCTTAATTAGGTCCTCTATATTAGTGTCTACCCAGTCATGTCTTCTCTGGACCCTAGGGATAGAGCTTTTTGCTGCTGCATTAATATGTGAGGCAAAGGTCTTTAATCGCTCCTCTAGGGTGTGTGGCAAATTAAAAGAGCAGAGCGTTTCAAGTTCAGAGGTGAATTTGGCCCAGTTTGCTTTCCGAAATCTCCCAGATCTTTTGCTTTGAGTGGTGCCATCCACTCTTTTGTTTAACGTAAATACAATAGGAAAATGGTCGCTAATAGCATTTTTTTGGATCTTCCATGTCGTTTGACTTGCCCATTGGTGGTTAATGGCCGTAATGTCAAGGGAAGATGATGTGCCGTTGGTTTTGGAGAGGTAAGTACTTCTCTTGTCATTGAGTACGGAGAGGTCATTATCACAGAGCAGGTCTTCAGTCTGTGAGCCCTTCAGGTCCAGGGTCTGAGACCCCCAAGATGGGCTCTTGGCATTTAGGTCTCCTAAGAGAATTCTAGTATCCGAATTTGTGTTCAGAAGCGTGTTAAGGAGATCTACGTTAATGTCTGAATTGTCTGGATGGTAGGCATTAATTATAGTGATTTCATGTTGAGGCTACATTATACACATTATACTACATTATACTATTTTAGAGTTTCTTTTTATTTGTTAATAAATAAAGTTTATGCAAAATAACTGACTTACTTACAAATAACAAATTTAATAAAATGCATTAAAATAAGTTCTTATTTGCTTTTTATGTCTTTTTGTTTACATAAGAAATAAAAAAATATAAAAACTCAAACTTATAATCATTTTTATTTTAGTAAAGATTTTAAAAGAATTAATTTGAAGAATAATTATAAAATAGTGATCTCATATTATCACAATTTAAGTGTTTTTAGAATAAAATTTATAAGCTTCTATGTAATTAATATTATTAATTTTAGCATTAAATTAATAAATATTTTAAAAAATAATGAATGCTCAAAGTGAACTAAAAATAACATACGTTATGTCTGTAAACATCGTCTTCACAAATTCCATCAATAATATTTGCATATTCACCTTTCGTATCGTTTCGGTACACGGCTCCACAACTGAGAAATGCAATGCGATGCTAAAAGAAAACAAATTTTACAGGAACAACGATTTCTAGCACAAATATTGATTTAATACCTAAACTGACAAAAATATCTCTCGCTTTTTGTTAGTTTAGATATTATTAGTTAAATTCATTAGTACATTTCTTGTAATATGTTTAAAATACATCTATCATATAAATATGTATAAGCCGCCCAAAATTGTCTAGTGGTCAGCGTGCCTGACTGTGGATAGGTAGGTCCTGGGTTCGAATCCCGATTCTGGCATGGATGTATTTTCTCTCTATAGTGTCTTTGCCCTTTCCTTATATGAACGGGTTGTGAATGGTTGTGCCTACCCTATAAACGGGTACCTATAGCATGTGTGTACTGAGGAAGTTGGACTTCACACCTAAATATGGTTCAGTTGGAAAAGTGGAGCAGCTCAGCACAAAATGGCTGCCTTGACAACAACAAATGTGTATAAAAATGTGATATAAATTTTTTTAAAAGCAGGAAAATATTATATGCTGTGATGTTTGATAAAGATTTAATTAAGAAACGCTTTTTAAAACGTAGCAAAATAAATTATTTTTAATGAGTTTTCCCTATTTTTCTATTTATTGCTTTTTTTTAGTAAGATACACCAAACGAATACATATAATAGGAAATTTTAATTGAATTTTTTTGGCATTTATCTTTTCCGTTTGTTGCATTTTCTTCCATATTTGAAATTTTGTATTAATTTTACTTTAATCTGCATAATTTTCTGAGATGTATTCTAAAATGGATTAAGAGATGTCACTGGACCATAGCATATAAGTTAGAAAATCTTTTTTTATAAATTTCATTATCTATTAGCCTTATTGTATTTAATGAATCTAATTTCCACAATCACCATATAAGGGTGCTTGTGGAAATTAAATTGAGGATAATTTGAAGCATCTGGATCAAAATTATTTTACGTACCGAAAACCAACTTCTTTATAAACGTTTTCTTCTGCAGATGGCATTTACATATTAATTAATGTAAAATAATTTATCGCTTATGAAGGCACAAGCACATGTTTTACTTCCTAAAATCACATTTTGTGCATGTACTACAAACATATTTACACGCTTAACTATTTAATTATAAGTAATTTGAGTTGTATTCGATGAACTCCTCTTGTTCTTATTAACTTTATTTATATAAAAGTGTAATTAAACTAATTTAAATGTCATTTTTGTATTTTCAAAAGATAATTAAAAACTTACTAAAAGTGTAGTTCATTTTTTGGAAACTATAATAATGTCTTAGATTTCTTATTGAATAAGTTTTTTTTTATCAAAGGAACGCAGAATTTATTATCATTTTTGCATAAAGGCATGTCTATTTAGTAAAACTGTAGAGCTTGATATTATTATCCAAACCCTTCGGTTTTCACATATATTCCTTTATTCACACACACAGTAAACTTTTGTATTCTAATTTAATACTACTTCTGATATATTAAAAGCTATTACAATTATTATTCATCAAAAAGAAGAAATGGCCAATCACACTGAATAATTTTAAATTAACAATATTTATAATACTAATTTGCACTTCTGCCAGAATAAATACAATAAAGAATCAGAATTGCCCATGAATTATTTATTTGAAGTGTAAGCAAATTTATAAAAGTTAGTTCAGCTACCTCTATTGAATTTCTTTGTCATTTTTGCTGTTATAATTTATACTTTTAAATGCACAGATGCTGTATAATCGAGCATGCCAAATTCTGAGGTTGGTCATTTTTTGGCCGATTTTCTTGTTTATCTGGCAACTATGTTTTCATTACGTCATAGAGATGGAGACCAATAAGAATTATGTAGAAAATTCTATTTTGGCAATCGTAGTATTTACGTCATCGTGACACCTCACAATGCGTCATCTTTTCAATACTTTTTCATCACCAGAAAAAAAATTAGAATTTAGCATGCTGGGTTATATGGTATGGTATATATGTCCTTTTAAATATAAAAATCTGCTATTTTTGAATATTTCCAGAAGATAATCTGTAAAATAAATAATCATGATATTACACCAAAAGTGATCATTTCCTAGTTCTTTCTTGAGAAAAAACTTCAGTCTTTTTTAATTTACAAATGAACAAAAGAATCGAAGAAATCATACAAATAAAAAATTTAAATGTTTAAAATTACTGATATCTTCCTAAGCGCAATGCAGTTCTTTAATAGTAAGATCACATCACTCTTCTAACCAGAAGACAAATCATTTAGTGTTGAAACTATTTAGTTTGGACCCACATATACTAAATGGTTACAGGAAATTTATATACTACGTCTCCAATTTTAGATAGTTTCTTCCATGAAATATTTGTGCTTATACGGTTCAAAAATAGTGGATGAATAAAATTCACAGTTAAAGCAAATTTAAATAAATATTTGTTCCCTTCCTTATTAATCTTAATTTTTTCATTCATTTTGATTTAATTGCTATTAAGTTAAATACTTTAAAAAGCCAAAAAATGCCGCATAATGCAACAATAGAAAAGGGGTAAAGAAGTATTTGATTCATTACTTGCCATTGTTGGCATTTTTTTCAGACATTCTATCATTTCATCTCTGAATGATTCATCACCTTCTGTAAGAACAAAATACTTTTATTCAGAACATAACGTTACTAATTTTATTTACTAAGAAAATCACTCATTTAATTGTGAAAAAAATATATGAATAGTAAATATTAAAACATTAATGAATGACTCTTAATGAGAAAAACGCTATAATAATGCATTTAATATTTTCAATTAAATGAAATAAAAGTTTTCAGGAAAATATTAATAATTGGTAAAAAAGATAAGAACATTCTGTTTTTAAAAGGCATAAATATCATAGACATGTGACAAATAATACACATACTAAAATCTAAATATAAATATGAATTTGAAAGTAAATGTAGATGTATAGTTTTTAAAAATTAAGTTCATTAGAAATCAACTGTTGTACGATTATTTAGTTAAACATTATTCATATATTATTATAAATAACAATTATATTTTAATATAATATATAAATGAGCTTGTTATAAAAAAATCACATAATTATCCATGGATTAAATTTGTTTACAGAGTGTAAATTTGCATAAATAAACTTGATATGTTACTTTAAGCCAGTGAAATTTGAATGAAAATTATAAAGAAATTACATAGCTATCCTAAGTATTTACAAATTCAAAAACACAAAGCAAAATAATTCTAACACATAGATTAAGCCAAATTGTATTGTCATATACATAATTCCCTATTAAAAATAACGTATTAGAAGCAGTAAAAGTAATCTACAGTTAATTATTTATGGTTGTTTTTGTTATCAATGAAGTGAAATAAGCAAATATTAGAAACGTTCGTTCAGTTCTAAAATTGTTCAGTACTCATTACTCTTGCAGTAATAATTATTTTAACTATAGGATTTCTAGATTAAATTTAAATTATCTGACTTTTCTCTTTATAAGCTTCAAAATTTGCAATTTTGATTTTCAGGTTAAAATTTGTAAGATTTAAATGTTAGGAAAATACTTTGATGCTCCCTTCCCCAAAGTATTCACCAGAATGCTAAATATTATTAGATTTATAAGAAGGAAATTTTTCATTTGATATATTTTCCACAATAAAACGACGTCTTATCGAGAGGATCTAACAGGAAAATATTATTGATAGAAAAAATATAGAAAAAAGTAAGTTTCCATTGAATTATTACAGTATTACATTAGATAAATAGACATAAAATTTGATAAGTTGAAATTGTATTACGGATTTTAATTTTCTTATGTAAATGATATAAAATATTCTTGTTCCGAGAAAAATAGGGGATAATCAAAACTTCTGGAATTCGCAACATATACTTATGTATTTCCTTTAAAGAACAAATTATTCGAATATATTTGCTTCACTTATTAAATGTTTAATCTTTTTATTTTGATAGATTTCTGTAAGTCGTGTAGACTAAGTTTTCTTCATGAGTCGACATTTTAGAAAACATTTAAAGTCTATTTTTTATAATGAATACATCACATCTTTTCACATTTCCTTCATTTTCATGCATACTTCATCTATATTAGATTACTAAAGTTTTAAGAATACAATATCGCTTCTTTATATATACTTTATTTACAAATAAAGTATGTGATACTTTATTTCCACGCCATAAATTAGTCATCGCGTTTTCATATTTTAAAACAGCATTATAGAAATATTTCATTATATTTATAAATTTTCACCATATTAAATATTAATAAATTATTTGGGAAATATTCACTATTTCATGCATTTATATTTCAAACCAATAAAAAATAAAACGAAATTTTCTCAATTTTTTTTTTCGTTTCGATTAAAAATGAAAAAAAAGTATATGTATTTTAATGTTTATAGCTATCATTGGTATAGAGTATCATTCCTAAGTAGGATAAAAACAAGAAACATGTACTTCGATTATGTGAACATTATGTATAATTGTTAGAAAATTTTTCAATGTGTTACATGAAAAGAATGATTTAAAAAAAATAAACTGGCTTTAATGCGTAAATTTAGAATATCCTAGAAATTTAGGTTCAATATCTTTAGCTCAATATCCCCTTTCATAAAGTACTCTTTTTATGAATTCATTATAGTTTAGTTTGTAGAATAATTGAATTATTCAAATTATAATATGATAAAAAGCTTACCACAAATAAAATCATAAAGATCCTCTTTATAATCAAAACTTAAAACAGTCAAGAACCACAAATTGAAAAGTAACGTTGTGGTAAATGTTCGAATCATCGACATATTCATTATGTCCTTAGATGGACTTCCAGTTAAATACAATAACTACTGTCAACTGAGAAGTGAGGGTCTGTCATGCTTTTAAATACGAAACATTTTAACAGGAGTTGCAGCAGTTGTTTTACTCCAAGGACAGCATAATAGTTAGCCATTAGAACAAAGATGTTTAATCAGGGCTCGTCCAAAAATTACGAAAGCAATTTCAAGCAGATCATTATGTCATTCTAGCTCATTTGGTAATATATATGTATGTATATACATATTATAAACTTATTGTTTAATAAGTGTTTTGCATTGATGCAGAAAGCAACATAATTTAACGATCGATAGAACGGTCGATAGAATATTCTTAACTAACAAACAATAAATAACAATGCAGAAATATTCTTACTATATACAAACCTTTCATTCATTACGTTTTTTTAAATTCTTAGTGAGCCTTAAATTTTAAAGACTTTAGAATTATATTTATATCGTACATATACTATATTTATATCGAACTATATTTATATCGTACTATATTTATATCGTACATCGTATCATATTTTGTTTAAATGTGAAAGTTAAAATTTTAACAAACATGTAATAGGCATATTAAAAATAATTATTTTACAAAATTTCATTAGGCAATATTTTTGTCATATGCTCAACGGGGAATAATTTAAAAATAATCATAATAAATTTTCAGATTTTAAATTTTCTATGGTATAAGAAATATAATTATATCAATGAAAAGTTAAATAATGTTATATGACATTCACCGAATATTAAATTTTATTATCATGTTTTAAAATAGTATTTATAATAATAATATAAAATAATGATTTTTAATAATAATGTATAAATATCTGCCTAAGAACACATACAGTATAAATTCGATAGATTGTTATCTTAAAGTATTTGAGAATTATATTGATTAATATTAAATAAAGTGTAAATATTTAAACATTTTAATAAGCATAGTACTTTTCAAAATAACTGGGACAGTATAGAGTTTGTGTAATACAGCTGTATTTTAAATTAAGCCATAAAATTTAATTTTCCTAACATTTGGAGAGTTGAAGATGTAGCTTTTGTAAATCCCATTTTAAACATATTGGGTATATAAATTAACCCTTATATATTTGAAACTTTCAGCGTTTATACGAATTATTTTAGACCCTTTTAAAAATAATATTTTTTATGCAAATCAATTTATGACTATTCTCAAGTATATTAAATAACAATTGGGAATGCTCAGATATAAATTTTGTCTCAGGAAATTATCTGAACTATTAAATCCATTTTATGATTTAATATAATCACTTATTTAGAACTTTACTCAAATAAATTTGAAATTCTTCAATATCAAAAAAAATACACAATTCTGCTTCTTATTATTTCAGCAATATTAATAAAAAGAAAATTTTTAATGTTGGCGTTTGCAAGGTAATAGTCTTAATATTCAAAAGATTTTGTCGACAAATATTGCAAACACAGGATTGCAATTCTATTAGTTATTATTTAATGGCCGCGTTAGAATAGTGGTTAGGGCATCAGCCCTTCAGTTCGGAAGGGCAGAGTTCAATTACCAATGCCGCCAAAGAACCACCGAGTACTTGCGATATACGTGCTTCTTAAATCTGTGGAAGCGAAAGTACTGTGATTGGTCGTTGAGCAGTTACCAGTGGTGCAAAGGTCTGGAAAATTTTCCTCCCCTTTCAGATCAATGTCGATATTGAAGAAGTGATTCCTTTACTGACGCCATCTATCGGCTAATTTGAAGAGCAAAGTCGTACTTTCACCTTTGTAGTGCTCTCATTAAATTAAAGACGCACCCTACAGATTTAAATTTGCATAGCCAAGGCATGGCAGCTTGGCTTGTCCAAAGTGTCATTAGTTACAATAACAATGAAAATTTTAAATGTTCTTGACGATATAATATAACTATAAATCGGACGTTTTGTCACGTCTTTTTAATTTTGCTTTTTCTGCTGTTCTATTGTCCGTGTTTTAATGGCTTGAACAAATGTAAAACAGTTTCTCAAACTAAAATGTTTTTCCTTCCCAGTTTGCTAATTTTATTACCAGAATAAACTTCGAACAATATACTCAGACATTCGATGGTGAACTTCGCCTTGTTTGCTGCCGCTTGAAGAATGTGATTTGTAGGCAGGCAGCAATTTCGTAGACAAGTAGGATTTAATATGTCGTCTCAGTAGGATGTGTGACGTGGATGAAACGTTATCTGACGTCATGGATATTTTAAACCAATGGGAATCGTAATAAACTACTCAGGATTTCAACTATAACGAAAGAAACAACCCCTTTACTGTTTGTTAAAAAAAGAAAGAAAGAAAAGAAGTTTGCAAAATAAACGTTTTTAACACTTCAATATATTTAACATTTTATTTTTAACTGATGTAATAATGAGAATTAATTTATGTAAATCAGTCAAAGTATTCAGTTCATGAAGTTTTCAGAAAATATTATATCTTCAAAATTTATATCTCTCTGCTCTCTTTTAACTATTTGAATAACTCGGATTATTATGATTTGATTCTCGCGATAAGAAAAGACATTATATTTCAAATAAACAATAATTAAATTATTCACTTAAAGTATTAATATAAGTAAATTGAAATCTATTTCAATCTAATTACTTATAAAATTCTCATTTATTAAATAAGATAGTAAATGAATTTTCAATCTTAATATTTACCATGTTTTATTCCTTATATATACATTCGTATCCAATGGAAACTTCTGCTTAAGCATTTTATGGTAATATCATCTTACAAAAATCTCTCTTTAACAGAAAAAATAAGACTTGTTAATGTATATAAATAATTATTTACGATTATTTTAAATATTATATTTTCTGAATAATTTTAAAATACTTTAATTTAGAAACTTGGGCGTAGTATATAGTATACATGGAATACATATTGTAATCCATAACATACTTCATTAAGAGATAAACAAATTTATTTCTTTTCAAAAAGTTATTTTAAAATATTCTTTATTACTACAACTGTTAGCACCTGTTTTTTAAGGCATTTTTGCACGAAATTGCGAACTAAATATCAAAACTTTATACAAAATTATAACGAGTTTAATGAAAGATAAATAAGATTTTTTTCCAGCAATTTTATGAGATTATCTATTTCTATCATTCATGCAAATGTTTCCAAAATCACTTTAGTTTATAAACTTATTCATAGTTTAAATTTTATTCACTTTATAGTTTGTTCACTTTTCTGAGAAGTAAAGTCTTAAGGAAGTAAAATTGCTGCTTTATAAAATCAGAGAAATAGAAAATTGGTATTTTGCATGAATTTTCCACATGGTTTTGCATGAAATGACTGATGGATAAAGAAATGTCAGAATAATAATAAACAGTATTCTATGCTTAGTAAAAGTTTAATAACTATATTGTTGTAAGTCATATTGGAGTATATGCGTGAATTATTTTTAATAACAGATGAACTTAAAACTTAAAACACACTTTAATTTTAATATTTAATCACTTAATATTTAAGACAGTAAATAGTCTTAAATATTTTAAGACTATTTACTTATATTAAAATGTATAGACGCAAAGTGATGAAATTGATTTTGAATCTCATTTTCAATGGTTTATATCAAAATATTATTAGCTTAGGTTTAACATCTTTTCATTTCGCTTCACTTTGAAAAATAGAATTTATAGAAGCTGTCTTATTTTTTCTTGCAATGAAAGATAATAACATGTTATTTGTATTTGTAAATGAAAATGAAAATATCCACAAGTCTAGGATCCATCAAGAGGTTACAAAGGATATTTAAAAATTCAATAAAAAAATAGTAAAAACTTTTCTGAAATTGTATAACACATTTACAATTCAGAACACTTACAATGATGCACTAAAATTGTGAAATAGTTTTATACTTTGACCTTATACATAATTACATAGTATTATAGAACAGAAATTGATTTTATGTTATATAATCACTTCCGTAACATTTATCAAACTGTGACAGCTTTTAGTGGAAGATGAAACAAGAGAAGAATCAAATTCTACATGAATTGCGCTGCTTTCATCTACAATGATACAATGATTGCCAGAGTTAGAGGATACCTTTTATGTACTCTCTCGTGGTCTGTGTAAATACTTTCATTTTGTTACTACTTGTCCTCCAGAGGATATTTATTTTTCAATACAATGCTAAGTCTAGAAAAACAATAAAGGATTACTCACAATGAGAATTTTTTTTTATAAAAGTGTCCCTCGTGAGTGCCGTTTCTAAATTTCGTTGCTGTATTTGTAGGTTGGTAAACATTTGTTTCTAAATTTTCTTGCTCTTGTATTTGTAGGTTCGTAAGCATTTGCTTTAAATTTCTCTTTCTCTGCATTTATCAAATTTTGTTATATTATCTGTTTGTTTGCTCTTTATTCAGAAAAATATTTTATTAGTTTTGTTAACGTTTTTTGCTAACTATGTTTAACATTTGAAGACTAGTTTTTAAATAATTGATAATGATGAATTATTTTTCATTTTTCAAAATGAAGAAAACTTTTATCCGCATTAAACTGAACATAATACATAATTTAGTTTCTTATTTCAAACTTGACGTTAAATATATATATCCATATAATAGGTGATAATGACAGTCTCATCATCAGGCAAAAGTGTACAACACACCATAATAACTTGAGTAGACAATCTACGGGCAATTTTCTTTTGTCAATTTATTTTCACCTTCCTAGTGTTTCATTTCGCTTGACTCACTACGAAAGAATAAATATTTGCAATAAAAAATCAATTTTAATTTTTAATTACATAGCATCGTAACTACATGATTAAAATGAAAGTATTATTAATGAATGAAATATATAATAAAAGATAACATTCGAGGCATTGATTAACTATAACATATTTTGTATGGTTAGAAACCGAGATTTTAAAATAATTGACTTTTAAACAAAATTAAGATAATCTATTTTATGAATTACAGAAAACTGTTATAGGTTTTTATTGATACTACATTTTATACATAATTATATTATGTATTAAAATGTAATGCCTTAAAGAGCTCTTTTTAAAAAGTTTTTTTAGGGAATAAAATGTTACTTTGATAGAAAATTGTTGTTATTCATTTTTTTTCAATGCCTTATAATTTAGCCTATTGGCTTATTGTAAATAAATTGCTTATTGTAATTAAAATAGGAATGTGAGCTTCAAATTTAGAAATAGGACAACTTACAGATATTTAGGAAAGTAGCAGAGAACCATGTATATCTGGTTATTAAAAATTATAAAAGCAATTACGTTAAGTAGTTAAGATGTCGATGGAACAAAGTAGAGATGCCCTGTTTTTCCCTTTTGTTGGGCAACGTACTTTAAAAATTTTACTTTGAAAACATTTTGGTTGATTGCTTTAGCAATTAAAATTCAAGTTTTCGTTTTAATGTTGTCTGAATTTACACTTATGGGCTATTACGATTGCCAAATGATCTTTAGAGTGTGTTTCCTTTTAATGTATTTTTTCTTAAAATCTTAAAATTTTATCACGAGTTATAAGAAAAAATGAAAAATTTCATCAACATTTATAACTTTATAGTTTGAACGTTCGTTCTTCTTGAAATTTCAGCAGCTTTCAGGAATTTGTTTTGAATGCTTTTTTTTCCAATCTGACCGGATAATTTTGAAAACATAATTTTATGCCAAATATTTAAATAACCTGCCCACATGCAAGGCAAAATTATTCTCCGACAAAAATTTTGCCTCGTAAGCGTAAAAAATAATGTTCGGTATAAATCTCGTCGAATAAATTTATATTTAAATTTCTTTTAAAAGTAATATATTCGAGAAAAAGTTACAATAACATTTGTCATTCTTTAGACACATTGTATTAACTAAAAAATATTATAAGCAGAAATAGCGAAACATCAGAAGATTTCTTTGATGTTATTATTATCAATAATTTATAAACTAAATTTTTTACTGTGCACAGTATTACTAAAATACTGTTCTTGCTTTTTTAAGTGAAATCCTTGTGAAATACTTGTTTAATGCTAAATGCAGAGTTTTTTAAACGAAATGTTTGCGTTAGTACAAAGCAAGCCTTCAGTTCCCGCTCTTAATATTCTTCTTCACAGCATTAAACTATAAATTGTAAGATAAAAATGACAAAACAATGATATCGTATGTAAACAGATGAGCAGATAAATTCAGCGACTGAGTTCAATCACAAAACAAATTCTTATTAATAGAATGGTTGAAATATTTCGTAGTATGAAAGTAAGATTAAAACTCTAGCAATCAAGATTCTTTCGAATGTTAATTATAAAAAAGTTATATAGAATACACATACTATAAAAATGGAAAGCACGAGTTGCATTCTCAAATATAAGGTTAAAACTGTGGAGGTTTAACATTATTTTATCTATATTATATTCGATAATCTGTCAAACGTGACTAATTTAACTTTAAAATTTAAAAAAATATATATAATTTTATTTTATTTGGCATTTTTGGTTATATGACTGGCAATCTTCAAATTTGGGATGAATTATGAAATAACCATAAATAGAATTCTAAATTTTCATTTTAAAAGAGCGACATTGCGTATAACTGGAATGTCAATGTATCTTATAATATGTTCAATGGATACATTTTATTCATTTTTGGCTAATTTGGGATCCTCAAATTAGGGCTGAGATATACAGTATTTAATTTTTGGTACACTTATTTTAAAGGTCATGGAATGTTCTTTGCTCCATGCTAACGATGCATTCTCACAGTTACCGTACTTTACAAACGAATGCTAAAATTATTCCAAAGTTTTAGATTCAAAATGTAAAATAAAGAAGCTGAAAGTAACAGTTCGTACCATAAAGCAGAATACATTTTTCGTTTTTTTCATGATTATATTTGTAAAACCTGAAAATAATTGAGATATAATCTAGAATTCTGACAGAATATAAAACAATTTTTGCAATCTTTAATTTCAAATAGCTATAAACAATATTTATAATAGTATGTCTTATAGTAAATCTCTTCTCTAACTTTTATCAGTTTAGTTTCAGAAATATATATTTAAAAAATGAATTTTTAAGATTAAATATAAAAATATTAAGAAAAACATTAATCAAGTATTAAAATATCATTTATAAAAAATTTTAAAGCCACATATTTATTAAAAATTTTTTTAAACTTTTTTACGTCAATGAGAATTTAATTGAAATTAGAACTAAGCAATCAAAACTACACTTTACGATGACAGTTTTAGGCTGCATTTCTCACATAAAGCTTCTTTCAAGGGATCCATAGCATATTTAGAGATAATTTATAAAGCATGGGGAAAGAATTCCATGTGTGTGTGCGTGTTTGTATGTGTGTGTGTGAGAGAGAGAGAGGGAGGGGCTTTGCTCTGTGATAAATACATAGTTTCTAAAAATGTAAACCTTTTGGAATACACGATGCAAATATTTAGGTTTGATTGCTATTTTCTTATCGTTACGATGATTATTGCAGGGGATATAATAGATTTGTACCCATAGCTCAAAACAATTACAATTATTTAATCTCGAAAAACTTTATAGTAATTTAATTCATAATAATTTAATGATATCTTTATTAAATTATTTGTAATTTGAATGTTTATTTCTTTTTGTGTGAAGCAAATTCCTGCTTCTACGATGTTGTACTTTTGGATTTCTTTATTGAGTTGGGCATTAATCATAAGTTCGGCAATATCAACACACCTTGATGCCGGAGAATATGGAAACGACAATTTATGGAGAAAAACCATATGCGGTAAGAAGGATTTTCTATATACAGTTATATAACTATCATTTCACAACGGTGATAACATACGAATATAGATTTCTTATTAAAATAATCATATTTAATAATATTATTAACTTTATATATATATTGAAATGTAATTGCATAAGCATATTTATAAAACACATTACACTTTTCTTTGAAGAAGTAAAACAGAAGTCTTGATTCTGGAAGGTTGTAGATTCGATATCCTTCCGCTTACTTTCCTGTTGATCAGACCCATGAATAACAAATGTTTCAGAGGATACAATGATTTTTCACTGGTGTAGTAGTTGAGGGGTCGATTTTTTTTAGTGATTGTGAATCAAATTTCTCCGATAGTTGGTTGCATTCATCTTTGATCAACAGAGATTGGAAGCTGGAAACGTACTAAAATAATCTACTAAAAGTATTCATTGGAACAATATATTTCCTTAGTACTATTCATAAAAACCAATGAGAGATTAATTGGAAATTTTTATTAATGTAATTAATTAAAATTTTTAAATTTATTTATTACTTATTACTCCTTTAACTTTCTTCTTCTATCTCCAAGTATGCATCCGTTTAGAGGAAAAACTGGCAATTTATTTTGTATAAAACATTTAGAAACAATCAGCAAATATATTTGATAGTTTGTTAATAAGACAAACTAAAAAAGATTGAAAATGAAATTTTAAATATATAATTATTCATTAATAATGCTAGAATTTAGTAGTTATATAATTCCCATGAGTACAATGCTCAGCAATATTAAATTAGCTTTCCTAGTATCATAGAAATGTGCCTACACTATTATTTACAGCCCAGGAAGTTGTCTAAAAATGCATATTTTATAGTTTAACTATAGTTTTATAGTTTAACTGGACAACGGAACAGAACTGTTCCCTTGAGAAGAGAGCTGAATGTTAAGTTCTCTCCTCAACGAAACCATTCAGTTCTGTTCATTTCTCGAGACATTTTAACTTGAATGAAATCTATTAATAAAATCTTAAATTGAGAATTAGATTCATGAGAGAAATTGTATCAATGTGATAGAAATACTGATTATACTTTAATGCAGATGAACTAAAATATTTATCTGAAAATTATTTATTAAGTAATACGTTATATCAAGACTGAAATATATTTCTGAATTTAAAAAAATCCTTTTGAGTAAAAAAAGGAATATAATTAAACAATGATGAATGACAAATGAAAATTTGCTTGATTTTTTTCAGATGTTAATTTGAAAACATTACAAGATATCCTCTAAAACTATACATTTCTTATGCATTTTTTGAAGCTTAATAACTAAGAAACGACATGCTGAGTAGCTTTTCATTTAATATATTCTTATTTCTAACATTTATTCCCTTACTCTCCCCCCCCTGAGTGTATTCAAACGCAGATCTTTTTCATTTGAATAAAATCTCAAGGAAATGAGAAAAAAGCATCTGTAAAATATATTTATTATATAGAACTCAAAATTAATTTTTTACGAATTGTAATTTATTTAATATTTTGCTCTTGAAGTTATTATCAAATGTAAAGAACACAAACAACAAAATAAATCTTTCAATTTTCTTCCTATGGTATAAATAATTGTTTTATTTGAATTGAAAATAAGTGTTAATGAAATGAATTGATTTTGGCACTTATATATATAAGTAAAATAATTATAGCATGAAAGTCTTATAAAAACAATTATAAAATACTGTCTCAGTAAATATAAATGTTATTGCACCATATTTTTACATAGTGTACCTGAAAACTGTGATGTATTTGTACATTTGCATTTTCTGAAGAACATTTTATAAGAAGTAGAAGGTATTCATAAATGGCAAGGAAAAAAACCAGGAAAAATATTTATCTTTTCATGCGATAGACTTGCACGTAGGAAGAATTGCAAACTATTACTACCCATTTTATAACACTAGTTGTGGAATCGAGTTTGGAACCTGCCATTCCACAGAGTGTGATCATAAGATCACATTTTCGTACTATAGGCCACAATGTGGCACTGTGTAAATAAAAGGTAATATAAATACTAAGAATACAATCGCTTGGAATTTATCACTACCAAATTTCTTTATATATTGCCATTTTTATAATTAACAGTACAATTGTTTGCACAAAATATTTAAATTTGGATGATTTTTGATAAAAAACATTAACAATATTATTAATGTTTACATTAGCATTTTATTTTTTATCAGAGAAAAATAGTAAAGATTTGAATGCTGACATTGAAAATTCAACGCTTATTTCAACGCTTATTTGTTTGGAAACATATTATAAGATCAGAAATATTTTTATATCATAAGTATTTATCATTACTTTGTATTAGAGAGCTTGTTAACGGTGTAACTTTTCGTGTGAATTATTTTAAAAATTACTCAATTAAGTTTTTATTTTTAACATATTTGGACAATATTTTTCCTTGTTTACCATAAAAATTTGTCTTATTTTGTATAACAACCACAACTTTTTAAATATTATCATTAACACAAATAATGAAAAAAGAATTGCCAACATGATACAAATTATTATAATAAATTGAAAGTAATCTGTGCTCTGAATGAAAAATAAAAATACTGAAAAAAGTTTTTTTTAAATTTTACTGTTTTTTAAAAATTTTTAAATTAAATTAAATTTATTTTGCTGAAATTAAATTGTGTGTTTTCCAAACAACTTTTGAAATTATTATCTAAATATCTTGAAACTTTATGAATATGATTTAAAAGCTCTCTCACTCAAAAACAAATTTATATTTTAAATATTTTCCAACAGATGGTGCCAGATACAAATATTAACATTTAAAAATTTTTAATTTTAAAACAAAATGCTTATATTAGGGAAATAATAAAAAAATAAAATGAAAAAAATTTACAATAAGTATTTGTTTTGAATAACACTTGGTTACAGTTTTAATAAAGCAAAAATCTTTAAATATTTAAAAATTATTGTATTTCAAACCACACAATCATGATAAATGTGTATCAGTACAGGTAATATGTACATGTAAATATTCAAAAATCACCTTTTCAGTGTATCTGAGTTAAAACTGTTTTTATATTAAAATACAATAAGTCGAATAAAATATAGTTAAATTCTAATTCGATATGCATAAATTACATGCATTTAAAAATAAATAAAATTAACATAAAAGCATATATTAAAATATCAAAATCAAATGTTAGTATTTAAAATTTTCCTGTAACAGTCTTTGTTTTTATTTATTCTTTGTTATCTACTTTTATCAATATGACGATAAGCTCCTTTAAAATAGTTTTTGCTAAAAGGAAAAAAAGTAGTCTGTCCGTAAGCTCTACTTTTTATATCTACTCTTATGCATATTAAGGATTTTTTGAGCTCCTCCTCGTTTACTGATTAAGAAACATACAATACTAAAATATTTAAGGTGTTATTCATTAATATATATATATATATATATATATATATATATATATATTCACACTAAACGATTGACAACTGTCGCTTCGTGCAGCCTGTTGCGATCTTCTGGCGACAAGTCCATGTTGCTGCTTTTTCTCTGAAAGGTCTTTTTAAAGGCCTGGACTATGGTTAATTTTAAGCTTAAAGTTATTTTTCACAATGCTTGTGGTCTTTCGAGTGACAAGTTCTTTGATCTAAAGCTTATTGTTATTAATAATATCATTGATATCCTGTGCATAATAGAAAGTGAGGCTTCTACCCAAAATATAAATTTTTATTATATTAATGAATATTATACCTTTTATTTGATACGATCTCAACAAGTGACCTCTGGCATAATTATCTTTGTTAAAAATACTTATACAGCTAGTATGGCTTTAAGACAAACTATGATTACAGTAGGCTGTGTTACTTGAGGCTGTGGAAATAAATATTTGGAGAAATTCCCAGCCTGACAGAATTTTTGTTATGTACAGCCCTCCCAATAAGTGTCCGAATCTAGATTGTATTAATGATAGATGGAATAGGTGCTCAATTTTAATAGGAAACTTCAACGCTCATTCCCCGAGATGGGGGATACAATGACACTAACCCAACTAGTCGTCTTCTCGAAAATTTTATTGATTCCAATCAAGCAGATTTTATTGAAAACATTGAGACTACCTAATTTTCTCTCCAATGGGGGAGCCACTTCTCATCCGGATTTGTTAATCTTCCACACTAATCTCCCAAGATTTATCACACATTCTTTATTGCCAGCCTCTGATGGAGCTGGCCACAATATATTGTTTCATCTCTAGATATTCATCGAAGTTGTCATAGAGAGGTTAGATTCCCTTGGTGGAGCTTACGGAAAGTCAGATTGGGCTAGGTATAATTATCTGACGGATTCTCTTATAACATCACTAATGTTGAAACCCCTTTTAACTGGTAACTTGGATTAATTGTTGGATAGGATTCACTTAAATTATTTTGACTTGTGCTGAAAGTTGTATTCCTAGAAGACAGCTGAAAAGATATTCTCCTTTCTGAAATGATCATTTAGAATTGCTTAAAGAAAATCGTGATGAGGCTAAATCCAGAACTGTAGACACCAGGCTAATGCGTGATTGAATTGAACTTCGTAAAAAGACAAGCCATTATTAAACGGGCTATTAAAGAAGCTAAACGCCTCACTTTTCATCACTTCTTAGAGGGTTTGGATTATAGGAAGGATGCCTTGGGGGCACATCGCTTTCTATCTAGAATCAACAATCAAAAATAAATTAGAAAAGAACCAATAAAAATGGCCAACAAATTACTTACTACAAATAGGGAAATTGCTAGAGCCTTTAATAAATATTATATGAATATTAGCAATTATTACCTCTCTGATAGGATTTATGATAGCGATTTGGTTTTTCCTCAGACATGCTTAATTCCTGAGGTGGACAGTTTGTGCAATTCTTCTTTTAACTTATTTGAATTCAAGTGCAGATTGAAAACACTAATTTTGGGTAAGTGCACTGGCCCGAACAAAATTATGATTGATTTCTTGATGAACCTTGGGAAGGGTTCTCTGGGTATTCTTCTGAATATAATTATTATATCTTGAAAGAAGGGGCTTTCAAGCGAGTGGCGTAAGGCCGAAGTTATTCCAATTCTCAAAAGCAGCAAATATTCTGATGAAATTGCTAAATATCGAGCTATTTCCTTTACAAGTGCTATTTTTAACGTGACAGAACGCTTGATTTCTGATAGGCTAAAATTCCAAATGTATTATTGGAATAATTTTCCAATAAATATAGTTGGAAAATTATTCTTGCCTTTCATATAGACAAGCTGCCTTTCGTAGGAATATAAATATAGTTGAACAAGTAACTAGACTTTCACAAATGATTAAAGATGGTTTTTATCGAAAAATCAGTTTCGTAACAATCTTTATAGACTTCCAAACTGCTTTTGATAGAGTATGGAGAAAAGGACTGCTGAAGAAATTTATAGAATTGGGAATCTCTGAAAATATGTACAAATATATCAGGTTATTTCTGACCCAGCGATTTATAAGAACTAGGTTTCGTGGCTCTGTCTCTTATTTCAAACAAGCTAGACAGGGTTTCCATCAGAGTTCTATGATCAGTCCTATCTTGTTCAATATCATTAGCATACAGCACACATAAATATCCCTTAACAGGTCCTGGGAGAGATATCCCATTGGGCAGCGTAATATCAGATGATTGTAAATAGTGATAAAACATTCTACCAGGTTTTTACTTTAAGGGCAAAACCCTCTGATGTTAGTCTATACTATGGCCCACCTAGTCTCATCAAAACATCTAAAGCTAAATATCTGGGTATAACCTTGGACAAAAGATTGGGATGGAATCGTCAAGTTGATGAAGTTGTGGACATTGAAAACTCCAGAAGTTAGCTTTTAAAAAAATTGTTGGAACAAAATTGGGTGCTTCACAGGATTTACTTTGCACTACATATAAGTTGTATATCAGGTCTGCAGTTGAATATGGAGCCGAGCTCCTGTTTACTGCATTGGATAATATCCAAAAAACTGCAGATTGTACAAAACAATATTTTTAGATTTATCTCCGGTGAGGCCTTTTCTACCCCTATTGAAGAAATGCAGATTCAAACTGGGCTGGAACATTTGACAGATGGGTGAAAAAGAGCTGCCTTAAAACTTTCTGAAAGGCTTTTTAAGGATGAGGGTGTTTTGAGAAACTGTACACCTGCTCACCCTAGATTGAAATCTCAGAGAACTTTTTTGAGTCTAACCAAGGAATTCTCAGAGAGGTTAAAGATTCCGAGAATTGATAGAGAACCTCTATTTAGACCTCTCAGCTTCTGAAATCTTGTTTATGGAGCTAAAGGACGTCTTGACCTGGTAATTTCTGTTGGTAAAAATGTTTCTACTGATTCTGAACTAAGGATGGCTGATTTGGCTACTATTGATGAGCGTTATTCCGCTCATCAACTTGGTTTCATGTATACACAGAAGGCTATGCTGTGGATGCCATTAGAAAAGCTGGTGCTGGAGTTTACTCGAAAAACGTGAAGCTCAGCCAAACTACTGGCGAATATTTTAACAGCTACAGTGGAGAAGCTGTTTCTTTGGCTCTTTAGGAAATAAGTAAAGTTAGTGAGAGGAACATTGTATTTCTTATTGACTCTCAGGCCGCCATCAAATCTCTCACATCAATTATGCCTTGCAATATCAAGTCTGTTTTCCTCTGTAAGATAACTATTAGTTTCCTTCTAGAGGAGGTACGTCAAATTGTGCTGCAGTGGAAACCCGGCCACTGTGGTATCATTGGTAATGACTTGTCTGAGAAACTGTCCAAGGCTGGCTCGAAGTTACAACAACCATGTTTAGCTTTGGAAAACCATATTATTAAAAAGCTTTTCAAGACAAATATAGCTTCCTTTCGTAAAAATATGTGTAACAATTCGGCGAAGGGAAAGGCTTAGGATACTTTTCTGACTAAGCCTGTTCAGTGCAACCTTTAAGAGGGTATGCGGGCGTAGCAAATTTCCGTCTTAGAACAGGACATGACTATCTTCAGATACACCTCCACTGTTTCGATTTAACTGGCTCCCAGACTTGTCCTTTATGTGGACTTGGAGAAATGACTGGTGACCACCTCTAATCTTGCCCCGAACATAATTACGTCGCAGTTAGAAATTCTGTGGATGATGATTTTTCGTTTTATTCTAGAGTGTATTGGTCTGCTCGACATGGACTAATTGTTGAAAAACCAAAGTCGGGCATTGGATAAAAAAATTTTTATTTACAAATTGCTACGAGAAGCATTAGCATACTATTTTTGTGACCATCTAAGCAATTTCGGATCAATAATCTCATGATTGGAAAACTTGAAGGATATTCTGAAACTTTTTTAATCTTAAAATCTTGAATCCACATTCTCTCTTGAAATATCATTGTTTAACGACGAGATATGTTGAAATAAGGGTCAAAATAGCATGACATAAATGCTTTCCTTGTTTCTAATTGTAACGAACAAACTTTGTCATCATAATGATATGGAGGATTTGTTATAAAGATTAGAAATTTCATGATATTCCTATTTTTGGGCTATTTAATCTTGAATACAATAAAATCGCAAAACTGTTGCCCTATATGCTAAATGTAAATATTTTTATCTCTTTCTTTGATTCATTTTGTGAAATCAAAGAAATAAATGTTAAGGTTAAAAATATATAATGATGCATGTGATTAATGTTTAAGAACCCATTTTTCCTTTTATGTATGATTTTGGATAAAAGGGTTTTCGTTTGTAAGAAAAAAAGAAGACACAATATCCAGCAGATTTCCAACATTTCTCAATTCATTTATAATATAAAAAGTTATTTAGCAACCGGTAAATAATTCTACAGATTCTAAGGAATATTTTACTTAATTATTAGGAGCTAAAATAGAAGCCTTTTTAGAAAAGTTAATAATAAGCGATACTGTTTTTTTTTTGCAACCATTCAATATTCATAAAATTCATAGACTGGAATTAACGAGACATTAATTCGTATTTTTTAAAGTAATCTGAAAATTGAAACTAAAGACTACATTCCAGCTTTGGTTTTTACATTTTAAGATCATATATCGCAAAATTTCACTTACAATCATAATGTAGCAAGTTATGTTGATTACTTAATAATTTTAATATTGATTCTGAAAACCATATTTAATTTTTTCATTATTTTCATTTTCAAATTTTGATAATGGAAGTTTTTTTTTATCAACAGATGTTAACACCTAGAATTTCCATTAACTAAATTTCTTTAATTAATAGTTTACATGTCAAACACATAAACCGCTTTGTTTTGGTAAATTTATGATCAATGAAATATAAATTTATTTAATTTTACAAGATAAAATAGTATATAATAGAATTTCTATTTTCAAAAGGAAGTTTCAACTATATTATCAGCAATTTTTAAAACTTTAAATCTTTAGTTTATTTGAAATTAATAACTTATATTATCAAAGATTTATACAAAATTAAACAAAAAAGCTGTATCTTAAAAATTTATAAATTAAAAATTATGTTATTTTATTAAAATCGTAAAAAATTCTTTTAACCAAAAACGGAGTATGCCTATTCGTAAGATATTCTCAATTTTTCTATCAATAAAAATGTTAAAGTTTATTAACTTCCATTATATTTTGTAAGATTAAATATAGAAAAATAATTCTTCAGTAAATTTATGTATCTGTGATTCAAAGTGTACTATTTTATTTAAGATTACAAGATGAAGTTTCATACATAGAAACAAGAGGGGATTCCTTTAAAATTGAATAATATTTTTATATAATATATTTAAAAGTACTTATGTATATCAATACTTTTAGATCAATAACAAATACTATACTATACTAAAAATCATCACAATACTAAAAAAATGTACCGACATTTTAATACTGCATTTTAATAAATTTTCATGGAATATAAATAAAGGTAAATTATGTAATAGTTTTTTAATTTTGATGAAATTTTTGTAAATATTTCGATTTTGATGCAGGAACGTGAAGCGTTTCTAGACTGCTATAAAGAAGCAGCCCCAGAGATTGAGGGAAAACTCAGTGCATACATAGTCGCCGCATGTGAAGACAGGACAATTTTTCATAAGGTACGTTTCCTTAAAGTTTCCCCATTGCATACAAAAGCTGAATTGTACTAGTATTACTCAGTGTAGCTCAAATGGGAAAATAATGTAAGCAATTCTTACTCTGTACTAATATTTTTTCAATAGTCAGAATATGCAAACATTTTGCTATTACATTTAAACTATGATTGAAAAAAAGAAGAATAATGAACAGTATCCTGCTTCCCTCGTCTAAGCGAGGCTTCAAACAGAGAAAAAAGGCAAAAAAATAATAAATAATCAACCGACCTAATCAATCAATGAGAATAAAATGTTATGAACTACATTTTAATATAATCTGTTGTTTAAAATATAATGTTGTTGTTACTTAAGACACTTGGACAAGCCAAGCTCGCTAGGTCTTGGCTTTGCGAGTTTAATTCAATAAAGAGAGTCTTTCGTTTTATTCAGAGTAGCTCGAAGGTGAAAGTACGTCTTTGCTCTTTTTTTTTAACTCCTCTGAGAGATGACAGCAGAAGATGTTCCACACCCTCATTTTTACAATGATCTGGAGATGGAGGAAGCTTTCTCCAGACCATTACACCCATGTTAACTGCTGAGCAACCGACCACAGGACTTTCGATTCCACAGATTTAACGAGCACGTATATCGCATGTACTCGGTGGATCTTTGGCGGCATTGGGAATCGAACCCCACCCTTCCGGATGGAAGGCCGATACCCTAACCACTAGGCTACCACGGCCCTAAAAAAATAATGTAATTATATGAAACACATTTAACATCACCTAAAAGTTAGGCCGAGCAGTTTACAATTTTATATATACAATTTTACATATGCTTACAATTTTGACTTCAATTTTTTGGGCATCATTTAAGTTGTTCGTAAGTATGTATTTCTACATAATTTTTGATTTAATTAAAATGCGTTATTTCTTTTTAGATGGAGCAGAGAGAAAAGATTGAGGTAATTTTTATATTAATTTCTTAATTTTATGTATCTTAAAAAATAAGTTTAACATGAACAAGGCTACATATTTTTAACAAATATAAACTAGACATATTCTCATTTCATTTTATTTGGATTGCTGTTTATACTATTGATAAGTTAATTTATGAATTAATTTATCTCAAAAGTATATTTCTGATTGTGTCAAATATTTTACAAAACGAAAATTTACATTATGTTTTTAATGTATTATTTAAAATAATATGATAGTATTTGAATATGCTAGTGTAAATATATAATCGTATTATATCAAATATAAATGACTATTAATCGATGAAAAACTTTAAAATATTTATATAGTATACAATGAGTGCTAAGTGAAATGAATATCCTATTATTAAATATGAAATATTTCATTACAAATATATTTTTCTCATATAATTTAACGTCATAGAGAAAATATGTATTTGAGTATAGATTTAATTACTGAAAATATATTTTAAAATGAAAAGAAAAATTTAAATAACCTAAATATATATTTATGTCAAAACTCTTAAAGGTAATGGATATCATAAAATAATTTTTCCTTTTGAATATTTTTCGTTTTTCCTTTTGATTCTTTTTTCATTTTATTACCACAGCAATTTTTTAAACACTGTTTTATTAATTGTTGTAATTAAGGCAATTCTCCAAAAAAAAATTTTTTTTACAAAGAAAAGAAAAGGACTCAAAAATAGCTATGTAAATTCTTCCTTTTCCCCAAAAATGAAATTTTGAAAACATTGGAAAGTTATTTAAAATAGGTATTATTGTGAGATTCAATTAGTTCTATTCTGAGAAAAATACTATAGAAAAAATATTCAAAAACAAGAAAATTTTGGATTGTAAGTAAAAGTAAAGATAATGTGGCAAAATGACTAAAAATATCATATAAATATTGTAAGAAAATGTATCACAAGAGTATAATTAAATCCTATATTTCTCATGCTTAGCCTGTATAAAATATTTCGTATTAGACAATATATATATAAAATACGAATATAAAAAGTCAACGATCCGCCAAAGCTATTAGAACAAAAATTGAATTTTGGAAATAGTATTCTATTCTTAGAAGGAAGCATATTTTAAAGGTAAGGTAAAAAAATGCATAGCAGTTCTAGAGTTAATAATCCTAAAACACAAATATGTTATTAAAATTACACACACACACATTTAGTACATACAATAATGACCAACAATGACTAACTATAGACGATATTAAACAATTCATGTTTCCTGAATTCAAATGAATTAAATAGCCTATTTGAGATTATTTTAATCGAACATCTTTTAACAAAATTACAGAAGTTGGCCTTATAAGTTTACAATATATTTCTATAAAAAGATTATTTAAACAACGAAAAACAAAAATTGCTATTGTATCAAAAGCTAAATATCCAGATCTATGGGAATGTAAGTAGAAAAATATGTTAAAGTTTCAACAAAGCATAATAGAAGAATATCACTCAAGGATATTCCATAAAATCTTGCCCATTGTAACAAAAGTTCTTGTTGAGTTCGTGCATGAAACATTAAATTTATATTTAATAATAAATTTCACATAAAGTCAGAGATTGTAAGTTGACTAAATATTTACTTCACAGACTTGTGTAATTTCCTTTAACTATGTGCTTTTTTTTTTTAGTTTGTAAATTTTGAAATATTTCCTTATAGATTAATTATTGGTTGTTATCATTTGTTTTTCGCTTAATGTTTGTAAGAAATTGTTAGACCATTATTGTTTTACTCTGAGCAATAATTTTTATTATATCTGTGCAGTATTATTTAAAAAATGATGGGAAAATAGAGACATGGTAAAACACACCAATTCAAGTAACTTCATAGCAAGAATATCTGGTGTAATATTAAATGCAAACAGTTTAGAGAATAGCGTATTTATCGATATAATAAAGCCAAAAGAATAAAGAGAATTTAAATATAACATAAAAAAGTTAAATAAACTAGGATTTCTCAAAAAAGTGAACAATGCTAGGAAAGATTAGTTTGAACATCATGAATGAAATATACGCGAATCTACTTTTTCAGCATTATTAAAACGTGATATTTTCTCTAACACACTTTAAATGTCACACGATGAGATGATTTGATAGACTGAAGTCGGGGTACCCTTTATCTCCTGAGACATTGATTAACATCCAGATCCTTGTTAGAATAAAAAGAACTAAAAATGAAATTTTAATCACGTAATTTCTAATTTAACTGATTAGCTAATAACTTTTTTTTTATTACCGTTTTTACTTTATTTCCTACACATTTTTAAGAAATCATTGTTCTACATTGCTTTTAATTTAAATTTTGAAACTTTTCTGCTTTCAAGAAACTGGATTTTTGTATAAAAATATCTTATTTGCTATGTATGTTAGTTTTATAAGCGCGATTGTGTATAACTCCACACACACACGGATATTGAAATCAGCATACTAACTTAATTTACGATGTATAGAATTGAAGTCGTTTCGACTTTCTAAATATGCTTAATAGCTGCAAAAAAATAGAGAGATTTTTTAGGGGACTTATTATTGAAATTGAAAACTAAAATCCTGAGTGATTTTAGTCAAATTTTTCCAACTAAGAATCTGAAGAAAAACAAAAGTGTTACTTTTGAATGCGGAAAAAAATAGAGCTTTATTGGTATCAATATAATATTTTTTAACTACGATATATATTATATTTTTTATAAAATTACTAAATAATTTTAGGTTTTAATGATTTGTAAATGATATATAAGTTTATGTAATGTTTTCAAAAATTTTATATTTTAGCATTTATCAAACTATGTTTTAATATTTTTAGCGGTTATGCACTGTATGTATTTTGCCTTTATTCGTTGTTTAATATTTAAAATGTACATTTAACTTATATTTAAAATTATAATGTACATTTTAAACATTACATAAACGTATATATTGTAAACAATATATAAATTTATGAAACGTTTTAAAAAATGGTTATAGCTTAAAATTTATTACACTATTTCTAATGCTTATTAAACTTTGTTTAACATTTTTAGCTGATATTAAACGGTATAAATTTTCCCATTTATGTTGTTTGTTCAGCAATATTCAAACTCATACTTTTGTAAAGTTTATAAATTTTTAATTTAATGACATATATAAAGATTAATGCAAATATTTATTTCACATATCTTTTAAGTTATCATTTTTTATAGAATGAATTTATTACTTTAATGTCATTTGGGTGCTTGGATAATCATTCTCAGAGCAACTTATGGCTGATGAATTAATGTTAAATAAGAAAAATAGCTGTTTAAGAAGAAATTTATTTAATACGTACCATTATATCTTTTAAGTTACATATCTTTTAAGTTCACATATCTTTTAAGTTATCAATTTCTATATAATGAATTTATTACTTTAATGTCATTTGGGTGCTTGGATAATCATTCTCAGAGCAACTTATGGCTGATGAATTAATGTTAAATAAGAAAAATAGCTGTTTAAGAAGAAATTTATTTAATACGTACCATTATATCTTTTAAGTTACATATCTTTTAAGTTCACATATCTTTTAAGTTATCAATTTCTATATAATGAATTTATTACTTTAATGTCATTTGGGTGCTTGGATAATCATTCTCAGAGCAACTTATGGCTGATGAATTAATGTTAAATAAGAAAAATAGCTGTTTAAGAAGAAATTTATTTAATACGTACCATTATATCTTTTAAGTTCACATATCTTTTAAGTTCACATATCTTTTAAGTTATCAATTTCTATATAATGAATTTATTACTTTAATGTCATTTGGGTGCTTGGATAATCATTCTCAGAGCAACTTATGGCTGATGAATTAATGTTAAATAAGAAAAATAGCTGTTTAAGAAGAAATTTATTTAATACGTACCATTATATCTTTTAAGTTACATATCTTTTAAGTTCACATATCTTTTAAGTTATCTCATTTTCTATATAATAAATTTATTACTTTAACGTCATTTGGGTGCTTGGATAATCATTCTCTGAGCAACTTATGGCTGATGAATTAATGTTAAATAAGAAAAATAGCTATTTAAAAAGAAATTTATTTAATACGTAGCATTATATCTTAATACTTTACAAAGATTTCCTTTGCTGCTTGCTGAAAATTAGATAAAAACAAAGTTTTAGTATCTTTGAGAGGAGAATAAAATTTTAATGCTCTAATGTTAAAGGAAAACAAATCTACTAAGCACAATAGCCTATTATGAATCACCCAGTCTTGTACAATGCTTACATAAGAGAAAAATGTTTTAAAAAATATCTGATTGATCATTTCAATAGAATTGTTTGTATTAAAATAATTTGTTTTCAGAAATCAAATTAAATTGATATTTCTCACGGGAAAACCTTTTTTTTAAAATTTTTTTTTGTAGCAGATCTGTTGAAAATTTTTGAACTTTCTTGACATTAAATGTATATTATAAAACTATAAAAAAACAAATATTTTAATTGAAAATATATTTTATCAATAAAATCTGAGAGTACAAGTAAATTCTTTTATAAATATATTTACATCAATTTGACACAAATTTTCTACTATTGTGAAATAAAATGTTCTTTATATTATTAGAAAATAATAATTTAAGTAAATTATTTTCAGAATACGCATGAATTTTTGTTATATATATATATATAGACTAGCTCTATCATCATATGATATATAGTACTATATATATGATATATATATCATATATATATATATATATTGCAAAGTAAATTCATTTACCCATATTTGATACATCAGATTTCATTATATAATGGTGGAGCATAATGATATAATTTACGGTTAGGAATAATGAAGTATCATCCATATTGTTCAACAATGTATAACTTACATGTATCAAACAATGTTCGCATAGTTATTAGTGGTAAACACACACATACACACTTCTATCAGTATACAGAAATAACTGCTACTTTCCAGCTACGTTTTCCATGCTTGTACGACTTCTTTCTAGGTGACACTACACATCTCTTACGTGTATCAAATACTACTTATTAGAAACAGTGCAGTCTTCAGAATTCGAATTCTAATAGACTGTACCTTTGACTTAGTCACGTTTTACGTAATCCTCTTTAATTATTTTATCCATTGTACTCGATCATATTTAATATGCCTAATGTATCTTCCACATGGAGTAGTATGTTTCAGTTATTATTTGTTTGACTGTTTGTTTATTAACATGCAACAGTATAGAAGAAACTGTATTGCCTGTATTGTAAAGGGTAATATTAAGTCTATGAACTATGCTGTTTACCTAAGTAAAGGTTTTTGTAAATTATTATGACCATCCGATAACTGAGTGCTTAGCATTGCTGACTCTGAAAACTTTTGGTCAAAGGTTTGAATACCGTCTCAGGCCTGAGTGTTCTTTTCTTTCTGTATTTTTGTCCTTTCTTCTGAGAGCTCCAATGGCTCGGTAGCTTCATCCTTCTTCTTGTTAAGATTCGCTAAGTGAAGCATCATTTGCCGCGGGTAGTGATTGAGAGGGTGACCACCATTCACCCTCACTGGGTTGCTGAAGCTGCGTGGGTTAAGGACGAGTCCACGTTAATCTGTGACGTTCAAAGTCCTTGCACTGGTGAGTGTGGACATGTAGAAGAGGGAGTCAGCTTAGGTGTGATCTCATCACCTGACCATGTATCAAAATTATGAGGCGCTTTGTGATGGCCGAGTATTCCAAATCCTTTAACCTCAGGTACAGTCTGGGGTTCGCATTCACCGCTATGTATGTATGTCCTTTATTCTAAGATAATGAAACTGTGGATCATTCTATAAACATGTGCTTTGGGGTGGAGTGGCGTGGGCAATGCTACTCACCGCCGTGATGGGGCTCACAGATGCCCTCCGGGTAAGGAAAAATAATTAGCAGTTTCTGGCCTTATTGTGGCGAAAGATTAGTCTCCCAGTACCCGCCAATTGAAAAAAAATTATTGGATGTTTTTTTTCCATTCAAAGACACATTTTTTAAACTAATTCAATGACTAAATAGGACTCATAAAAATGATCTAGAGCAAAGTTTTATGCTTTTTAATATCAAATATTATTTTCTTAAATTTTTCACTTCTTCACTGATACACCTTGCATAAAAGTGAAACAAAAATGTTCCAAAAGCATTCGATACTTTCATGAATACTTCGAATTGCAACTTTTGTTCATAAGTTTAAAATTTCATTAACATGATTAATAGTGTTTCTTCTTTAGATTCATTTGGTAAGATGTTAGGCACTTCAGAGTAGTATTTTGTACCAAATACCTTATACACACTATTTCCTTATTCCGCTTTATGGATTACCTATTTTGTTTATAAAATTCGATTATTCGTTTATGAAATTGAGGAGCAATTCTGTGATATTAAGTATATCTAATATAGTTATAATTGAATCATCTAAATAGATCAAATGAGAATAATTGAATCATATAATTATAATAAGATAAGATAATAATGATAATAATAATAAGATAAATATAAAGAAATTAAATCAGATTATTATTAATAAGACAGGAAATTCTGTGATATTTGGAATTTCTAAAATAGTAAGTCAAATGGGGACAAGGGAATGAGACTCACAAGTGATGCGCCGTGTTATTGTTTCTCGTTCTTATAGCAATTCTTGCTTAAGGAATCTCGTTGAAAACATTTCATGAATGCATTTGGTGATATGACAATGTCTTGCAATGAATCATACAAGTTTACATCTTCATTCCTTGACAGTTACAGACTTCAAAGACAATGTTTGGTATTTGATAGTCATACTTCTACCATGAAGTTTTCTAAATTCATCTCTCCATGTAAGGAGGACTCCCTTCGCTAAGTTCATATTGATGTTCAAAAGTATTACGAAGTTATGAGGTTAAAAAATATATATATAAGATGATCCTCTTCACAATTTCATACTCCTATTCATTACTTTCAATTACCATATTTTAAAGATGATAATTATCTTATTCCTGATTGACAGTTCTCTTAAGAATTTTCTGCAAGATCCACTTGATTATAACTAAATATGATAATCCACTAGTGGCATTTAAATATTATTTGAAACCTTTGATTCATATAAGATGTGAATTTTAAATTTTACTGTAGATATCTTAAAATCTTGTTCAAAAATGTTTGATTAAACAATTTGCTTTTTTGCAGGAGTGTTATAAATCTGCCATTCAAAAGCATGATTTGCCGGAGTTGATGGTATACTTTGATGGAACGTCAAAATTATAATTTTGAAATTCATTTCAAGGAGGAGTCACGAAATCATAAAAACTTACTTGTCTTGTCTTATCAAAAACTTTGTTCTTTCAATAATAAAATTTTCAGCAAAATAATTCGCCTCTATTTGCAATGAAAAGGTTTATCATAAATATTTATGAAATGATCATTGAATAATATTTACTTGAATGAACTACTTTATTGAGATTAAACAATGAAATAAAAATTTGTAAGTAAATAATTGAAATAAAGACAAACAATATATATATAGACTTGAATTAAATATACCAATTTATAATGGATATTGCCTAGAAAATTTCTTTAAAATATTATAAGCTTTCTTATTTTGGATTTAATATGACTAATACTACACTAAATATGAATAAGTAATAATTATAAAGAATTAATAGCCAAAAATAAAATTCAAAATAATAATTTTATTTTGGTTAATACAAATAATAAAGATATAGATGGTTGACTAAGTGTATCTACTTAGCTGCGTTAAGTAAATACCATTTTATAGCTTATGCAATGAATAATCATAAATGATTTACCAATTTCTCATTTAGTTTAGATTTTACGCAGGAAAACCAGTAATTTTTGAAGATCCCAGCAAAATATGTGGTGAAAAGACTGACATTAAATTAATGTGATAAAAAAGAACATAAATTACGTTATTTTTCGATATGCCCTACCAAATCAAAGAATTTAAAAAATCGCATCTGACATTATATTTTTATCATAAAATATTATAATTTCTACACTTTAGAATATAGAATTGTGCGTTTTAGGAAACATATTTCAAGTTGTAATATAGTTATGAATTAGAAAGACAAACTTAAGTTATTGTGAAGAAAATAAAAATGAGGATTATGCATTAGGTTTTACTTTTATTTAGCGTGTTGTAAAATGCAAAATCCCAAAGAATTAAAAAATCACTTCCAGCTACAGTTGCATACTAAACGCAAAAAAAGTTTGTTATATACGATTTAATATAAAAGATACATAATACAAAAAATATTCTGAGTTCTAATCATAGTATAAAGTAGAACATGAAATTATTTAAACGAACAGAAATAGAAGTTACATTAAATATTTTTCCTAACGGGTTAAAATCCTAACGAAATAATGAAAAACTGGAAAAAATTTAACTAACAATATCACTTCTGACAAGAACTTCAGTTTATACTTATAAACAGGAAATGTACTCTACAGTTTAACAGTAATAATTAATATAGGCTATACACAAAACAATGTACTTAACAGTATGTTGAAACAAGATTTTGCATCACGAAATGAAGTTTCGTGTACAGATGACAAAAAAATTTAATAAGGTATAAAATACTTAAAAAACGTTTACACATTTTATTATAATTTGAAGAGGAACTCTTTTTATCTGATCTTCCGAGACGAGTGCTGCTGCCAGCCTAATAATTTGCGTTCTGCCTTCGGTTTAAACAGTTCTAGGGTTCCAATCCCACCTTGGGTTTAGTGTTTGCAGTGATTCGGAATCCACATTTAAACATCGGCACCTGTTAATTAGCCCTCTTGTGAAAAAATATTGACCATTCAGCGTCAAACCAAATCCAATATTATTCCAATTATAGACAGGGAAATACGTTTACTGAGGAGATGATAAGCAGTGCTTTTAAAAAGAAAAAAAAATAGCCTAAATATTAGTGTATTTTGAAACGAAATGTATTATGACAATGAAAAAAGAGGGAGAGAGAGAATCGATGCCGCAGATATTTTCTCTTTGCTCCCAAAAGTAACACATTAACGACAATTTAAAAAGGAGAAAAGAAGCCTACGTTTATTTATTGATGTGGTAGAAATTCAGAGCTAAATGTTAGCTCACTTAAATTAATTACACCTTGGCATATAAGAAACATTACAAGGAATTTAAACCAGCGTCAATTGTTTTTAAATTAATTACAAACTCTAATGAAAATTTCTAAATCTTGACATCAGTTTAATTTTGCACTGTGCAACCGTTTTTAATTTTATTCCAGAGTAAAATTTGATGATATACAGAATAAGGACTTTACATGCATTGATTTCATAATAAACTCCCACGCAATGAACTTTAAATAGAAAATTCCCATTTGTTAATAAAAAAATAGATGAAAATCTTCCTATTATGGTTTTTCAATTGATTAACTGACTTTTTTAATTCAATGGCTTAATGATATGCAGTATATCTTAAAATTGTTTTTTAAATAATCTTGAATATACAAATGTAAATTCAGTTATAAATGTTTTTTTTTTTTTAAAAATAGAATTGTTTACCCAAAATAAATCTGTAGCTCTTTTTATTAAACATATATATGTGAGATATGGAGTACCTGATGACGCACTTCAACATCATGACATCATCAAGTGCTTGCTGCTTCAACAGCGATCCTGGTGTCAAGGATTAGAAAAGGAACGATAGTTGATAACAGACGACGGTCCAACTAAGACGTGTTTTGAACCTTAACGGTTCCAAAATATAAATGTTACTTTCATAATCCTTTATTTGTAATTATAATTGTAAATAACTGTAAATAATGTTTAATATACTATTGTTAAAATGCAAATTCGTTGTGTTATTAGTGTATTAAACTAATCCACATGGGGGCCCTGGCCAATTATTTTTCTATTTCAAATATATTCTGACGATATTTGTTTTCATTCACGCTGAAATTCTGCTATTGCCGCCGAGTCGCCGACAAGTTGAAGAGGGCCTGAGAGTTGAGAGGGTTTCGATTTATGATTTTCCTACATTCGCGGCTTTGGATTTCTACTTTGAAGAAGGGTGAGTCACTCTTATTTTCAAGATGCTTTTAAGTGATATAAATGAAGTCGCACTTGCACTGAAGACTGAAAAAAGAGAAAAAATCAAACTTCTTCACAAGCTGTTATTTGGCGAAGAAGGTGATAGATTAAATCGTTCTCGAATAAGAAACTTTCATGGTTTTGATTTCAAAAAAGATGATGCAAATTTTAAGTCTAAATTAGTTGATACCAAAGCAACTTTTTCTTTAATCGAATTAATTTCGATTGCTAATATTTTGAAAATCGATATTAATGGAACACTACCTGAATTGGCAGAAAGAATTTTATCATTCCTCACTGATTTGGAGTCTCTTCAAGAAAATGTAAAAAATTGTGAAATAACTGATGATGAAACTGAAGTGATTCCAAATTCTACTCAGTCGAATGTGCAAAGCGATAATGTGTATCATAATAATAATGGGCATAAAGTGCATGATAGTCATATTTCTGATGCTAATTCTTTTCATTCAAGATTGCCCTTTAATTTCAATGATATTGATTATTTAGTTCCTAAGTATACTGGGGATAAAAATGAAAATGTCAAATTATGGCTTCAGAAATTTGAAGCGTTTGCTATATCATTTAGTTTATCAAATATTCAAAAATTTATTTTTGCACAAAGAGCATTAAGCGGAATTGCATTGTTATTTATTAAAAGCGAAAGCAATATTCATTGCTATTCTGAATTGAAAATCGCTTTAATTTCGGAATTTGGTGAACAAATTAATTCAGCAGAAATTCATGACACATTAAATCGTCGAAAAATTAAAGATAAAGAATCAATATTTGAATATTTTTTAATTATGAAAGAAATTGCTAGTCGAACTCAACTCGATGATATGGCTCTAATTCATTATGTTATTCACGGCATTAATGATTCTCCCCAGAATAAAGCAATCTTGTATGGTGCCACTAGTTTAGTAGAATTTAAAACAAAATAAAAAATTTATGAAGAAATTCAAATAAGTTGTCAAAAAGTGAAAACTAAAATTCCTGTGGTAGAACAAACAATTAAGAATCAAACTCAAACCAAAATTCAGACTACTCCTATTCGTTGTTTTAACTGTGGAAAAAATGGACATAAATCAATTAATTGTAGAGACAAAATTAAAGGCTTAAATTGCTTTCGTTGTAATTCTTTTGGCCATAAAGCCAGTGATAATAAATGTTCCACACCAAGAGATAATCACAATTCAACAGTTCGTGCTCTTAACAATCACATCACTTTTCGACAAGACATGCATAAAATAGTTAAAATTTCAGGTATTTTGATAGATGCTCTTATTGATACCGGAAGCCATGCAACTTTATTACGCGAAGATCTGTATCGTCAAACTGAATTTTCTGAACTGACCGATTCTCAATTAACACTAAATGGATTTGGTAGATCTAAAGTACAGCCTCTTGGTTCATTTCAGGCAAATATAGAAATCGATAATGATATTTTCTCTACAACAGTTTACGTTATTTCTCAACATCAGATGAGTTTACCCTTAATTATAGGTACAGATATAATTACTCAAGGAACACTAACAGTTAATAAAAATGGTATTTCTTTATGTAAAGCAGAAAATAATAATTTTTTCGTGCATTTAGTTAATGTTGTTGACAACACATCAGACATTGATTTAAATCACATACTTGACAAAAAATGTAAACAAGAAGTAAACAATTTAATTAACAACTACAAACGCAATAAGACGCGAAAAACAGAGATGAAAATGTCTATTATTTTAAAAGATGATATCCCAGTTTGCCAACGAGCACGTCGAATGTCCATACCAGAAAAAGAATTTGTATCCAAACAAATCAATGATTGGTTAAAAGAAGGAATAATTAAACCTTCTTGTAGCGAATACGCTAGTCCAATTGTTTTGGTAAAAAAGAAAGATAATTCTACACGTTTATGTATTGATTTTCGTAAATTAAATAAGAAAATTATTAAAGATCATTATCCATTACCTCTCATTGATGATATATTAGATCAGTTACAAAGTGCAAAAGTATTCACTTCTATAGACTTAAAAAATGGTTTCTTTCATGTGGATATTGACCCTAATTGTACCAAATACACTAGTTTCATTACCCATAACGGACAATATGAGTTCCTTAAAGCTCCATTTGGTTTAACAATTAGTCCAGCCGCTTTCAATAGATATTTATCTTGTGTTTTCAGAGAATTAATATCAGATGGTACTTTAATTATGTACATGGATGATTTTATCATACCGTCTAAAACTGAAGAAGAGGGACTTATTAAATTGAAACGTGTTCTCGAAACTGCTTCAAATTATGGACTAAATATTAATTTTAAGAAATGCCAATTTTTGCAAAGAAAAATTGAATTTTTAGGCCATGTTATAGAAAACAATACTATTTCATCCTCTCCATCAAAAATAAAAGCAGTAATTAACTTCCCTGAACCCAAAGACGTCAAACACTTGCAATCATTTCTGGGTTTAGCAGGCTACTTTCGAAAATATATTCCAAATTATGCCACTGTTGCCAGACCTCTTAGTGACCTACTAAGAAAGTCTTCTACTTTTGTATTCGGTTCCACCGAAAAGACAGCATTTCTCAAATTAAAGGAATTACTCACAACACATCCTGTTTTGCATTTATTTGTGCCAGGTTCAGAATTAGAGGTACACACAGATGCATCTAAACTTGGATTTGGCGCAGCTCTCCTTCAAAAATCTGATAACGGAAACTTTCACCCAATTTTGTATATGAGCAGAAAAACATCTCCCCAGGAAGAAAAATTACACAGTTATGAACTGGAAGTACTCGCTGTTGTAGAAGCTCTTAAAAAATTCCGCGTATATTTACACGGCACTAAATTTAAAATAGTTACAGACTGTATGACTTTTCAAAAAACAATGGATAAAGCTGAATTAAGCGCAAAAATCGCGCGATGGGCTCTTTTGTTACAAGACTTTGACTATGTAGTTTCTCATAGGTCAGGTAAACAAATGCAACATATTGATGCTCTAAGTCGTTACCCTGTTATGATTATTTCTCCTGATGATATTACACAGAAGATAATAAAGTCGCAATCTACCGATGAATTTATCATAAATATGAAGAGTGCAGTCGAAAAATCACTTAATTCTGATTTTAGAGTTAAAAACGGCATTTTATACAAATTAGTCCAAGATCAAGAACTTTTAGTCGTCCCACAAGCCATGTGCAATCAATTAATTCAACATGCGCATTCTAAAGGTCATTTGTCAGTACAAAAGACAACAGAAATTATTAAAAGAGACTATTATATTCCAAATTTAGATAAGTTAACACAAACTTTCATCGCCAATTGCATCACATGTATCTTGTCTTCCAAAAAATCAGGTAAACCTGAAGGATTCCTCTACCCAATCCCAAAAGGTGACACTCCTCTCGATACATATCACATTGACTTTTTAGGACCCTTGCCATCTACGAACAAAAATTACAAACATTTATTTTCTGTAGTGGACGCTTTTACAAAATTTATTTGGATATATCCTGTTAAATCTACCTCTGCACAAGATGCATTAGATAAGTTAAAATTACAGCAAACAGTTTTTGGTAACCCTCGTCGAATAATCTCAGATAAGGGATCAGCTTTTACCTCCCAAGAATTTCAATCTTATTGTAATGAAGAAGGTATTGAGCACCTACCTATCACGACTGGAGTACCTCGCGGAAACGGACAAATTGAGCGTATGCATCAAACCATAATTGCAGTTTTAACTAAATTATCTATAGACGAACCCACAAAATGGTATAAACATGTGTCTAATGTCCAACGCATAATGAACAGTACTGCCTCACAAACAACAAAATTCTCACCATTCGAATTAATGCTTGGCATTAAAATGCGAAATAAAGATGACATTCACATTAAACAACTACTGGAAGAAGAACATCTTCAATATGTAGTACATGATAAAAAACAATTGCGTAATATTGCTAAAACTAATATTTTACAATATCAAACACAAAGTAAATGTTATTATGATAAACGGAGAAAACCTCCCAAAAAATATCAAACAGGTGATTTAGTCGCTATCCAAAGAACACAGTTCGGACCAGGTTTAAAACTTAAGCTGAAATATTTTGGACCATACAAAATTAAAGCTGTAAAAGGTAATGACAGATATGATGTAGAAAAAGTTGGTAATCATGAAGGTCCCAATACAACATCTTCCTCTGCAGATATAATGAAACCTTGGTCGAAGATGTAAATAATTTTTATCAAACTATTGTCTTGTGTATAATATATATTGTGTCTATTGCTGAACTATTCCTATATATATCGTTATTCCAGAAGAAATTTTCTTTTATATATAACCTTTTTCTTTAGCATTATTTCAAGTATTAGAGTATCAATTAAACTATTTTTTCTTGTGTATTACATTAAGATGTTTGTGATACATTTGCGTATGATAAAAATAAGCACGACGGAAGAAAAATGCGAGCAACTGAGAATTAAAAAGAGCGATTCATCAAACAGCTTACGAGGAACATTCAAGAAGTTAAGACGAATCTTCACAACATTGAACGACGCGACTCCTTCATTAGCTGTTCACTAAGACGAAAGATGAAAACAAAATTCTATTTTGTTAGTTATTTCTCTTGCTGGTTGCGCTTTCCTCTCTTTCTTTGTATTTTGCAATTGCTGTTACTCTCGTCGCCAGGAGGACCTGAGCGTTTAGAATGGCCGAGTGTGAGATATGGAACACCAGATGACGCACTTCAACATCATGAGGTCATCAAGTGCTGGGTGCTTCAACAACGATCCTGGTGTCAAGGATTAGAAAAGGAACGATAGTTGAGAACAGACGACGGTCCAACTAAGACGGTTCCGAAATATAAGATGTTCATATCTTTATTTTGTAATTATAATGTAAATATTTGTAAATAATGTTTAATATAATATTGTTAAAATGCAAATTCGTTGTATTACTATAGTAAACTAAACCATATATATATATATATATATGTATATATTGCAAAGTAAATTATTTAATATTTGACTGAACATAAGATTCATTATATAATGCTTGAGCATAATTATAAAATTTACGGTTAGGAATAATGAAGTATATGTATATTGTTCAAGAATGTAAGCTACAGTACTAACAATGTTGATAATTATTAAAAGTAAATAACCATAAACTTCTATGGAGCACAGAAATACCTGTTACTTTCCAGCTACGTTTTCCATGCTTGTAGATTTGTTTTTGGTGATACTAAATTTTTCGTGTATGAAACTCTTTTAGAAACATTAAAGTCTTATAATTCTAATTAAAAGAGCTGTACTTTGACTGAGTATTTTTTAAGTAATCCTCTTCATTATTTACCATTGTTGTCGACAATTAAATGCCTAACGCATCTCTCACATTGAAGTAGTTGTTTCATATAATTATTTCTTTCCTCTTTTTATTAACATGCAACAGTATAGGAAGAAACTGTATTGCCTGTATTGTAAAGGGTAATATTATAGTCTATGAACTATGCTGTTTATCTAAATAAAGGATTTTGTAAATTATTAGGCCAACCGATAACTGAGTGCCTAGCATTGCTGACTCTGAAACTGTTGGTCAAAGGTTTGAATACCGTCTCAGGCCTGAGTGTTCTTTTCTTTCTGTATTTTTGTCCTTTCTTCTGAGAGCTCCAGTGGCTCAGTAGCTTCATCCTTCTTCTTGTTAAGATCTGCAAAGTGAAGCATCATTTGCCGCGGGTAGTGATTGAGAGGGTGACCACCATTCACCCTCACTGGGTTGCTGAAGCTGCGTGGGTTAAGGACGAGTCCACGTTAATCTGTGACGTTCAAAGTCCTTGCACTGGTGAGTGTGGACATGTAGAAGAGGTGTGATCTATCACCTGACCGTGTATCAAAATTATGAGGCGCTTTGTGATCGCCGAGTATTTCAAATCCTTTAACATCATGTACTGTCCAGGGATTCGCTATTCACCGCTATGTATGTATGTCCTTCATTCTAAGATAATGAAAATGTGGATCATTCTATAAACATGTGCTTTGGGGTGGAGTGGGGTGGGCAATGCTACTCACCGCCGTGATGGGGCTCACAGATGCCCTCCGGGTAAGGAAAAATAATTAGCAGTTTCTGGCCTTATTGTGGCGAAAGATTAGTCTCCCAGTACCAACCAATTGAAAAAAAATATTGTTTTTAATAAAAGAATTATGTTTTTTTCACTTTCAAAGACACATTTTTTAGAGCTAATTCAATGATTAAATAGGACTCATGAAAATGATCTAGAGAAAAGTTTCTATGCTTTTTAATATCAAATATTATTTTCTTAAATTTGTCACTTCTTCACAGACACACATTGCATTAAAGTAAAACAAAAATGTACCTAAAGTATTCGATACTTTCATTGAATACTTCAAATTGCAACTTTTGCTCCAAGTTTAAAATTTCTTAACACGATTAATAGTGTTTCTTCTTCAGATTCGGTAGGTCAGATGTTAATCACTTCAGAGTAGTATTTTGTACCAAATACCTTATACACACTATTTCCTTATTTCACTTTATTGATTACCTATTTTGTTTACAAAATTCGATAATTTGTTTATGAAGTTGAGGAGCAATTCTGTGATATTATATATATATCTAATATAGTTAGTCAAAGAGAATAATTGAATCAGATAATTATAATAAGATATAATAATAATAATAATAAGATAATTATACAGAAATTAAATCAGATAATTATAATAAGACAGGGAATTCTGTGATATTTGGAATTTCTAAATTAGTAAGTCAAATGGGGACAAGAAAATCATACTCACAAGCGATGTGCCGTGTTCTTGTTTCTCTTTCTTATAGCAATTCTTGCTTAAGGAATCTCGTTGAAAATATTTCATGAATGCATTTGGTGATATGACAATGTCTTGCAACGAATCATACAAGTTTACATCTTCATTCCTTGACAGTTACAGATTTCAAAGACAACGTTCGGTGGTATTTGATAGTCATACTTCTACCATGAAGTTTTCTAGAATTCTTCTCTCCATGTAAGGAGGACTCCCTTCGCTAAGTTCATATTGATGTTCAAAAGTATTACGAAGTTATGAGGTTAAAAAATATATAAAAGATGATCCTCTTCACAATTTCATACTCCTATTCATTACTTTCAATTACCATATATTGAAGATGAGAATGATCTTATTCCTGATTGAAAGCTGTCTTAAAAATTTTCTGCAAGATCCACTTGATTATAACTAAATATGATAATCCAGTAGTGGCATTTAAATACCATTTGAAACTTTTGTTTTATATAATATGTGAATTTTAAATTTTACTGTAGATATCTTAAAATCTTCTCCAAAAATGTTTGATTAAACAATTTGCTTTTTTCAAAAGTGTTATAAATCTATCATTCAAACGCACGATTTGCCGGAGTTGATGGTATACTTTGATGGAACGTCAAAATTATAATTTATAAATTCATTTCAAGGAGTCACGAAATCATAAGAATTTACTTGTCTTGTCTTATCAATAGTTTTGTTCTTTCAATAATAAAATTTTCAGCAAAATGGTTCACCTCTATTTGCAATGAAAAGATTTATCATACATATTTATGAAATGATCATAGTAATTTTACTTGGAATGAACTACTTTTTTGTGATTAAACAATCAAATCAAAATTTGTAAGTAAATAATAGAAATAAAGACAAACAATATATGTACAGAATTGAATTAAATATAACAATTTATAATGGATATTGTTTAGATAATTTCTTTAAAATATTATAAGCATTCTTATTTTGCATTTAATATGATTAATACTACACGTAAATATGAATAAGTAATAATTATAAAGAATTAATAGCTAGAGAATAAAATTCAAAAAGTATTTTTATTTTGATTAATACAAATAATAAAGATATAGATGGTTGACTAAGTGTATCTACTTAGCTGCGTTAAGTAAATACCATTTTATAGCTTATGCAATGAATAATCATAAATGATTTACCAATTTCTCATTTAGTTTAGATTTTACGCAGAAAAACCAGTAATTTTCGAAGATCCCAGAAAAATATGTGCTGAAAAGACTGACATTAAATTAATGTGATAAAAAAGAACATAAATTACGTTATTTTTCGATATGCCCTACCAAATCAAAGAATTTAAAAAATCGCATCTGGCATTATATTTTTATCATAAAAAATTAAAATTCTACACTTTAGAATATAGAATTGTGCGTTTTAGGAAACATATTTCAAGTTGTAATACAGTCATGAATTGCAAAGACAAACTTAAGTTATTGTGAGGAAAATAAAAATGAGGATTATACTTTTACTTAGCATGTTGTAAAATGCAAAATCCCAGAGAATAAAAAAATCACTTATAGCTACAGTTGTATACTAAATGCGAAAAATGTTGGTTATATATGATTTAACATTAAAGATATATAATACAAAAAATATTCTGAGTTCTAATCAAAGTATAAAAGAAAAAGTAAAACATTAAATTAATGCAACGAACAGAAGTAGAAATTACATTAATATATTTTTTGTCAACTGCCTAACGAAATAATGAAAAACTGGAAAATATTTAACTAACAAAATCACTTCTGACAAGAATTTCAGTTTATATTTATAAACAGGAAATGTTCTAGTGTTTAACAGTAATAATTAATAAAGGCTATACACAAAACAATGTACTTAACAGTATCTTGAAACAATATTTTACAACACGAAATGAAGTTTGGTGTACAGATGACAAAAAAATTTAATAAGGTATGAAATACTTAAAAAACGTTTACATTTTATTATAATTTGAAGAGGAACTCTTTTTATCTGTCTTCCGAAACGAGTGCAGCTGCCAGCTTAATAATTTGCGTTTTGCCTTTGCTTATACAGTTCTAGGGTTCCAATCTTACCTTGGGTTTAGTGTTTGTAGTGATTCGGAATCCACACTTAAACATAGGTCCCTGCTAATTAGCCCTCTTGTGAAAAAATATTGACCATTCAGCGTCAAACCAAATCCAATATTATTCCAATTATAGACAGGGAAATACGTTTACTGAGGAGAAAAACAGTGCTTTTAAAGAGAAAAAATAGCCTAATTATTTCTGTATTTTAAAATGAAATGTATTGTGACAATGAAAAAAGAGGAAAGAGAGAATCGATGCCGCAGATATTTTCTCTTTGCTCCCAAAAGTAACACATTAATGACAATTTAAAAAGAAGAAGAGAACCCTACGTTTATTTATAGATGTGGTAGAAATTCAGAGCTATATATTAGCTCACTTAAATTAATTACACCTTGGCATATAAGAAACATTACAAGGAATTTAAGCCAGCGTCAATTGTTTTTAAATTAATTACAAACTCTGATGAAAATTTCTAAATCCTGACATAAGTTTAATTTCGCACAGAGCAACTGTTTTTAATTTTATTCCAGAGTATAAAATTTGATGATAAGCAGAATAAGGACTTTATATGCATTGTCTTCATAATAAATTCCTAAGCAATGAACTTTAAATAGAAAATTTCCATTTGTTAATGAAAAATAAATGGAAATCTTCCCATTATGGTTTTTCAATTGATTAACTGACTTTTTTAATTAATGGCTTAATGAGTTTTAAAAATGATATACAGTGTATCTTAAAATTGTTTTTTAAATAGTCTTGAATATACGAATTTCAATTCAGTTATAAATATTTTTTTTGAAAATAGAATTATTTACCCAAAATAAATCTGTAGCCCTTTTTATTAAATATATATATATATATTATAAATAAATTAATGTTTCTGACATTATTTAGAAAGAAAATTTTCTCTATATATTGGTTTACAATCAAGTGTACTTTTGATAATCATTATATATTCACAATAAAATGATAGATAACATGTCAAAAAGTATTACTTTTAATTATAATATTTCAATAAAACCTCTGTTTTAAATTGCTGAAAGCAAAGACAGAAATTTAGAAATTATATGATCGGATAATTGTTGATACGAAAGTTATAAAATCATCTACCACTTCATTTAAAAAGTAAGTTTCTCGTAAAAGGATTGCAATAATTCCTCTAGAAACTTTATAAACCATCAAATATCATAAATTTCATCATATTTTCTTCCTAATATGATAATATTCTCTAAAGTATTTAAAACAATTACAAAACAATAATATATGGATATAAATCTCACTATGATTTTAGCCATTAAAGACATACAGTATGTTTACAAGTATAGCAATCAAAATTACAAAAAATTAAATTTTTATCCAAGAATATCAATTAAGTTAACAATTAGCCCTAAAAATTAGAATTATTTGAAAGGCAAATAAGAAAATTAAGCAAAAATAGACTTTTTAACATCAAAAAAATGTAACATATACCCTATACCCACTACACAAAAAGAGAACAACTATATATACATATATACAGGTACATAATATTTTTTATATCCATAAATATAATATACAAATAGATTTACACTAAGTGATTCTTAACATTACAGACAAATTGCTTGAAAATAGAAATAAATTGTAATTGAAAATACCCTTCGTGATAAAGAAAATTTTAGACATTTTAAATATTTTTATTAATTTCATGTTATTAATCAAATAGTTAGTTAGACAAAAGGAAACAAAAACTGGCCGTATGAGTTTTACGTCACAAATTTCAAACGTATTTTTTATGAGAAATTATATCTTGCTTAACATGAGATAGAACTACAGAGAATAACGAGGGTTAATTTTGTGAAATTCTTTTGTTTAGTCACTAAATCAAAATCCTAAACATTATATGACGCTATTATTAGTATGCTAAAGATCATTTTCTTATCCTTGTATTTATTAAGCAAATTTTAGAAGTATGCACGGTTCCTCTATGAAACACGCACTAACTATTAAAATTTCATGACAAAAGATTAATGAAGTTCGTGCACTTTCAGGTATTTCTGGGAATGAAATCACACACCGAAGCTTCTGATGCAAGCATAAAACGTAAGAAATGTCGAATTTATCATCAATCACGCAAAAAACCAATTTTGTTTTACAGATATGTAGAATATAGTAAAATTTGTAATCAAAGAATTATTATATATATTATAACTATAATGTGAATAAAATCCTGAAGAAAATTACATGAAAATATTTTTTCAGAATTAACCTCATTCTATTTCTAATTGTAAAACTTTTCACTTTAAATAAAATAATTAATAGAAATATTTCTATGAAGATAACAAATTTTCTATAATTAGTTGTATACTTCTTATTTTTATTTGTTCCATCAAAATTTTTAATTGTTGTTCTTAATTTATAGATATGGTTGTCAAATTACTTATTTTCCAATAAAAAGAAGATATGGTTACAACATTTTATTGAAAGTTTTGGTATATTTAAATAAGCAATAGGTTAAAATATTGAGTATTGCTTTTTATGTAAAAAAATACAACTCATAAAAAGTGTATATGTATCGTTGATTACAAATGTAAAAAAATTTGAAGTTATTTGACCGAAGTAATACTTTTTTAAGTTCGTGCTTTATGTTCGTTGATGATATTTTGCTTTACTGTAATTCTATCATGTTACTATAATTAATAGAAGAGATTAGTACTTCATTAGAATAAATTAATGTGATTTCTGTGGGAAATAAAAAGTCATACTTTTTTATAAAAATTGTATTTTTTACATAGAGAAATTTAAAAATTCATATTTTACAAAAGATTTTTTCCATTAAAATGCTACTTTCAGATAATGTGTACGTTTAAGCCATCAGACTTTCCTATAGCTTGCACAAGATGAGATTTTTTAGTTTAAGTGGAGACAAATTTATCATTTTAAGTATTTACATGAAAGAACTCTTAAGCCCTACTAATTTATAAATGTTACGCCTATATATTGGTATAAATATTTACAGATTACATATAAAAATGGGTTATGTGGAGAAGAAATAATTTACTTGGATCCGTTCGGTTGCTAAAATTGACTTGATGGAAATGGTTGCCAAGTATTTTATTGAACCACCTGAAGAGTTACACCTGGTCTTTTAGAATGTTTATAATTTTTAAAAATTTGGAAAAGAAAGTTAAGACTACTTTAAAAATTTGGTGTGATATAATATAATATTACTTCTCAGTGGCCATCATGCAATTACAGGCTTAACAGGTGTCAAAGTAAAGTTAAGCGGTGTGTTGGCATGTACTGAATCGGATTACTTTCATTACAGCAGTTGAAGTAACCAAATAAAATCAATGAAATTAGGTAGGGAAAATGTAATTTCTTGTTGGATAATAAACTTCATCTCTACTCCAAAAGAAGGGAGTTTTTTTAACAACAGAGACTAATTCACAAATCAGCATCTCGGCGTCGCCATTCACCCAGATTTCTTGTCATGTCTCCACAGACATGCTTTTATCGCTTGCCATTAGGTTGCTTTGAATTTTGGGAATAAGTAGAAGGTGTTAAGTATTTCAGAAAAGGATACTTTTTCGTTGCCTTCCACAACGGTGAGCTAAAATCAATCGGATATTCATTGGTTTTTAGAAGATCTTATTGGCTTATAAACACTTATGGACTCTTATTGAAGGAGTGAAGGAGGGATTTTAAGCAAGTAATTGTGTGAAAGCATACGATGACTGGAAATTAAAGTTAACTAAATTAAAGATTTAACTAAATGCTTCTTTTATGGTGAAAATTTTGGTTTGGTATACTGAATTTTTCCTCTTTTAATTTTGCTTGCCATATTAATATTGTCCTACCTTCCTGTAAAAATATTTGATACAATTTATTAGGATATTGATATTTTATATATGCGGCATAACAAATTACCGAATACAGATTAATAATACATAAGAACCGTCAGAAAGTCAATCGTTCACAAAAGATGCAGTAAACAACTCAGGAATGTCAGATTGCTTAAAATATCACACAGGACTTTTTTTAAATTTATACAAATACGCTGGATTAAAGAAACGGGTTTTTAAAAGGTGATGAATTCAAAAGAATAATCGTCGATTTTTCTTATTACCTTTACATTTGGAAAATGGGTCAACTATTCTAATACTGAAGTATAACTGTTTGCACATTGTTTAAAGGAGGGAGGCACCTGCCAACATTGTTGTATTCTTGTAATTTTATTTGTGAGATAAAGCAGAGTATGCGCAACGTCACTTAATCAAGTGTGTGTCAATTTAATTTCTGAATAACATAATTTTATTCAAATTTTTTACATTGTCATTCCTTAAAGAAAATGTTTAAATTATTCTCTAACATTTTGAATGGAAACATTAGTTCGTCGAACAAAAATTTTTAACACACTGAGCAGTATTATTAGTGTCAATGATGATATTTCTTTAGTTATGATTACTTTTAATTGCTCTGTGTTAAAATGGATTTCTATGAAAACCCAATAGCTGAGAAAATCTCACAAAATATCTAACGGGATGAGGTTTGGTAACTTTGATGACAGATAATTATTGAACTTAAACTGTCATCAAAGAAATCTTCATGTTATCTTCCTTTAGTAGGTTTTGCGTATCTAAAACGGCTATTATTTTGAAACCAGTTGTTGCATTTCATGTGAAGCAACAAAGGCTTGATTTATGTCCATAATGTTCAGAAAGGATGATTTGCGTAAAAGGTTGTCCTCTAGCTTTGCACTTTGAGATGATAGACTAGTGATTAGATCTTCAGCCCTTCAGTCCAGGAGAGCAGGGTTCGATTACCAATGCCGCCAAAGGCCGACCGAGTACATGCGATATACGTGCTCGTTAAATATGTGGAAGCGAAAGTGCTGTGCTTGGTCGTTGAGCAGTTACAAGTGGTGCAAAGGTCTGGAAAAAATTTCCACCCCCTTTAGATCAATGTCGAAATTGAGGAAGTGGATACTCTAGTGGCGTCATCTATCGGGTCATTTGAAGAGCAAAATCATAGTTTTACATTTGTGATGCTCTGATTAAATGAAAGACGCACCTTACTGACTTAAATTCGCATAACTAAGGCATAGCAGCTTGGCTTGTCCAAGTGTCATTAGTTACAATAACAATGAAATTTTTAAATGTTCTTGCCGATATAATATAACTATAAAGCGGATGTTTTGTCACGTCTTTTTAATTTTGCTTTTTCTGCTGTTCTATCGTCCGTGTATTAATGGCTTGAATAAATGGAAAATGGTTTCTCAAACTAAAATGTTTTTCTCCTTCCCAATTTGCTAGTTTCATTAACAGAATAAACTTCGACAATATACTCAGACATTCGATGGTGAACTTCGCCTTGTTTGCTGCCGCTTGAAGAATGTGATTTGTAGGCAGGCAGCAATTTCGTAGACAAGTAGGATTTAATATGTCGTCTCAGTACGATGTGTGACGTGGATGAAACGTTATCTGACGTCATGGATATTTTAAACCAATGGGAATCGTTATAATGTACTCAGGATTTCAAATATAACGAAAAAAACATCCACTTTACTGTTAAAAAAAAAGAAAGAAAAGAAGAAGTTTGCAAAATAAACGTTTTTAACACTTCAATATATTTAACATTTTATTATTAACTGATGTAATAATGTGAATTAATTGATGCAAATCAGTCAAAGTATTCTGTTCATGAATATTTCAGAAAATATTATATCTTCAAAACTTAAATCTTTCTTTTTTAACTATTTGTATAATTCGGATTATTATGATTTGATTCTCGCGTTAAGAAAAGACATTATATTTCTAATAAACAATTATTAAATTATTCACTTAAAATATTAACTTAAGTAAATTGAAATCTATTTGAATCTAATTACTTATATAAGTCTCATTTGTTAAATAAGACAGTAAATGAATTTTCAATCATAATATTTACCTTATTTTATTCCTTATATATATTCGTATCCAATGGAAACTTCTGCTTAAGCATTTTATGGTAATATCATCTTACAAATATCCCTCTTTAACTGAAAAAAGAAGACATATTAATGTATATAAATAATTATTTACTATCATTTTAAATATTATATTTTCTGAATTATTTAAAATATTTTATTTAGAAACTGGGGCGCAGTTATATTACAATAGAAATATTTTTCCATATATACTTCATTAAGGATAGACAAATTTATTTCTTTTCAAAAAGTTATTTTAAAATGTTATTTATTATTACAACTGTTAGCACCAGTTTTTTAAGTACACTTTTGCACGAAATTGCGAACTAAATATCAAAACATTATACAAAATTATAACGAGTTTAATGAGAAAAAAATAAGATTTTTTTCCAACAATTATGAGATTATCTATTTCTATCATTCATGCAAATGTTTCCAAAATCACTTTAGTTTATAAACTTATTGAATAGTTTAAATTTTATTCATTTTATAGTTTGTTCACTTTTCTGAGAAGTAAAGTTTTAAGGAAGTAAAATTGTTTGCTGCTTTTTAAAATCAGAGAAATAGAAAATTGGTATTTTACATGAATTTTCTACATGATTTTGCATGAAATGATTGATGGATAAAGAATTGTTGGAAAAATGAGAAGCATTATGCTTATTAAATGTTTAATAACTATTTTGTTGTAAGTCACATTGGAGTAAATACGTGAATTATTTTTAATAACAGATGAACTTAAAACACACTTAAAATATTTTGGACTATTTACTTATATTAAAATGTATAGACGCAAAGTGATGAAATTGATTTTGGATCTCATTTTCAATGGTATATATCAAGATATTATTAGCTTACGTTTAACATATTTTCATTTTGCTTCACTTTGAAAAATAGAATTTATTGAAGCTGTCTTATTTTTTCTTGCATTGAAAGACAATAGCATGGTATTTGTATTTGTAAATGAAAATAATAATATCTACAGGTCTAGGATCTATCAACGGGTTACAAAAGACATTTCAAAATTCAATAAAAAATAGTAAAACGTTTTCTGAAATTGTATAGCACATTTACAATTCAGAATACTTACAATGATGCACTAAAATTGTGAAATAGTTTTATAGTTTGACCTTATACATAATCACACAGTATTAGAACAGAAATTGGTTTTATGTTATATAATCACATTTCTATAACATCTTTCAATCTGTGACAGCTTTTCATGGAAAATGAGAAAAGAGAAGAATCAAATTCAACATGAATTGCGCTGCTTTCATCTACAATAATAGCCAAAGTTGGAGGAAATCTTTTAGGTATTCTTTCGTGGTCTGAGTAAATTCTTTCCTTTTGTTACCATTTGTCACGAGAGGATAATTATCTTCAATGCTAAGTCTACAAAAACAATAAAGGACTATCACATGAGAAAATGTTTTATAAAAGTGACCCTCGTGAGTGCCATTTCAAAATTTCGTTGATGTATTTGTAGGTTGGTAAGCATTTGTTTTTAATTTCTCTTTCTATGCGTTCTTCAAATTTTGTTATTTTATTATCTATTTGCTTGCTCTTTATTCAGAGAAATGATTTATTAGTTTCGTAAACGTTTTTTGCTAACTTTATTTAACATATGAAGACTAGTTTTTTAATAATTGATTATGATGAATGGTTTTTCAAAACGGGAAAATCTTTTATCCGCATTAAATTGAACATAATACATAATTTGGTTTTTTATTTCAAATCTGACTTTAAATATATATATCCATATAATATGTGATAATGACAGTCTCATCATCAGGCTAAAGTGTACAACACACCATAATAACTTGAGTAGACAATCTACGGATAATTTTCTTTTGTCAATTGATTTTCACCTTCCTAGTGTTTCATTTCGCTTGACTCACTGCGAAAGAATAAATATTTGCAATAAAAAACCAATTTTAATTTTTAATTACATAACATCGTAACTACATGATTAAAATGAAAGCTTTATTAATGAATGAAATGTATAATAAAAGATAACATTCGAGAGATGCATTGATTAACTATAACGTATTTTGTATGGTTAGAAACCGAGATTTTAAAATAATTGTTTTTAAAACAAAATTAAGATTATCTATTCCATCAATTACGGAAAATTATTATAGGTTTTTATTGATACTACATTATATACATAATTACATTAATGTTAGAATGTATTGTCTTCAACAGCTCTTTTTAAAAAGTTCCTTTACGGAATAAAATGTTAGTTTCATAGAAAAATTATATTATTCATTGTATTTTCAATGTTTATAATTTTCTTCATTAATTTTTAAAAAAATTTCTAGTTTTGTAAAATTATGATACTATTTTCGCCTTTTTAATGCATATCTTAAAATTTGAAACACCGTATCAGTATCTATATCTTAATATCAGTATAAATAATTCCTTTTTACGGGGAATTACAAGTAATTTTAATGATTAAACGTAATTTTCAAGGCATACATTTTAAAAAATCACTTAAATTTTATATCTTAACTTATTAAATTATTTTTGGATTAACATATTAAAATTATCTGATTTTTATAAGCTCAAAAGTGGAAATAATTTCTTATTGGTTAGGAATTTATTCTATTTTAAGCCTTATAATTTAGCCAATTGGCTTATTGTAAATAAATTGCACAGTAATTATTTCGTTCAGCACATTCTATAAATGGAAATAGAACTTTCATATGGTATTGAGATTTTCAAAATTATGTATACATTTGTTTAAAAATTATTAAAAACTAGAGTTATTTTGAAATAGGAATGTGAGCTTCAAATTTAAAAATAGGACAACTTATATATATTTAGGAAAGTTTCAGAGAACTATGTATATCTGCTTGGAAATTTTTTAAAACCAAATAGGTTAAGTAATTAAGATGTTGATATATGTGTGAAGTTTTTCCTTTTGTTTGTTGGGAATGTAGTTTAAAATCTTTACTTCGACAAAATAGTTGGTTGATTTAGCAATTAAAATTAAAGTTTTCGTTTTAATGTTGTCTAAATTTACACTTATGGCTTATAACGTTTGTTAAATGATCTTTAGAGAATTTCCTTTTAATATATTTTTTCTAGAAAATCTTATAATTCTACCATGAGTTATAAGAAAAAATTGAACAATTTCATCAACATTGATAACTTTATAGTTTGAACGTTCTTCTTGAAATTTCAGCAGGTTTCTGGAATTTGTTTTGAATACTTTTTTTTCCAATATGACTGGATAATTTTGAAAACATAATTTTATGTCAAATATTGAAATAACCTGCCCACATACAAGGCAAAATTATTCTCCGACAAAAGTTTTGCCTCGTAAAAATAAATACTTATCAGTCACTAGCAAACCTGTAAAGCGTAAAAAATAATGTTCGGAATAAATCTCGTCGAATAAATTTACATTTAAATTTCTTTTAAAAGTAATATATTCGCGAAAAAGTTACAATAACAATTGTCATTCTTTAGACACATTGTATTAACTAAAAAATATTATAAGCAGAAATAGCGAAACATCAGAAGATTTCTTTTATGTTATTATTAGCAATAATTTATAAACTAAATTTTTTTCTGTGCACAGTATTATTAAAATATTGTTCTTGCTTTTTTAAGTGAAATCCTTGTAAAATACTCGTTTAATGCTATATGCAGAGTTTCTTAAACGAAATATTTGCATTAATAACAAAGCAAGCTTTCAATTCCCACTGTTAATATTTTTCTTCACAGCATTAAACTTATAAATTGTAAGATAAAAATGACAAAATATGATATCTTATGTAAACAGATGAGCAGATAAATTTAGCGAATGATTTCAATCACAAAACAAATTCTTATTAATAGAATGGTTGAAATATTTCGTAGCATAGAAGTGAGATTAAAACTCTAGCAATCAAGATTCTTTCGAATGTAAATTATTAAAAAGTTATATAGAAAACACATACTATAAAAAGGGAAAGCACGAGTTTAATTCTCAATTATAAGGTTAAAACTGTGGTGGTTTAGCATCATTTTATTTATGTTATATTCGATAATCTGTCAAACTTGGCAAACTTAAATTTAAAATTTAAAGAAAAAATTATAATTTTATTTTATTTGGCATATTTGGTTATGACTGGCAATCTTCAAATTTTAAATGAATTATGAAATAATCATAAATAGAATTCTAAATTTTGATTTTAAATGAGTGACAATGTGTATAATTGGAGTGTCAACATGTCTTATGATATGTTTATTGGAAACATTTTATTAATTTTCGGCTAATTTGGGATCTTCAAATTAGGGCTGAGGTATATAATTTTTGGTACACTTGTTTTAAAGGTCATGGAATGTTCTTTGCTTCATGCTAACGATGCATTCTCACTGTTACCGTACTTTACAAGCAAATGCTAAAATTACTCCAAACTTTAAGATTCAAAATGTAAAATAAAGAAGCTGAAAGTAACAGTTCGTACCACAAAGCAGAAAAAAATTTTCGTTTTTTTTTCATGATTATATTTGTAAAACCTGAAAGTAATTGAGATATAATCTAGAATTCTGAAAGAATATAAAACAATTTTTGCAATCTTTAATTTCAAAAACTATAAACAATATTTATAATAGTGTGTTTTATACTAAATCTCTTCCCTAACTTTTATGTTTAGTTTCAGAAATATATATTTAAAAAATGAATTTTTAAGAATAATTATAAAAACATTAAGAAAAGCATTAATCAAGTATTAAAAAACCATTTATAAAAAATTTTAAAGCCACATATTTATTGAAAATTTTTGTAAACTTATTTTACAGCAATGAGAATTTATTTAAAATTAGAACTAAGCAATCAAAACTAGGCTGGATGATGACAGTTTTAAGCTGCAATTTTCACATAAAGCTTCTTTCAAGGTATCCATAGCATATTTAGAGATTATTTATAAGGCATTTGAAAATAAATGTAGGTTTGTGTGTGTGTGTGTGAGTGAGTGAGAGAGAGAGAGAAACTTTGTGCTCTGTGATAAATACATTCTAAGATATTTTGAAAAATTTCTTCACGTGTGTTTATGCGCACATAGGAATGTTAATGTTTTGTTTAATTCCGTTATACGCAATCAATCATCAAAGTAATTGCTAAGCAGTTTCCTTCAGAAATAAACTTTGGCGATTAAATAAGTTTTGTCACTAATTGATAATTATTTAATTCATAAAATTTAAATAAACTATTAATGGTATTTTTTAGTTTCTAAAAATATAAGCCTTTTGGAATACACGACGCAAATATTTAGGTTTGATTGCTATTTTTTATCGTTCATTGATTATTGCAGGGGTATAATGGATTTTTACCCAAAGCTCAAAACAATTATAATTACTTAATCTAGAAAAACTTTATAGTAATTTAATTCACAATAATTTAATGATATCTTTATTAAACTATTTGTAATTTCAATGTTAATTTCTTTTTGTGTGAAGCAAATTCCTGCTTTTACGATGTTGTACTTTTGGATTTCTTTCTTGAGTTGGGCATTAGTCATAAGTTCGGCAATATCAACACATCTTGATGCCGGAGAATATGGAAACGACAATTTTTGGAGAAAATCCATTTGCGGTAAGAAGGATTTTCTATATACAGTTATATAACTATCGTTTCACAACAGTGCTAACATACGAATATAGACTTCTTATTAAAATAATCATATTTAATAATATTATTAACTTTATATATATTGAAATGTAATTGCATAAACATATTTATAAAACATATTACACTTTTCTTTGAAGAAGTAAAACAGAAGTCTTGATTCTGGAAGGTCGTAGATTCGATATCCTTCCGCTTACTTTCCTGTTGATCAGACCCATGAATAACAAATGTTTCAGAGGATACAACGATTTTTCACTGGTGTTGTAGCTGAGGTGTCGATTTTTTTTACTGATTGTGAATCAAATTTCACCGATAGTTGGTTGCATTCATCTTTGATCAACAGAGATTGGAAGCTGGAAACGTACTATCTAAAATTATCTGTAAAATATATTTATTATATAAAACTCTTCTATAGTTAAAATTAATTTTTTACGAATTGTAATTTGTTTTATATTTTACTCTTGAAGTTATTATCAAATGTTAAGAACAAAAAGAACAAAAATTTATCTTTCAATTTTCTTCGTATGGTATAAATAATAGTTTTATTTGAATTACAAATAAGTGATAATGAAGTGAATTGATTTTGGCATTTATATATATAAGTAAAGTAATAATAGCATGAAAGTCTTATAAAACCCATTATAAAATACTGTCTCAGTAAATATAAAGTATTGCAGCATATTTTTACCTAGTGTACCTGAAAACTGTGATGAATTTGCACATTTGTATTTTCTGAAGGACATTTTAAAAGAAGTGGAAGGTATTTATAAATCGCAAGGAAGGAAACCTGGAAAACTGTTTATCATTTCATCCGACAGACTTGCATGTAGGAAGAAGCGCAAACTATAATCCGTTTTATAAGAGTAGTAGTGGAATCGAGTTTGGAACCTGCCATTCCACAGACTGTGATCATGAGATCACATTTTCGTATTATAGGCCACAATGTGGCACTGTGTAAATAAAAAAAGGTAATAAATACAAAGAATACAATCACTTAGAATTTATCACTACCAAATTTTTTAATATATTGTCATTTTTATAATTAGCAGCACAATTGTTTGCACAAAACATTTAAATAGGGATGATTTTTGATAAAAAAAAAACATTAACAATTTTATTAATGTTTACATTAGCATTTTATTTTTTATCAGAGAAAAATAGTGAAGATTTGAATGCTGACATCGAAAATTGCTTTGAATTGGAACAAAAACCTGTAAGTGAGATTCAACGCTTATTTGTTTGGAAACATATTATAAGATCAGAAATATTTTCATATCATAAGTATTTATCATTACTTTGTATTAGAGACCTTGTTAACGGTGTAACTTAACGTGTGAGTTGTTTAATAATTACTCAATTAAGTTTTTATTTGTAACATATTTGGACAATATTTTTTCCTTGTTTACCATAAAAATTTGTCTTATTTTGTATAACAACCACAACTTTATTAATATTATCATTAACACAAATTATGAAAAAAGAATTTCCAACATGATACAAATTATTATAATAAATTGAAAGTAATCTGTGCTCTGAATGAAAAATAAAAAAACTGAAATAAATTTTTTAAAAATTTTACTGTTTATTTATTTTTCATTCAGAGCACAGATTACTTTCAATTTATTATAATAACTTGTATCATGTTGGAAATTCTTTTTTCATAATTTTAATACTGCTTTTTAAAATTTTTTAAATTAAATTTAATTTATTTTACTGAAATTAAAATGTGATTTTTCCAAACAACTTTTGAAATTATTATCTAAATATCTTGAAACTTTATAAATATTATTTAATAGCTCTCTCACTCGAAAACAAATTTATATTTTAAATATTTTCCAACAGAGGGTGCCAGATACAAATATTGACGTTTTTATATTTTTAATTTTAAAACAAAATGCTTATATTAGGGAAATAATAAAAAAATTAAATGAAAAAAATTTACAAAAAGAATTTATTTTGAATAACAATTTGTTATATAATTTTATAGGATTAATTAACTAAATACTTCGGCACATATAAATAATTTTTAAAATAATCTTTTCAGCAGAATTTAAAATTAATTTATCTGGATAAAAAATTTGATGTGCTTTATTAAAGATAAGAAAACCTCGTATATATTCCCAATTGTCTTAAGAAATACGTGAAATCAATTTAATTGAAGTATTAATTTACAGAATGCATTTTTTCCATTTACTCTGAAATATTTATTTAAATACCTGAAAAATATATAAAAAGTTGTGTCTTTTTTAATTCTAAAAAATTCTTTTCTTAAATATATTCCTAGAGATGGTGTCAGATGTAAATATCTAAATTAAATGTAAACATTCGAAAACAGACAATATGAGAAATAATATCGTATATGATAAAAGAATGAGCTTGGTAAAATAAAGGAAGGAAATTTAAATTTTTTTCCAATACAATATAGATTTAGTCTGCCATATCATAACATAGAAAAACATTCATATTCCTCTTTCCTTCAGCAATCAACAAAAGAAAATTTTTGTCAAATTTTTATTTTAATCTCTATTTTAATTTTCTTTTAATTGAAAAATCAGTATATATCTTCCTCTGCAACACTATATCCACACGCTTGTCCTAAAAAAAGGCAAATATTCGATGAAAAATTTTAAACAGAATCATTGTAATATAAATTTCTTTCACTTTTGAAATTTTTTGTTTCGTTGCTATTAATAGTAGTTTAGGTAAAATTGTTCTGCATAAAAATATTGTAAACGTAACGTAAAAGATTTGCTAAGATTTGAGTGACTTATTTATTCGGGAAAAAGAATTCTTTGGCTTAAAATAAATAATAAGCAATTTTATGATACGTTAAAGTTGAGTTTAATGCATAAAATATTGTGGGACGACCTATTTAGTTTAAAATTATGAAAATTGAACAAATCTTATTGTTTTTTTACTTGAACTAATTATAAAATTAGAGGCATTTAAATTCGTGTATTTAAGTTTTACATTGTTTTAAATAATATGAAATATATTTTATCAGCACCGCTTTTTTTAATTTCAACTATCCAAGAAAAATTTCTAGGGCAAAAATATAAGAAATAATTGGATTCAGGTTCATTTTGATGCATGCTGGAACAAAGTTACAGTTTTTATAAAACAAAAATCTTTAAATATTTAAGAAATATTATATTTCCAACCACACATACATGATAAATGTGTATCATGAAAGGTAATCTGTACATGTAAATATTCAAAAATCACCTTTTCAGTGTATCTGAGTTAAAACTGTTTTTATATTAAAATACAATAAGTCGAATAAAATAAAGTTAAATTTTAATTCAATATGCATAAAGTACATGCATTTAAAAATAAATAAAATTAAAATAAAAGCAGTTATTAAAATATCAAAATCAAATGTTGGTCATTTGATTTTGATCAATGATCAAATTTAAATTTTCCCTGTAATATTTAAATCAAAAATCCCTGTAATCAAAAAATCAAATTTAAATTTTCCCTGTAATAGTCTTTCTTTTTATTTATTCTTTGTTATCTACTTCTATCAATATGGCGATAAGCTCTTTTAAAATGGTTTTTGCTAAAAGGAAAAAAAGTAGAGTCTGTCCGTAAGTTCTTTTTTTTATATCTACTCTTATGCCTATTAAGGATTTTTTCAGCTCCTCCTCGTTTACTGATTAAGAAACATACAATGCTAAATTATTTAAGGGAGTTATTTATTAATATATATATTTAGTGGGGTAATGTCAGTCGCCCTCACGGGGTGACCCTTGTTCACACTAAGCGATTGACACCTGTCGCTTCGTGCAGCCTGTTGCGTTCTTCTGGCGACAGGTCCATCTTGCTGCTTTTTCTCTGAAAGGTCTTTTCAAGGCCTGGACTATGGTTAATTTTAAGCTTAAAGTGATTTTTCGGAATGCTGGTGGTCTTTCAAGTGACAAGTTCATCGAGCTGAAGCTTATTTGTTTTTAATCATAACATTGAAATCCTGGGCATAGTAGAAAGTGGGGCTTCTACCCAAAATTTAAATTTTTATCACGTTAATGAATATTATACCTTTTGTTTGATACGATCTCAACAAGTGGCCTCTGGCATAATTATCTTTGTTAAAAATACTTATACAGCTAGTATGGCTTTAAGACAAACTATGATTACAGTAGGCTGTGGAAATAAATATTTGGAGAAATTCCCAGCCTGACAGAAATTTTGTTATGTACATTCCTCCCAATAAGTGTCCGAATATAGATTGTATTAATGATAGATGGAATAGGTGCTCAATTTTAATAGAAGACTTCAACGCTCATTCCCCGAGATGGGGGATACAATGACACTAACCCAACTAGTCATCTTCTCGAAAATTTTATTGATTCCATTCAAGCAGATTTTATTGAAAACATTGAGACTACTAAATTTTTTCTCCTATGGGGGAGCCACTTCTCATCCGGTTATGTGAATCTGCCACACTAATCTCTCAAGATTTATCACTCATTCTTTATTGCCAGCCTCTGGTGGAGCTGGCCACAGTATATTGTTTCATCTCTAGATATTCATCGAAGTTGTCATAGAGAGGTTAGATTCCCTTGGTCTGAACCTCTCTATGACAACTTCGAAAGCAGATTGGGCTAGGTATAATTATCTGACGGATTCTCTTATAACATCACTAATGATGAAAGCCCTTTTAACTGGTAACTTGGATTAATTGTTGGATAGGATTCACTTAAATTATTTTGACTTGTGCTGAAAGTTGTATTCCTAGAAGACAGCTGAAAAGATATTCTCCTTACTGAAATGATCATTTAAAATTGCTTAAAGAAAATCGTGATGAGGCTAAATCCAGAACTGTAGTCACCGGGCTATTGCGTCATTGATTTGAACTTCGTAAAAATACAAGCCATTATTAAACGGGCTATTAAAGAAGCTAAAAGCCTCACTTTTCATCACTTCTTAGAGGGTTTGGATTATAGGAGGATGCCTATGGGGGCACATCGATTTCTATCTAGAATTAACAATCAAAAATAAATTAGAAAAGAACCAATAAAAATGGCCAACAAATTACTTACTACAAATAGGGAAATTGCTAGAGCCTTTAATAAATATTATATGAATATTTGAAATTATTACCTCTCTGATAGGATTTATGATAGCGATTTGGCTTGTCCTCAGACATGTTTAACTCCTGAGCTGGACAATTTGTTCAATTCTTCTTTTATCTGATTTGAATTCAAGTGCGGATTGAAAACACTAATTCGGGGTAAGTGCAACTGGTCCGGACAAAATTATGATTGATTTCTTGATGAACCTTGGGAAGGGTTCTCTGGGTGTTCTTCTGAATATAATTATTATATCTTGGAAGAAGGGCCTTTCAAGCGAGTGGCGTGAGGCCGAAGTTATTCCGATTCTCAAAAGCAGCAAAGATTCTGGTGAAATTGCTAGCTATCGAGCTATTTCCTTTACAAGTGCTACCTGTAAATTGACAGAACGCTAGATTTCTGATAGGCTGAAATTCTATTTGGAAAATTATTCTTGCCTTTCATATAGACAAGCTGCCTTTCGTAGGAATAGAAATACAGTTAAACAAATAGCTAGACTTTCACAAATGATTAAAGATGGTTTACATCGAAAACTCAGTTTCGTAGCACTCTTTACAGACTTCCAAATCGCCTTTGATATAGTATGGAGAAGTGGATTGCTGAAGAAAATTATAGAATTTGGAATCTCTGGAAATATGTACAAATATATCAGGTTATTTCTGACCCAGCGATTTATAAGAACTAGGTTTGGTGGCTCTGTCTCTTATTTCAAACAAGCTAGACAGGGTTTCCATCTGGGTTATATGATCAGTCCTATCTTGTTCAATATCATTATAAATTATTTAATCCTGAAAGTCATGAATGCTGATAGGGAAGTTGAGGCTCTTCTTTTTGCGTGTGATTTGGTCAATTGGTCTTTAAATAAAACTATGCAGCACATATAAATATCTCTTAACATGTCCTGGGAGAGATATTCCATTGGGCTGAGTAATATCAGATGATCGTAAATAGTGATAAAACATTCTACCAGGTTTTTATTTTAAGTAGAAAACCCTCTGATGTTTGTCTACACTATGGCCCACATAGTCTGATCAAAACAACTAAAGCTAAATATCTGGGAATAACCTTGGACACAAGATTGGGATGGAATCGTCAAGTTGATGAAGCTGTGGACATTGGAAACTCCAGAAGTTAGCTTTTAAAAAGACTTGTTGGAACAAAATTGGGTGCTTCACAGCATTTACTTTTTACTACATATAAGTTCTATATCAGGTCTGCAGTTGAATATGGAGCCGAGCTCCAGGTTACTGCATCCGATTATATCCAAAAAAACTGCAGATTGTACAAAAGAATATTTTTAGATTTAAATCCGGTGAGGCCTTTTCTACCCCTATTGAAGCAATACAGATTGAAACTGGTTTGGAACCTTTGACAGATTTGACTACAGAAGAGCTGCCCTAAAACTTTCTGAAAAGCTTTTTAGGGATGAGGGTTTTTGGAAAAACTGTGTCCTGGTAAGGCCGTTGTGTCCTGGTAATTCCTGTTGGTAAAAATATTTCTACTGATTCTGAACTTAGGATGGTTGATTTTGCTACTATTGATGAGCGTAATGCCGCTCCAACTTGGTTTCATGCATACACAGAGGGCTGTGCTCTGGATGCCATTAGAAAAGCTGGTGCTGGAGTTTACTCGAAAAACGTGAAGCTCAGCCAAGCTATTGGCGAATATTATAACAGCTACAATGGAGAAGCTGTTTCTTTGGCTCTTGAGGAAATAAGTAAAGGTAGTGAGAGAAACATTGTATTTCTTATTGACTCTCAGGCCGCCATCAAATCTCTCACACTAATTATGCCTTGCAATATAAAGTCTGTTTTCCTCTGTCAGATGGCAATTAGTTTCCTTCTAGAGGAGGGACGTCAAATTGTGCTGCAGTGGAAACCCGGCAATTGTGGTATCATTTGTAATGACTTGGCTGAGAAACTGTCCAAGGCTGGATCGAAGTTACAACAACCATGCTTAGCTTTGGAAAACCATACTATTAAAAAACTTTTCAAGACAAATATAGCTTCCTTTCGTAAAAATATGTGTAACAATTCGGCGAAGGGAAAGGCTTAGGAATCTTTACTGACTAAGCCTGTTCAGTGAAACCTTTAAGAGGGTATGTGAGCGTAGAAAATTTCCGTCTTAGAACAGAACTTGACTATCTTCAGGCACACCTCCAATGTTTCGGTTTAACTGGCTCCCAGACTTGTCCTTAGTGTGGACTTGGAGAAATGATTGGTGACCAGCTCTAATCTTGCCCCCAACATAATGACGTCGCAGTTAGAAATTTTGCGGATGATGATTTTTCTTCTTATTCTAGAGTGTATTGGCTTGTTCGACATGGACTAATGGTTGAAAATTCAAAGTCGGGCTTTGGATAAAAAAATATTAAATTTACAAATTGCTACAACAAGCATTAGCATACTATTTTTTTGACCATCTAAGTAATTTCGGATCAGTTATCTCATGATTGGAAAACTTGAAGGATATTCTGAAACGTTTCCAAACGACGATATATGTTGAATTAAGGGTCAAAATATCATGACATAAAAGCTTTCTTTGTTTCTAATTAAAAGGGACAAACTTTTTCATTATAATGATATGGAGGATTTGTTATAAAGATTAAAAATTTCATGATATTCCTATTTTTGGGGTATTTAATCTTGGATATAACAAAATCGCAAAACTGTTGCCCTACATGCTAAATGTAAATATTTTTATCTCTTTCCTTAATTCATTTTATGAAATCAAAGAAATAAATTTTGAGGTTGAAAATATATAATGATGCATGAGATTTAAGTTTAAAAACCCATTTTTTCTTTTATATATGATTTTGGATAAAAGAGTTGTTCTTTGTTAGAAAAAAGAAGACACAACATCCAGCAGATTTCCAACACTTCTCATTTCATTTAAAATATAGAAAGTTATTTAGCAATTGGTAATAATTAAATAAAATATTCGAAGGAATATTTTATTTAACTATTAGGATCTAAAATAGAAGCATTTAGAGAAAAATAAATAATAAACAATACTGTGTGTTTTTTGCAACCATTCAATATTCATAAAATTCATAGACTGGAATTAACGAGACATTAATTCGTATTTTTTAAAGTGATATGAAAACTGAAACTAAAGACTACATTCCAGCTTTGGTTTTTACATTTTAAGATCATATATTGCAAAATCTTATTTACAATCATAACGTAGCAAGTTATGTTGATTACTTAATAATTTTAATATTGATTCTGGAAACCATATTTAATTTTTTCATTAGTTTCATTTTCAAATTTTGATAATAGAAGTTTTTTTTATCAAAAGATGTTAACACCTAGAATTTCCATTAACTAAATTTCTTTAATTAATAGTTTACATATCAAACACATAAACCGCTTTGTTTTGATAAATTTATGATCAATGAAATATAAATTTATTTAATTTTACAAGATTAAATAGTATATAATAGAGTTTCTATTTTCAAATGGAAGTTTCAACTATTTTATCAGCAATTTTTAAAACTTTAAAATTTAAATCTTTAGTTTATTTGAAATTAATAACTTCTATTATCTAAAATTTATACAAAATTAAACAAAAAAGCTCTCACTTAAAAATTTATAAGTTAAAAATTATGTTATTTTATTAAAATCAAAAAAAAAATTCTTTTAACCAAAAACGGAGTATGCCTATTCGTAAGATATTTTCAATTTTTCTATCAAAAAAATGTTAAAGTTTAATAACTTCCATTATATTTTGTAAGATTAAATGCAGAAAAAGAATTCTTCAGTAAATTTATGTATCTGTGATTCAAAGTGTACTATTTTATTTAAGATTACAAGATGAAGTTTCATATATAGAAACAAGAGGGGATTCCTTTAAAATTGAATAATATTTTTATATAATATATTTAAAAGTACTTATGTATATCAATATTTTTAGATCAATAACAAATACTATACTATACTAAAAATCAACACTATACTAAAAAAATTTACCGATATTTTAACACAGTATTTAATAAATTTTCATGAATATAAATAAAGGTAAATTATGTACTAGTTTGATGAAATTTTTGTAAATATTTCGATTTTATGCAGGTACGTGAAGCGTTTCTAGACTGCTACAAAGAAGCAGCCCCAGAGATTGAGGGAAAACTCAATGCATACATAGTCGCCGCATGTGAAGACAAGACAATTTTTCATAAGGTACGCTTCCTTAAAGTTTCCCAATTGCATACAAAAGCTGAAGTGTACAAGTATTACACAGTGTAGCTCAAATGGGAAAATAATGTAAGCGATTCCTACTCTGTACTAATATTTCCAAAATAGTCAGAATATGCAAACATTTTGGTATTACATTTAAACTATGATTGAAAAAAAGGAAGAAGAATGAACAGTATCCTGCTTTCCTTCGTATAAGGGAGGCTTTAAACAGTGAAAAAAGGCAAAAACAGAATAAATAATGTACCGATCTAATCAATCAATGAGAATAAAATGTTATGAATTACATTTTAATAAATATTAAAATATAATGTTGTTGTTACTTAAGACACTTGGACAAGCCAAGCTCGCTAGGTCTTGGCTTTTTGAGTTTAAGTCAATAAAGAGAGTCTTTCGTTTTATTCAGAGTAGCTCGAAGGTGAAAGTGCGTCTTTGCTCTTCTTTTTAATTCCTCCGATAGATGGCAGCAGAAGGTGTTCCACTCCATCATTTTTACATAGATCTGAAGGTGGAGGAAATTTTCTCCAGACCATTGCACCCATGGTAACTGCTCAGTAACCGACCACAGGACTTTCGATTCCCCAGATTTAACGAGAACATATATCGCATGTTCTCGGTGGGTATTTGGCGGCATTGGGAATCGAACCCCGCCCTTCCGGATGGAAAACGGATACCCTAACTTCTAGGCTACCACAGCCCTAAAAAAGTAATGTAAATATATGAAATACATTTAACATCACCTAAAGGCCGAGCAATTACGAAATTTTATCAATAAAAGCTCATGTCTAATTTAAGAAATGCTCAATTTGAAAACGTGTTATAACTTTTATCTTTTGTCATCAAGTGAATTTTAAATTAACAATAAGTGATTTTAAACTGATACTCTATTAACTAACTTAAAAAACTGAAAGTCATTAAATATTTTTCATATTTTAAAAATAAATAACAAATAAACCATAAAAAGAAGATTCATTGAAAATAGGAAGACGATTTGAAAATACAAAATAAAAATTTTCTAATCAATATAATTCTTCAGAGTATACATACAAGTTTGGTTATTAATTTAGACATCTAAATCGTTTATAAATTAGTCCTTTTAAATTTATGTGATTTCATAATCAAAACAACTAACATTGTTTATAACACAATAGCTTAAGTTATTAAATGAAAACAATGCTAATAATATTTTCAATATTTTCGTAAAATATTAGTTAGAATGAAGTTATAATTTTAAACGTGAGAGCCAAAATTGCATGTCATGACAATATAAATTTAATTTAATAAAAAAAGTATGTATTTGTTGAAATTTAATTCTATAAAAATATATGTAATTTCTTTGTGTATCTTGTAAAAATATTTTTGCTGAAAATGGAATTTCTCTGCTCTATAGTTGGATTCTTGCATTAAAGAATATGAATCAAACGCAGCTTTCAAACAGCAGGTAATATATTCATTCATATTATTCCTGTAAGTGTAATTATAATGCAAAGTAAATAGTTTGGAAAATATGAAATAAATTAATTATTAAATTAGAATATGTTATAAATTAATTCATGTAAATAAATTAAAATATAAATTGAAGTTTTTTATTTCATAACAATATGCTTACAATTTTGACTTCAATTTTTTGTGCAGTATTTGTGTTGTTCGTAACTATGTATTGCTACATAACTTTTGATTTAATTAAAGTGCGTTATTTCTTTTTAGATGGAGCTGACAAAAGAGACAGAGGTAAATTTTATATTAATTTAATAATTTTATTTATCTTAAAAAATAAGTTTAACATGATTAAGGTTGCATATTTCTAACAAATCTAAATTAGACATATTCTCATTTCGTTCATTATAATTGGTGTTTATACTATTGATAAGTAAATTAAGTATTATGAATTAATTTACCTCAAAAGTATATTTCTGATTGTGTAAAATATTTTACAAAACGAAAATTTACATTATATTTTTAATGAATTATTTAAAATCATAAATTATATGATAGTATCTATATGTTACGATAGTATTTGAATATGCTATTGCAAATATATAATCGTATTATATCAAATTTAAATAAATATTAATAGATGAAAATCTTTACAATATTTATATAGTATACAATGAGTGGTAAGTAAAATGAATATCCTATTATTAAATATGAAATATTTCATTACAAATATATTTTTCTCATATAATTTAACATCATAGAGAAAATGTATATTTGAGTATAGATTTAATTACTGAAAATATATTTTAAAATGAAAAGAAAAAATTTAGATAACTTAAATATAAATTTATGTCAAAACTCCTAAAGGAAATGGATATCATAAAATAATGTTTCCTTTTGAATATTTTTTATGATTCCTTTTGAATACTTTTCATGTTTCCTTTTGACTTTTTTCGCTTTATATCCACAGCAATTTTTTAAACACTGTTTTATTAATTGTTGTAATTAAGGCAAATATCCTAAAAAAAATTTTTTGGATGGAAAAGAAAAGGACTCAAAAATAGCTATGTAACTTCTTCCTTTCCCCCAAAAAGGAAATTTTGAAAGCCTTTGGAAAATTATGTGAAATAGATATTATTGTGAGATTCAATTAGTTCTTTTCTGAGAAAAATACTGTAGAAAAATATTCAAAAACAAGAAAATTTTGGATTATTAGTAAAAGTAAAGATAATGTGGCAAAATGACTAAAAATATCATATAAATAATTATTTCTGTCCTTTTTTATTAACATGCAACAGTACGGAAGAAACTGTATTGCCTGTATTGTAAAGGGTAATATTATAGTCTATGAACTATATGCTGTTTATCTAAATAAAGGATTTTGTAAATTATTAGGCCAACCGATAACTGAGTGCCTAGCATTGCTGACTCTGAAAACTTTTGGTCAAAGGTTTGAATACCGTCTCAGGTCATGAGTATTCTTTTCTTTCTGTCTTTTTGTCCTTTCTTCTGAGAGGTCCAGTGTCTCAGTAGCTTCATCCTTCTTCTTGTTAAGATCTGCAAAGTGAAGCATCATTTGCCGCGGTTAGAGATTGAGAGGGTTACCACCATTCACCCTCATTGGGTTGCTGAAGCTCCGTGGCACAGATTACTGCTAGCAGTTTCTGGCCTTATAGTGGCGAAGGGTTGGTCTCCCAGTACCCGCCAATTGAAAAAAAATATTGGATGTTTTTTTTTTCCATTTAAAGACACATTTTTTAAACTAATTCAATGACTAAATAGGACTCGTAAAAATGATCTAGAGAAAATTTTCTATGCTTTCTTTATCAAATATTATTTGATATTAAAAAGCATAGAAACTTAAATTTGTCACTTCTTCACAGAAACACATTGCATTAAAGTAAAGCACAAATATTCCTAAACCATTCGATACTTTCATTGAATACTTCGAATTGCAACTTTTCTTCCAAGTTTAAAATTTCATTACACGATTAATAGTGTTTCTTCTTTAGATTCGGTTGGTAAGATGTTAGGCACTTCAGAGTAGTATTTTGTACCAAATACCTTATACACACTATTTCCTTATTCCATTTTATGGATTACCTATTTTGTTTAAAAATTCGATAACTCGCTAATGAAATTGCGGAGCAGTTCTGTGATATTAGGGATATCTAATATAATTAGTCAAATGAGTTTAATTTAATGAGATATTTATAATAAGATAATTATAAGGAAATTAATTCAAACTAATTATAATAAGACAGGGAATTCTGTGATATTTGGAATTTCTAAAATAGTGAGTCAAATGGAGACAAGGTAATCAGACTCACAAGTGATGTGCCGTGTTATTGTTTCTCGTTCTTATAGCAATTTTTGCTTAAGGAATCTCGTTGAAAATATTTCATGAATGCATTTGGTGATATGACAATATCTTGCAATGAATCAAACAAGTTTACATCTTCATTCCTTGACAGTTATAAACTTCAAAGACAACGTTCGGTGGTATTTGATAGTCATACTTCTACCATGAAGTTTTCTAGAAATCTTCTCTCCATGTAAGGAGGACTCCATTCACTAAGTTCATATTAATCTTCAAAAGTATTACGAAGTTATGAGTTTAAAAAATATATATATATATAAGATTATCTTTTTCCCAATTCCATACTCCTATTCATTACTTTCAATTACCATATTTTAAAGATGATAATTATCTTATTCCTGATTGACAGCTCTCTTAAAAGTTTTCTGCAAGATCCACTTGATTATAACTAAAATATGATAATCCACTAGTCGAGTTCATGTTTAAATACTATTTGAAACTTTTGTTTCATATAAGTATGTGAATTTTAAATTTTACTGTAGATATCTTAAAATCTTGTTCAAAAATGTTTGACTAAACAATTTGCTTTTTTTGCAGGAGTGTTATAAATCTGCCATTCAAACGCACGATTTGCCGGAGTTGATGGTATACTTCGATGGAACGTCAAAATTATAATTTTGAAATTCATTTCAAGGAGTCACGAAATCATAAGAACTTACTTGTCTTATCAATAATTTTGTTCTTTCAATAATAAAATTTTCAGCAAAATGGTTCGCCTCTATTTGCAATGAAAAGATTTATCATAAATATTTATGAAATGATCATAGTAATTTTACTTGGAATGAACTACTTTTTTGTGACTAAACAATGAAATAAAAATTTGTAAGCAAATAATTGCAAATAATTTTTGGATATGCCCTACCAAATCAGAAAATTTAAAAAATCGCATCTGACATTTTATTTTTATCATAAAAAATTTAAATTCTACAGTTTAAAACTTAAAATTGAGCATTTTGGGAAACATATTTCAAGCTGTAATATAGTCATGAATTGGAAAGACAAACTTAAGTTATTGTGAGGAAAATAAAAATGAGGATTATACTTTTACTTAACATGTTGTAAAATGCAAAATCCCAAAGAATTAAAAAATCACTTCCAGCTGCAGTTGCATACTAAACGTGAAAAAAGTTCGTTATATACGATTTAACATAAAATATATATAATGCAAAATTATTCTGAGTTCTAATCAAGGTATAAAAGAAAAAGAAAAACACTAAATTAATGCAACGAACAGAAATAGAAATTACATTAATTGTTTTTTATCAACGGCATAAATTTAATTAACATTATCACTTCTGACAAGAATTTCAGTTTATACTTGGAAACAGAAAATGTGTTCTACAGTTTTACAGTAACAATTAATATACGCTATACAAAACAATGTACTTAACAGTAACTTGAAACAGTATTTTGTATCACGAAATGAAGTTTCATGTACAGATGACAAAAAAATTTAATAAGGAATAAAATACTTAAAAAACGTTTACATTTTATTATAATTTGAAGAGGAACTCTTTTTATCTGTCTTCCGAGACGAGTATTCTTCTTCTTAGAGTTGTGTTTGTATGTCTTCGGTTACCTCTGCTTTTATCAGTATTTTGTACTATTAACTCCCAGCCCAATGTTTCCTAGTTCCAGTTGTTCCTAGTTCACCCATTTTATTTATAAAGCTCGATAACCCTTTAATAGAGTCTAGGTGTAACTCACTAGTATGGATGATGCCTAAAGAAGTAAGAAAGTATATGGATTAAAGACCTACTGTTTTCCTTTTTTTATTTGTGCACCATTAATGTTTTCTAAATGATTAAATAGTGAAATAAGAATGCATGAAACTATTAAAATAAACTCTTTCGTCGCTAATATAATTAAAGCAATCATCTACACAGTCTCTTGGAATAGTTATCTTATTTTAATGAATAATCTTATACACTTCTTAACACAAAATGTGAATTTTAGACAGAAGACTGTAAATTTTGGTGGTTATAAATACAAGAGAAAGGTTATTCTAAAACTTTTAAGATAAAAGGAAAGGAAAATACGCTTCAAGTAGTAGGGTAATTGCATAGTTAATTTAAACTGGGATTTCATAATCCTGGCATACATTATGCAAGATTAGAAAGAAACGATGATTTACTTAAAAAGCAGTCAAAGCATTTAGAGATTTCCTTGATGGCTTCTCAGCTCTGTTATATTATGTCCCCAAAAACACTACAAAGTTCCTATATCGGTTCTTCTTCTTCTTAAGGTTGGGTTTGTATGTCTTTGGCACCTCTGCTTTAATCAGCATTTTGTACCATTAACTTCAAACCCAATGTTTCCTTGTTCCAGTTACTCGAGTTGCCCACTTTATTAATAAAGTTCGATAACCCTTTAAGGTGTAACTCTTTAGTATGGATAATGCCTAAAGAAGTTAATCTAGGGAGGGCAAGAGCCTCGCATTCGTAAATGATATGCCTGGCCGTTTCCTCTTGCGTATGACATTTCCTGCAGATAGGGTCTTGCTGAAACAGTTCCATTTTATGGAGGTGTTTTCTGAAATAATAGTGCCCAGTTATGAAGCCTACGATTAAACGTATCTTCTGCCTAGAGCATCTTAGAATTTCAGAGGCAATCCTCGCTGATGATCCACAGATCATACTTTTAGCGTGGGTTTGACCAGGAGTTGTTGAGCCAAGCTTCATACATCTTCCGTTTTTCCCATCTAAGAACATTGGTTTTTGCGGTCTTCAAATTGATTTCCCACAAAAAAGGTTCTGCACTGAATGGGAGCAAAAGACGATCCTTGTTTAGCAAGTTCATCAGCCCTTTCATCACCTTCGATACCTTTGTGCCCTGGCACGCATACAAGGATCACCTTGTTTCTAGTTTCCAGTTCTGTAAGAAGGTTTCTACATTCCAAAATCATTTTAGATTTGATTTCGAAAGAACTAAGCACTTTTAAAGCGGCTTGACTGTCACTAAAAATGAGAATCCGCTTACCGTGGTAGCCGTCCCTCATATTTAGTCGCAGACAGTGGATAATGGCCAAAACTTCTGCCTGGAAGACCGCAGCGTATCGTCCAAGGCTTACAGATAGGCTGGTTCTTGGTGACACGCCACATACTTCCAGTTCTGAGAGGCTGTTTTTCAGTGATCCATCTGTGTACCAGATTAGATCTTCTGTTTTAGTTTCGAACATGTTGTTATCCCATTCGTCTCTAGTTGGAGAAACTATTTCAAATGTCCTTCCAAACATGTATGACTTTTTCATGATGTCTGAGGGCATCGGAAAGTAGTATCTTAAATTTTCCCGGAAATACCCCTGTGCCCTTTGGCAACATGCTGGTCGTACCATTGGTTTTGTAACTTCATTCTGTATGCAGTCATTCTGGCAGTGCTGCAGTTGAAGATGTATTAGGGAGTCAGATCCAACATAACTTCCAATGCTCTGGTTGGTGCAGTAGACATTGCTCCTGTGATGCAGAGACAGGCCAGTCTGTGTAGACCTCCTAGTCTGTCAGTCACATACTTCTGTTCCATCTTACGCCACCAGATCACTCAGGCATATGAGATAATGGTCCTGACAATAGCTGTGTAGATCCAAAAGATCAGTTTTGTATGTAGATCCCAGTTTTTACCAAGCATTCGCCCATAAATCATAATGCTTTTATTTGTTCTGTTAATTTTATCATCAATGTGCTTATTCCAGGTGAGTTTTTGGTCTAAATAAATGCCCAGATATTGCACCTCTGACGCTACATTGATTTCAACATCAAAAAGTCTTGGTATGAAAAAACTCTTCCATTTCCTTTTGTGTGTAAAAGGTACAAGGTAAGTTTTCTGAGGATTAACCATTAGGTCCCTATCCAAGCACCATTGACCTACATAACTTAGAGCATCCTGCATGAGATGACAAGTTATGTTAAAATCTTTACTAAGGATTAGGATGGCAATGTCAGTAGCATATCCTTGCGTATAGTAGCCCCTATCATTTAGATTTTTTATAAGGCTATTTACAACTAGGTTCCAAAGTAATGGTGAGAGAACACCTCCTTGAAGACAACCTCTAGTATTCTTTTTTTCAAATGATTCACCGAAGATGCTTTTGCATACATCTATCCAAAATCAAGGCCTCAATCCGAGTACACAGGGTCTGATTAATCCTTGCCTTTCTATGTGCATTGAGGATGGACAAATGGGAAGTGTTATCAAAGGCACCTTAAATGTCGAGGAAATTTGCCAAGGCAATTTCTTTTTGATCCAGAGTGGTTTCAATCTTAGAAACTAGCTGATGTAAAGCAGTTTCAGTAGATTTCCCGGGTTGGTAGGCAAATTGAAGAGCATGCAAGGGACTGTTACTACCCAAGTAATCTCTAATATGCCGATCAATGATTTTCTCCATAATTTTAAAAAAGAATGAAGAAAGACTGCTAGGTCTGTAAGACTTATCCTGGTCATAGGTGCTCTTGCCAGGTTTAGGAATGAAAACAATCCTTGTCTTCTGCCATATCTTTTGTATGTAACCCAGTGCTAAGCTAGCTCTGTAAACTCTAGTTAGAACTGGTATGATAACCTCCTTTGCCTTCTGGATCATGATGGGCATAATTCCATCAGGCCCTGGGCTTTTTAGAGGTCTAAAGGCAGAGATTGCCTATTTAACATTATTGTAGCTAACGATATTTTTAGCGATGTTCCATTGATCGCTATTGACTCGTTGCAAAGAGCCAATGCAGTGCTAACCTTCCTTGCTATCTTATATCTCTAGCTCCTGGAAAGTAGGTTTCGGTCATAATTTTCATAACTTCTTTCCCGGAAACAGCAAAATTACCCTCCTCGTCCTTTATGGTGCCAACCAAAATAGGTTCATCGCCTTTTGAGGAGTGTTTGGAGTGTAGCTCCTTCAGAGATAGAATCTATCTCTTCACAGAGCTTCCTCCAGGAATTTATTTTGCTTTTCCTATCAAGGTTGTTAAAATTAGTGAGGGCCGTTTTATAGTTTTCCCATTCACCATTTTTCTTAGCTTTATTAAAAAGTTTCCTAACATTTACCCTTTCGGTTGCTAAAGAGTCATTCCACCAAGGACATTGGAGTTTAGCTCTCCTAGTGCGAATAGGGCAATTGTTATGATAAGAATCTAGAATACTACTCTGCAGAAGGTCTGCTGTAACTTCTAGATCGTAGTTGTCTCTTAATAGGTCTGTTCCCGAGCTCAACCAACCCAGTCAAATCCTCCTGGAATTTCTTCTAGTCCGTTCTAACTGGGTCTCTGAACATGCGATCCAGACACACATTAGATTGAATTTCAAAATGGATGTTTTGATGGTCTGAGCCAGAAGGTCTGCCATCTACTTTGTAATTGTATGATATTTTTGCTAATTAGCGTTGTCGTTACAGTAATGTCTATTACTTCAGATCGATTGGAAGTAATGAAAGTTGGTTCGTTAGCCTCATTTAGAATATCTAACCAGTAGTTTAGAATGAATTCTAAAAGGCACTCACCTGTGTTATTTGTATCCGTACTTCTCCAGACAACATGGTGAGCATTATAGTCTAGTCTTAGGACTACCTGTAAGTTGTTGTCTCTGCAAAAGTTCATGAGCTTGTGCAGAGAATGGTCAGGTGGAGCCTTCTCTTCATAGGGCAGGTACTCGGAGCCAAAAACATTTTCTCTGTCCCCTCCCTCTATGTTGAGTTTGAGTTTCACAGCTGTCAGGTCCCTAAGGATAAATTCAGAGAGGGGTAAAACCTAAATGTTTTTATGTAAAAGTATGCAAGTTCTAGCATTACTATTGGTACAATAGATAAGCTTACCTTTAGTTCCTTTGAGGCCACTGATTCTCTCCTTAACCGAGACGAGTGTTGCTGGCAGCCTAATAGTTTGCGTTCTGCCTTCGGTTAAACAGTTCTAGGGTTCCAATCCCACCTTGGGTTTAGTGTTTGCAGTGATTCGGAATCCACATTTAAACATCGGTCCACTGCTAATTAGCTTCCTTGTGAAAAAACACTGACCATTCAGTGTCAAACCAAATCCAATATTATTCCAATTTATAGACGGGGAAATGCGTTTACTGAGGACAAGGTAAACAGTGCTTTTAAAGAGAAAAAATAGCCTAAATATTGCTGTATTTTAAAATGAAATGTATTATGACAATGAAAATAGTGGGAGACAGAGAATCAATACCGCAGATATTTTTTTTTTGCTCTCTCAAAAGTAACACATTAATGACAATTTAAAAAGGAGAAGAGAACCCTACGTTTATTTATTGATGTGGTAGAAATTCAGAGCTACATGTTAGCTCAAATTAAATTAATTACACCTTGGCATATAAGAAACATTACAAGGAATTTAAACCAGCGTCAATTATTTTTAAATTAATTACAAACTCTAATGAAAATTTCTAAATCCTGACATCAGTTTAATTTTGCAAAGTGCAACCGTTTTTAATTTTATTCCAGAGTATAAAATTTGATGATATACAGAATAAGGACTTTATATGCATTTATTTCATAATAAGCTCCCACGCAATGAATTTTAAATAGAAAATTCCCATTTGTTAATAAAAAAATAGATTGAAATCTTTCTATTATGGTTTTTCAATTGATTAACTGAATTTTTTAATTCAATGGCTTAATGATATGCAGTGTATCTTAAAATTGTTTTTTAAATAATCTTGAATATACAAATTTAAATTCAGTTTTAAATGTGTTTTTTTTTTTTTTTTTTTTTTTTGAAAATAGAATTGTTTACCCAAAATAACACTGTAGCTCTTTTTATTAAATATATATATATATTATAAATAAATTAATTTTTCTGGCATTATTTAAAAAGAAAAATTTCTCTATATTTTGATTTACAATTAAGTGTACTTTTGATACTCATTATTCAGTAAAATGATAGATAACATGTCAAAAAGTATTACTTTTAATTATAATATTTCAATAAAACCTCTGTTTTAAATTGCTGAAAGCAAAGACAGAAATTTAGAATTTATATGATCGGATAATTGCTGATACGAAAGTTACAAAATCATCTACCACTTCATTTAAAAAGTAAGTTTTCTGTAAAAGAATTGAAATAATTCATCTAGAAATTTTAAAAAACCATCAAATATCATAAATTTCATCACATTTTCTTCCTAATATGAAAATATACTCTAAAGTATTTAAAATAATTACGAAACAATAATGAATGTATAAAAATCTCACTGTGATTTTAAACATTAAAGACATACAGTATGTTTACAAGTATAGCAATAAAAATTACAAAAAATGAAATTTTATCCAAGAAAATCAATTAAGTTAACAATTAGCCCTGAAAATTAGAATTATTTGAAAGAGAAATAAGAAAATGAAGCAAAAATGAACTTTTTAACATCAAAAAAATGTAACATTCCCATTTCACAAAAAGGGAATTTCTTAAATTTCAGGTTATTAATCAAATTGTTCGTTAGACAAAAGGAAACAAAAACTGGATGTTTGAGTTTTACGTCACAAATTTCAAACGTTTTGTATTTTTAATGAGAAATTATATCTTGTTTAACATGAGATAGAACTAAAGAGAATAACGAAGGTTAATTTTGTGAAATTCTTTTGTTTAGCCACTAAATCAAAATCCCAAACATTATATAACGCTCTATTATTAGTATGCTAAAAATCATTTTCTTATCCTTGTATTTATTAAGCAAATTTTGGAAGTATGCACAATTCAGCTATGAAACACGCACTAATTTTTAAAATTTCATGACAAAAGATTAATAAAGTGCGTGCACTTTCAGATATTTTTGGGAATTGAATTCTTTCATAAGATATATTTTGTTGAAAAAAAATTATCAATTTTTGTGCAGTTAAAATGCTTAGGGTAACTTTTAAGAGAAGTTCAAAAAGGTCAAATTGTGGCATGTAAAAATGTAGGAAATGGTGTGAGAGAAATTACAAGGTACCTACTTATCAGTCCAAATGCTGTATCTAACTTCTTGAAAAATCCAAAGAGTTAGAGGAAAGCAAAGGCTGGCAGAGACACAAAATGTTGATACAATGCGATCAAAGAAAATTCATTAAAGAACTTAGAAAAACGTGTAGAAGCATTGGAAAAGCACGAGATACATCTGGAATCACACATGTAATCAGAAAAACACTTTGCAACTTCATGAAAAGATCGAATACATTTATATTCAATAAAAGATAGCACCATCTTAAATGGAACGAAAGGCTCATTGAGCACCATTATTGTGGGCCAAAGAACACGTGACTTAGAACTCCTGTTATTTTTTCTGATAAAAGAAAAATAGAATTTAGATGGCCCAGATGGTTATCAATATTATTGGCATTGTCGATATAAGCAAGAAGAAACTTATTCTACCAGACAGATAGGAGGAGGCAATTTAATGATTTAGATAGCTGTTGGGTGCGGTGGAGAGACTAATCTAGTGTTTTTGGATGGGAGACAGAAACATTCAGATTACATTCAAATTTTAAATTCAGTGCTTCTTTCCTATGGCGCTGAGATAGATGGAGAAAGTTGGATATTTCATCATTATGGAACATCAATTCACTTGAACAATGGCGTTAAAAATTGGTTTGAAACAAATAATGTTCGGATTTTGTCATAGCCTACTGAAAGTTCAGACCTCAATATTATTGAAAATATATAGTCAGTAACTCTTTGGCGTTTTGCACCAGAGGCAAGCAATATGAATCTTTGATCGAACTTCGAGAAACTTTGAAATGTATTTCAGACAATTTTTGTCAAACCAGAATTCAAGACTTACATGATTCAATGGCAAATAGAGTCTTTGAAGTAATTAAAGTATATAGCACAGAAGAACTACTTATTAGCAAGACTTTAATTTTCATTATTTAGGACTATTTTTCTACTTTCCTCACACAGTATGATATAGTTGAAACCAAATTTTAATTGTAATAAGCAAGTAGTTTTTTTTATCCTCTTAGAGACTTAGTTATCTGTCTGTAAATCAGTTTTTAAAAGTGCTGTAGTAAAATTACTTTGTAAAAATTCACAGTTCTTCCTTTATTTAAAAAATACCTTCTACTTTTTTTCCGTAGTGTATTTCAAAATTGCACCATTTTGTAGGTATTGATATTAATAGAAATTTTAAATGAAATTTCTTTCACGTTTTTTCAAGACTATTTTATCATTGTGTAATTATCGTAAAAAATACATTCTTCCCAACATAACGAATCATTTTTATTGAAATCAAGAATTAGCGATTATAACACTAAATTAACTTTGATCCATCATCATCAATCATTCATTATGCTAATGTTATCAGTCATTCATTTATGAATAAAATAAAAACATGCTTTTCTTTTTATTCTCCAATGTTGGCACATTAATGTTTAAAGAAAGAAAATCTATTTTTTTCTCACTTCTGTTTTGAAAAAATGCTGAAGATATCTTTCTATTACAATAAATTTTGTTTGAAAGATGTAAACTATAATATTTTTGTTCTCAAGTTTTAATCACATTGTAATCCTTAAAATATTACCCACACATTAAACTTTTCTTTCAGATAAACTTTAGAACTATAATTTTGTATTTGTCTTATACATGAAGATACACATTATTTTACATGTTAACTTTTTAATTATTCATTAAATAGTAAATTCATTGAAGACTTATTTACCCTTGTAAGCAATCAGTTTAGACAGATAGTATTTCACTGCAAATGATTTACCCATTTTATTCAAGAAATTATATATTTTAGTTTTGGAATACCAGCTGTAGTGTATTGATTAAAATAAATAAAAAAGATTAGATTTTAAAAATAAAAAATTTATTCATTATAAAATTAAAAATTTACCTAAAATTAAAGGTTACAGGTTTGAATATATAACTTATATTTAGAGGTTATGGAAAGCATTTCATTTAATATATTTTGTGATATTGATTCAGATTAGAAAAGTAGATATGTGTGCTAACAAATTACTTTTTAATTGAGGAAATTAATAAATCCTTATAAAACAATAGCATCGTCCAGGAAAATACAAAAATTGTAATAAAAACATATACAGTCTGTTTGTAATTCATTATACAGAAAAAATGTGAATACGTGTTTTTAGTATACAAAGGAATTAAAAGCGATATATCCTTCTTCTTTAATTATATCTTCTTTTTATTAGTAAATTAAATAAGTAATTAAAAATATAAAATAGCCAAAGCTTTTGATTAAATATACATTTAACATAGTTTATTACTTCAGTATCATGCATTATTACCAAAACCTTTTAATAAAATATAATTCAAATCTATAGCATTTTAAGCTTCTTCTGTTCCCTTTTTATTTTTCTTTATATATTTAAATCTTTTGAATAATGAAATATGTTAAAATATTATTATAGTGATTACTTTAAATAAAAAAACATTTTCCAATTATAAATCTTTTTTCTACAACAGAGCATATAATTAATTGTTATCTGAATTAAATATGACGATATTGATTAATAGTCAAGGGAATATTATAAATGTTTTTACTTAGATTATATACTACAAATTCAAAGTAAAGCACTAATCCAGCTTCAATTAATGATTTTCATAAAAATCGACTAAAATATTTATTTAATTTACAGTTTTAACATTTTATGTTATTTTATAATTCATTGTAGTGACTTTTATGCTTATGTTTCCATTAAAGGAATCATTAAAATCTCAATGATTTTTATTTTAAATTATATTACAGATTTTTTATCAATTTAAACATACTGATTTTGTTTGCTTTTTACTATTGAAATTCACCCTGGAAAAAAGTAAATATATTATGTATTTGGATTATTTATTTTTCCTTGTAGCACATTTTATAAGAATAGGACCTTTGACAAAGGTCGGGTATTTGTTTTCCTGTTACACCTTTTTACACACCTTTTATCATGCATTTCACGGAAATTAAAACAGTGACAAATTTTTATAGAAAAGTTGACATCTCCTCCCATCATTCAAATGGTTAAAATAGACTTGAAAAATCATTTAACTGTTTGGAACAGCTTCGCAATAACAGTTCCTGTATATTATTCTTGGATTACAATAAGTAAAAAATTTCTCTTTCCTAACCATTGATATAAATTATTCAGAATAAAATGAAGCTCTTAAAAGGGATCTTTCTTTTATAAAGAAGCCTTCACAAATCAAACGCTGCACTATTACTGCAATCTCTCTCTTCTCTGCAGTTAAAAAATAGACTTCTGAAGCTTCTATGCTGGTAAGTTTTCTGTTTTTATGCAGGTTAAAATAAATTGAATTCATTATTTTCGGGCAAGTATTCTCAATAACAATTTACCCGAGTCACAATTTCTAAAATCGTGAGATCTGTACGAAATGTCCATATTGGAAGTTTCTAATTAAATGCAGAATAATTAAAAACTTAAATATACAAAATGCAATAATTTTTTGTAAGATAAAAAAATTTACGTAAATTATTTTATTGAATGGCTTTTTATATTTGCAGGTTTAATCAGCAAAAGATACCTTCACTCAAAATAGTGAGGGTTTCATTCAAAATATTGAAACTTGATTGTAAGTGTAAGTTAATGATATATATATATATATATATATATATATATATATATATATATATATATATATACATATACATATACATATATATATATATATATATATATATACATATATATATATATATATATATATATATATATATATATATATATATATATATATATATATATATATATATATATATATATATATATATATATATATATATATATATATATATATATATATATATATATATATAATGACCGTCAAGCTATTCTCAAAGCCTTATCAATAAATATTGATATGATTTTAATACTGAAGCTGAAAGACTTTTTGCTTATTATAATTAAAAACTAAAATAATAGTAATAATAATTTACGTATACCTAATTTAGTAATTTTCCTCAAAATACTACATTTTATGCTCCAATCCTCTCTCTCTCTCTCTCACTTAGGCAACTAAACTTTTCTTTACTAGGTCCTAAATTAACTAGTACAGAGGTAAATGGCTTCAAGCTAGGAACCTCACCACAATCTTAGACCAGTAGCTTATGCTACAATTACAAAATTATGATAAACTATACAAATTTATTAACATATTTTCAACTATTAATAATTTGGAAATAAAAGAATATTCCATTTCTGTTTCTCCAAACGAATTTTTGCAGTGTAATAATTAGCGTTTATTAATGGATTAGATATTATTGTATTTCCTCCCTTATGAAAAATGTCATTTAAATGTATGCTTTCTGTATAAATTCCCTTTTCTATCTTTCTTAAAATAATTACTATGTATGATTAAGTTTGAAATTGTGTAGAAAAATTTCCAGATTCAATAATGAGGGTTACAAAGTCTTGCATGTTATGTGTCTTGTACATTCATATTTTGAAAAAAATAAACTTTTAGGAAAAATATTTAACATAATAAATATTATATACTCCGTATAAGTTTAATACATACTCGATATTTATATATTGGAAAATTTTTAAATACTTAAATTTCTAAATAAACTTAAAATATCTAAAGTAACAAATGCATTTAAATGCATGATTTTTTTATCGACGCATAGAAAATAACCTGTAATGGCCTATTCAATAAAATCTTAGCCTATACTTGTTTAGCTACTCAAATCATATAATAATTATTTTTTAATGCTGATTTATATCTAAAGAAAATTCCTTCAAAATTTACATTATTCTTTATTCGAGTACTTTTTTCTTCACTTTAAACATTAAATACTGTCAGTAACAATAAGACTTCACACAAATTTATATGACAAATTTTTTATCTTATTTTTATATAATATTTTTTTCAATGTATTTTCAAAGCATAATAAAAGTAGAGCTTTGAAATTAAGTAAAGAATATAATTTTGATGCATAATAATCAATTTTAGGTATTTTTTCTTTGTCATGATGTCATATTTTTGGATCCTCCTGTGTGTTTACTTCGTTAATACAGTGATAGCAGATGAAGCATCTGGTGAATTTAGCGAATGGAAAGAAGCCCTGTGTGGTAAAAATAATTTTTAATATATATATATATATATATATATATATATATATATATATATATATATATATATATATATATATATATATATATATATATATATATATATATATATATATATATATATATATATATATATATATGTGTGTGTGTGTGTGTTATTGCAGCCATATTTAAAATAACATATTATTTGCTTAAACATTATTTCCAGCGTACACAAGGCAATACATTAGTTTTAGGGTAACAAACAGTACAGAAGTAAATTAACAAACACATAACATTTCTGTAATCATTTGCTCTAACATTAAATTAATTTTCTATTTACATAAAATAAAAATCTACTAAAGTACAGTTATTTTGAGAGGAAAAATTATGGTATAGCATTTCATTATGAATAGTATAATTAAAAATTTATATATTAGTTAATTGCATTATTTTGATCATATAGCAAAAGAAAATTAAATAGTTCATGTGCATTCAAATAATCAAATCAATATATCATTTTTATATTATTCAAAGGTTCGTTTGAAGGCTTAGATTAAGGTAACAAGATAATCTTAGGTTTTAAATTTCTAAAATTTAGATATTTATTGCACCCATAAAATTATAAATAAATATCTGAAATATATATGAGTAATGCTTTGTGTTAAAAAACAGGATTGTATTAAAAATTCCAAAAATTGTTTACTGTATAAGGATTTATTTCTGACGTTTTATCCATTAAAATTGTTATGTTTTTGTTGTTATTTATGACACTTGGACAAGCCAAGCTCGCTGAGCCATTGGCTATGCGAATTTAAGTCAGCATTGGTTCGCTTAACCAGATACCACGAAGATAAAAGTACGACTTTGCTCTCAAATCCTCCGATAGATGTCAGCACCAGAGAAACCACTCCCTCAATTTTGACATTGATCTGAAGAGGGAGGAAATTTTCTCCAAACAATTGTACCCATGGTAACTGCTCAATGACTGACCACAGGACATAAACTCTCATAAATACTGTTATTTTAAATCGCAATATTTCTCCAAAACTAAATTTAACCATTTTATTGGAAACATTGGCCCATGAAAGTTTTCAAATTTACCCCACAAGTCGTTTTTAATAATTTTTTATTACAGGGAAATTTACCTGAATCAACATAGTTATTTTATTAAAATGAATTTTTAACTTGGAAAATAGCTAAAAAATTATATATTTTATGATACAATTTTTTCTCAAGTTTAATGCTTTACCAATTTGTAGTAAACATTTTGTAATAATTTAAAGCATTTTAAAATTCTAGAATAATTTAAGCTTTTTCATTTTTTTTTTCTTTCGAAATAGTATTATAGGAAATATAAGATTTGTATAATTCTCTTTTCTATATAAAATAGATTCAATTTCGGTAAAATCTTTACAAATTGCCGTAAGATTTGTATCACATCTGCCCAAACAATACATTTCAGTCACATAAAAGCTAACCATAAATCTACTAATATAATACAGATATTAATGTATTTTCTGTTATACAATTATTGTATTGAATAGGTATTATAGCTAATTATTATTGTTAGTGAGGGTCTTGTGCTGAATGCCAGTTAAAACATTTTCTAATCGGATCGTCAAACTTGCTTATTGCATGTTAACTTGGATTGTTGTTATAATTTGTAACAAAATCAAGTAATTTTACAGGTTTTTGTTATTTGACGTAGATTTGTCGAATGGAAATTTACATATCTAATGAAAGAAATGACGTTAATATCATAGCATTGTGTGTTTACTTATTTATTTGTTACTCAAACCCTTCTAGACACTTGTTATTTATCTCATAACTCCTGGCGTTTTTGTATATGTAAAAACTTCTATTCTCAAAATAAAATCAATACTTTAATGAAACTTCTTTCTTATAATTTTGTATATATTCATCCTATGAAAGAAAATATGCAAATATAAAATATTATTCTTCAAAAACCTTTATTTAATAATGGTTTTTTGTCACACATATTATTAGAAAGTTTAAAAAAAACATTCACTTTTAAGAGCGCAGCTTACATTTGCACCAAGAGAGGACGGATTTTACTATACAGCATTATTTTGAACGTTAAATATTCCCATATCTCTTTGAAGATATGAATTGCATTGTGATGCATAGCTATGTATTATGTTGCTCAATAAATACAGCCAGGAGAGTTTAAATCAATTTATAATATATAAACGTTTCTGAAGTGTTTTGCTCTTATTTATAGAAAAAAACAGCGCTGAGTTTGGAGAAGAAATGGATAAGTGTTTTTCCATGGATTCTCAAACGGTGAGTACTTTGATAAAAAAAATAAATCACATTTTGATTGAAAACTTTTTAGGTTATATAGTTTGGAACGAACTTCTTTTAATCAATTCTAATCGACTAAATTTTTATCAAAAACATATTAATTACTGAAACTGAAAGCAGTCATTTTAAATATATTTCTCGTTTAATTCAAATCTACTTGGAATAATATTTAGAATACTTAATAAATGATTTATTTACAAATTCAGGAAAAATAACCAAAGGTTTCAAAATTAAAATAATGTTATAAATAATTTTATTAAGCAGTATTTTCCTTTTACTGCCATCATCTGGTTATTTAACCAACATATTTTATTGCAATAAATCTCTTCTTCGTGGTACTTAATGTTTTCTGTAATCATGTTTCCTCATTTGTAAATAAACATTCAGGATTTTTTATTGCCCTTTATAGAAACTAAATAACCTTTAAAAATAATTTTTAATAAAGTTTAAAAATTTATGTTTAGGATTCTAATAAATTCTTATGAGTTTTGCGTTTACATTTGAGCTACATTTATATTGAATGATGTGTTTTAATTGGAAAACATATGGCAGAATATGAAAGACAATGAATAAATCATTTTGTTTGATTAGAGTAATAGCAAAAAGGGCTTCATTGAAACGCTTATCTTGAATCGAATCGCATCGAATATACTGAAACTTGAAGAATTATTAATTGTAAAATTAAAAAAAAAATTTATTGAAAAACTCGAGCTTCTAGATCATAGGTTCCCAAAGTGGTCTAGGTGGACCCCCCAGGGGTCCACATAGATGTGAACAGAAAACAGGGGTTCACAAGTTGTAAGTGGGGCTGCACGAAACATTTTTTGGTTTTCATAATAACGAACAAAATGTATGCTTCAATGTACCTATCAACGTAGGCAGGTAGCGTCATTCACTAGGTAGATACTCAAAAATATTCAAGATTCAGTTCAAACACAGAATTGAATAGAACAATAGTACAAGTGTACACCACATGTCGAGGCTTGCAAAGTGCCATTCGTACAACGTCTCATTAAAAGTATGACTATCTTTTATTGTTCATTTACAATTCAGAGTTCTTTGTTGGTTTTTTGTCAATTGTTGATTGTCTGTAATAATAAATGTTTATAATTTTGTATAACCACAAGTATTATTTTAATAAATAGGACACAAGAAAATGTGCTACTTTTTTTTCCTTAATCCAACAATTAAGGGTGATATTTTTTAGGAGTTTTGGGAATAAAGTAGAAATGCAGCACCAGGGGTCTACCAAAAATAGTATAACTTTGAAATTGGTTCACGAGAAAAATAAAGCTCGGGAACCCATGGTTTAGATTTATAAAATACGAGAAAATACTAACTTATTATCTTTGGAGAATAAACATAAAGTACACTAAATGAATTAAGAGATCTTAATAAATAGAAATTTTATCATAGTTTCAAGAAGGAATTAAATTCCAGCTGAAAACAACGTCTAAAATCAGTGATGAATTGAAAAGTTTTTAACTAAAGAAACTAAGTGTTAAAAAATGTATCAACGTTTTCGGAATTTTTAAGCAAAATAATGCAATCATAAGGAAAATTAAGAACTTAAGTTAGAAACTTCATTTTTATGTATTGACTTTTTGGGATAGAAAAAGGTGATTTTTTAAAAGATTTAATTGAATAATTTTTTTTGAAGAATTGATTGAAGTGATTTTTTTTATATATCGAAAATTTTCCTCTTACTCAACATATTGGTGTTTGTGAAATAATGCGAATGTTTTTGTCTAGTCAGTTGCTGGTTTTCCTTTAAACTTCACGGAAAAAATATTCCTTAATTATAACTGAAATATTAAATATGTTTTTTCACTGTACTTTTAATTAATATTTTTTTACACATACTATCGTAAATATTTTAAAAAGTTAAATTTTTCTTAAGTTTAATTCTGCTTAATAGCATAAGATATAAGCATGTTATAGAAGTAGATTTGCATAATCTAACTTTTTATTCTAGATCCAAGATACAGTTAAAAATTGTGTCAACAAAATCCTACCATCAATTGGCTCAAAAACTTATGATTTTTTGACAGCAGCATGTGCAGAAAAATCTGTATTTGATAAGGTAAACAGGATGTTATTTAAAATAACGAGAATTGCTTATTTAATTTTTGAAACTATTCATTATTCTTACATCATAAATTAAAATTTTTTATCATATATTTTTCTTCAGAACTTGCGTCTTTTGAAATGTTTAAATAAAACATTCTAAAAGTTTTATTTAATAGTTTCTTAAGTCACAAGAAAAGATCTGGGAATTTATTTTGTTTTCAGAAAATTGTGAATCATTTGTTAAGCTTTATTAAATAAAAATAAAAATTTAGAGAACAAATTACAATTCTGTTAAATTATTTTGTAAGTGCGACTTTATATGAAAAACATTAGCTTTATTGTAATTTTCGGTTCTGATACATAATATTTTTTCAAAGAAAGATATCATATTCATAGTTAGGACCACCTTAACGACAGTAGCAGTCACGTTTATGACTTTTTAAAGGCTTTTTTACAGAGCTACTTGCAGCATATTATACTATTTACTTTTTCTCCTGAGTATTCAATCTCAAACAAATTTTTATTTTCTTAGTAAACTGCTCATATATTATTTATAAAAAATGTCCTATCATCTTTCTTCTTTTTACTATAATAAATGAAGCAAATATTAAATAGAACTTACAATAAGTTAATGCAATCAATAACTTACATAACCAGTAAATAATCAGGTAATGTAAGCAGTAACTCTCTTGTAAAATACAGTTTCAGCTAATGGCCTTTTAGATAAGAAACATTGGAAGAATTTGTTTTCTTAAATTCAATAAGTTTTAGAAAATGCTGCAATTTAATAAAAACAACCAATAAAAAAATTTAAAATTTAAAAAGTTTAAAATTAAATAGGTGAGGAGTAAATTATCTTATAAGAAACATTTCCTAAGTAATAAGCATGAAAATAATTACTCCATGGAAGAAATTTAAAAGCTTATTAAGGATCATAAAAGATTATACGGAAATTTTTAAAAATATATTAATTTACAAGTCAAACTATCAGCATTAAATTGAACTCAATTTCTTGAAACTTAAGTAAGCTTGATTATTTTCTGTGTTCTATTGACTTGCTTTCTTCTGTAAAAGATTCGTACAAACATAAATATTAATAAAATCGATATATTATCATTTTATCAATGTAAGATAATGAATAGGAAGGAAAAATATCGAAGTAACTTGAAAAACAAGATGCAAAAACTGCTTAACCTAACAGGACTAATAATTGCTGAAACCATGCATACTAATTGAAAAATAACTATTCCATGCAATAATAATAATAGAAAGTTTCTGAAACATGTTTTGAAATGACACAGAAAAATGTTTCATTTCATGTGTTCAGGGAATTTACGAACAGAAAAATATGCTGGTGAAAAGACAACTTCATATGTGTAAATGTTTCAAAAGTATCATATCTGCATTATCCATGTAGTTGAATTAGATACTATATTATCACATTTTGTCCTTTTTAAGACCTTGCCTAAATATAACAAACGAACTTTGAAATATTTTAAAATAGAATCTGTAAATTGCTTTATGTATTTATTCATTCAAAATTAAAATATATTTTAATCTGAAATCTAATCATCAAACAAATATAGAACTGAAATACATTTTATTTAAATAGAAATAAATATTATAGCTAAATATATCGTTTATATAACAATATAAATTGTAAGTAACAAATTCTCTGACAGTTATTGTAACTTTTCACTTGAATTGTGCTTCTAATAGAAATAAGGGAATTGACAAAAAGTAGTAGAAATGTATTGAGTCATCATATAATCACTGATTTAATGATAGTTTGCTCTAAATATATTTTCAAATTTACGATTTCGAAAGTAAATTGATGTCAACTCTAGTTTTCTTTAATATTTTTAATAAAAAAAAAATTCAGTTAATAATTTTGATAAAAATACAGTTTGTAATAAAAAAGCAAAACGTGCTTTTTCTTATACCATAAGTATATACATTAAAATTTTTTTAGCATATTTCTCAAAAAGTAGTGACAAATACCTTTCTGTGATAAAAATACTTAAAAGCATATTTAACATATTATAGTAAATTAATATTTTGTGTGTGTGTATATATATATATATATATATATATATATATATATATATATATATATATATATATATATATATATATATATATATATATATATATATATATATATATATATATATATATATATATACCATATTTATCTATTACTTTCTTAAAATATTTTCTGATTAAATACTTCATTACTGCTTTTTATGCATACATTTAGTTGGATGAATGTATGAAGGAAAATGAAGAAGTGATTTCTGCAGTTCCAGTAAGTTTTCTTAAATTTACATATTTTAAAACCTTAGTATGTTAATATATTGATGTTCTTTATTTACTCGGTCATTTTTTATATCAATTTATGGATTGTTCTTTTTTTAGGAGGAAGAGTCTGCAGAAAGTCTTGTAAGTATGCTATTTCAAACTATGCAAATATTAATGAAAATAAATAAAAGCATTTAAAAATTGAATCAATGTTAAATAATAGGAACCAAAATAATAATGTCATAAAGCTATTAATCATATTTAACATGACTGCATCACCACTTTATATTATTGGAAGAGAAATTTATATGAATCAAAAAACATATTATTCAATTTAAATTAATTTTGTTCTATAAAAAATTGACTTAAAATATATATTATTTTGTTTTTAATTCTATTGATAATAAAACGGAAAATTGTCTCTTGATACCTCAAATAAATCTTGATTGCTTTAAATTAGAAAGTAAAATTTATGCAACTCTCATTCAAAAACAAGTGATTTTTTAAAAGCGTCTATTAAATATTTTATTTACTAAAAATATATTTACATAAAAACAAATGCTGTCTAAAATACTTAACTACAGAAGAATTCTCAATTTTTTTAAAAAAATGAATACTGTTAACTATATTTCTGATATTTTTAATAAGAAAATTAATTTTATTCTACAAAAGCACCTTGCTTTATGTTGTTGTTGTTGTTATTTAAGACACAAGCCAAGTTCGCTATGCCGTTGGCTATGCGAATTTAAGTCAGCAGGGTGCATCTTTCGTTTAACAAGAGCACCACGAAAGTGAAAGTACGACTTTGACCTCAAATCCTCTGATAGATGGCAGCACCAGAGGATTCACTCCCTCAATTTTGACATTGATCTGAAGGGGCAGGAAAGTTTCTCCAGACCATTACACCCATGGTAACTGCTCAACGAACGACCACAGGAATTTCGATTCCACAGATTTAATGAGCACGTATATTGCATCGGTTGATCCTTGGCGGCACTGGGAATCGAATCAAAAGGCGATGTCCTCACCACTAGGCTACCATGGCCCATACTGCTTTAATGCTATGCATATGAATCAGTACAAAAATAACTTAAGATAAAATCTACTTGTTTTTATAAACTTATCATTTTAAGAGATTTTTATTAAAGTAAAGATATATATACATATATACATATATATATGTATATATATATATATATATATATATATATATATATATATATATATATATATATATATATATATATATATATATATATATATATATATATATATATATATATATATATATATATATATATATATATATATATATATATATATATATATATATATATATATTATAATGTTGTGATAAAATTATTAATCATATTTAATGTTACTGTATCACGATTATGTATATTATTGGAAAAGAGATTTATATGAATCACACAAAACAATTATTATTCTATTTAATAAAAATATCATTTATTTATATAAAAAAATAAGAATTAGTTTTTGAGTAAAAGTTGCATTTTGATAAGAAAGAAAGTTACTTAATTTATAACTTTTCACTTTTCCTTATTGACCTCTGACAAAGAACAGTGACACTTTTTTAGTGCTGATGTAGTATTTACTAAAACTTTATATATTAATTTGTTTATGTTTATTTTCTTCTCTGAAAGCCTCTAATAAATTAAAACAAAAGTATAAATGCATGCATGCATGAACTTATTTTTCGTAAGTGAAATAGATAAAAATGGAGTAGCTTGTGCATTTTTATATACTTAATTGACTATTTTTTATATTACTGTATTTTATATTGTGTTAAAATAGAAATGCGTATTCATTTAATAGCATTTTTATTATTTATTATTTAATTGGTGAAATATATATTACGAGAGAGAAATGTTTTTCTGTGGATGTAATTTCTTTTCAATTAAATCCTCAATGATTGAAATTTTATTAGTTAAGAATTAAAAAATTGGCTTTTATAAGAATAAATTTCAATAACTGCCTCAAACAAAATATCAAAGAAATAAACACTTTACCTACTTTTTCATTATTGTTTATGCCTCATAATTATTACTGTTTGGTGACATTATTCATCTTAATTTATAATAATTAGTGATGCTTTTTTCTCATCTAGGCATGTATGAAAGTGCTGGCAGAAAAACATGGATTGAAATAACTGGTATTTCTTTCAAGTCAACATATCTATTGTCTTCTAATATTACATAGAAAAGAATCCCTTTAGAATGTAATTATGAAAGAAAATTTATGTAACTAATTTCCATTGGATAATCATCCATAAAGTGTGAATAAAAATTTAAATTATACTATAAATTTCGTTAATTTTCTTTTTTGCAAAAATCATACTTTTGCTGAATCTAATTTGAGTTTTTTATATTTTACAACTCCACGATAAATGGCCTAAAAATCAAATTATCATTAACTGATGAAAGTGAGTTATGATTTAGTTTCTAAATTTAATTTTGTTGAGTAACTGTTGCCACAAAGAGAATAATGAAATGTAACGAAGTATGAAATGGCAACATTTTGAATGTTATATTTCATAATTCGGTGTTTAAATCTATCGAAGAAAATGACACTTTTAAGGCTAGGCACAGGCATAATTACGATAAATATATGAGAATAACACACATATTTTAAATGTGCATCAATTCACTGATGATTTTGATAAAATTTCAACAATTAAAGACATATAATTACCATAATTTGATTAAAGTTTAAATTTCATTCTAGTAACACTGGTCTTGCTTTTATTGATCTTTAACTGCATTTGATTCATTACATTAAATTCTGATAGATTTCGTAATGCGTCTGATTTCGTCGCATAAAAAAAATTATAAGAAACTTTCGTTGACATATTTGTACTTTTTAGAATGTAATGCATTTTTATCAAAGAAAATTTATAGTGAATATTAAAACACTAACAATAAAATAGTTTTTATAATATTTATGGTTCCAATGTAAAATGATTTTAATTTATGAGTAAAGATTGGAATACTAAATAAATTTATGCTGTTGTTTTATGGTGTCGAAAACATAACATGCATTTCCTTTGATCAATTTTACAAAGGAATAAGAATTTATGTCATTTGATTTTTAATAAAGGATCTAAATTGCCTCTTTTTTATTACACTTCATATGTAGAATTTCAGCTATATTTTTAATATATGATCTGTTCATGTATTACAAAAAAGTACTAGATTAGAATATATGAATGGAATTCGTGTTAATTTTTTAATTATTTTCAAATGATTTTATTTCATCTTGTGCAAATAGTTTAATGTTTGAATAATAACAATGAATCCAAAGAGAGTTTAAAATATTAACAACTATTTGAATAACCTTTTTCATCAGCAATATTTTTCAATTACAATTAACTTAAGTTTGAATCTACTTCGTTAACTATCATTTTATCATCAAATATGAAATTCATTGAATTAACTATTGCAGATTCAAACATAACTAAATTATTGCCTTAACTATGAATTCATGTTTATTTTGTTAGCATTCTCATAAAAAGACAGAGACGAAATTTAGAAGCATTTTTAACATTCACACGAAAATTAGCTATTGATAATCTGTGTCAGCATACATTAAAATCTAAATAACTTGTTACATTGATTGTTATCAGTTGCATAGTTTATGAATTAAGTTATTCGTAAAATTGGAAATTATAAAAAAACGTTTCATAAATATCAAAATATGTATTTCACTTCAGAAGATTATCGCTTAATCTAATTATTTCCACTTTTCAATTTTCGATTTAATAGTGGGATGATTTAATTGGTCAAAGATCCTCAGAATTAGAATTATAGGAAATAATCTTGGTTTATAATTGGAATTAAAATATAGTTCCATCAATTTTGCAAACAATTTGTTGAATTTGGATCAATGAAAGAAATTTTTGCTTAATGCTAAGACTAGAGTCTCATTTATAAGAATTTTCAAGTCTGGGCTGGACTTTTGCAATCAATTTGTAAGCTATTTACCTGGGTATTGATGTTTCAGTTATAATGGTAAAAGAGATCCTAACTTCTTAACAATCCTTCGTTTTGGTATCGCGATTTTACAATCAATTTCTTTTACAGCAGGCGTAATCTTTCAAACATCTTTCTTTCAACGACGTCACTGCGAATCTACAATCTAAACTTCGTAAAATACTTCTACATAATTTTTATCTCGTAACATTCAGCTGCGTGATCTATGAAAAATTCATCTACGGTAAAAAAAGTCATACCTAACAAAAAATTCATATTTAAAAATCTCAAATTAATAATTCTTGATTTTTGCTGCTAATTTTTAATCAAGAGACATTTTTATATTCCAAATAACATTTCTTTGTGAATGACAAATTTCAAGTGTTTTAAAATGTTTCTAAATTATAAAATTTGTCAAAATTCCTTTTAAAAGTCTATATGCTGGGTATGCGTTATATTATAAATAATATATAAGATAGAAATAGTTGATTGGTATTTAAATTCTAATATTGTAAATTTAAAATTTTTAAACTAGAATCTTGATTTGAATTGTTGTTATTAAATAAATAAAAATACTTACTTTTCAATCATTGATATATATATATATATATATATATATATATATATATATATATATATATATATATATATATATATATATATATATATATATATATATATATATATATATATATATATACATATATATATATATATATATATATATATATATATATATATATATATATATATATATATATATATTTAAAGTTTTTTTATATCTTACTCAAAATTAATAAGATATTCAGTGATTCATTGTATAACAGTTTAAAATCTAATACGTAATTTTCCATTCAGTAAATATCACTTAAAATGTTAAAGTTTTTAAAAACAAGTATATTTATATCTAGAATATTGAAGTTGACTCCAGCAAAAATAGGGTATTTTTAACCTAGAAGAAAGTATCAAGAGAAGACCTCTAGATTTGGCCAGTCAGCTCCAGAAATATCATTTCACTTGGAAGACATTGTAAGCACGACATATTTAACATGTCGCAGTCTCCACATTAGAGGACATGACGGATATTCTGTTGGATGGGGATTGAACTCACAACCTTCTGATAGCGAGAACGAACACCCGAACCAACTAGGCTACCTGGGTCATCACATGAATTGTAAATTTATTTTATACTCAAACTATACTAAAAAATATTGGGTCGTATATATATATATATATATATATATATATATATATATATATATATATATATATATATATATATATATATATATATATATATATATATATATATATATATATATATATATATAATATTTCTAAATAATAATAACAAAATAAATATTTTAAATAAATAAATAATATTTTTAAAAAAATCATGCAATTTTTAAAGTTAAGCACATAAATTAATTTTTATCGTATAAAGAATCTGAAACGAATAATTATTTGATACAGTTATTTTTAGTTTATCAGTTATAAAGAGCAATTATTGAATGAAAGAAATGAAATTTTCTTTCATTACATTTTTATGAACTACGTAAACTTTTTAAATATGGAGAAAAATCATATTTGAATCCATTTAGAACTTTACGAATCACTTAGTTTTTTTTATTGATGTTCAAGTTTTTCTCTAGTTTTTTATAAATGAATATTAGATATTATTTAATAGTCTGAGGAAGATGCCTTATTCTTTCGAGCAATCATTCAAACCGAAAAGAGAGAGCAGGTGTTTTACATGTCAGCTGTCAGAGTTCTTTTCTCATCCACAATTTGACATCCATAAAGATGAGATCGAACAATGATCAACATTTATAAAGCAACTTCTGTCAACGAATGATACGAATTTCTGAACAAAAATTTATGAAGGTAAGTGTCTGCTGAATTTTGACATCATTTCTGGGCAAATTTCGAATGATTCATAAATTTATTTCTTTGACTTTTATAAAACAGCTGTTTTTACTGATGCAAACATTTTTAAATGAAGGAGAATGTTTGTCGTTAAAGTTAAACTAATTATTTCAAAATATTCAGTAATTCTATAAACAACATATTCAAATGTATATGTTTTATTGTATGCTTACAACATTTAAACCACAATATTTAGGGTAATTTACATTATAGTAACAATAAATAAAAAAGAAGTTTCTTTTGAAGTTGATAATCTTCATTTATCTCCTTCTGGATTAATAATTCAGGTTAAATGTATCGATATTTTTTTCAAAATATACCTTTGTATAATATATCATAATGAATTAATAATGTTCTTTCAATTATTATAGAGAATAAATTATGTCAGTGAAATATTATCTCAATGGTGGCATAAATCTTTAATTTACATCCAATAATAAAGACATGCTCTCTATTTATATCATTGAAAAATAAATAATTTTATATACTTTACCTGTAAAAGAAAAAAGGAAAAATTTAAACAATCATTTTAACGAGAGAATTTTGAAAATGTTATTAATTAAAACATTTTAGTATTTATTTAATACTCAACCTCAGTATTTTTTAATATTTAATACTAATTTATTTAATACTCAACCTCAGTATTTACTTCGTTTACATTACATTTTAATTTGAAACATAACAATAAAAACCTTTTGCTTTATATAGGCTTATATACCGTGGAAAGGGATTTAAGTAGAACATATAAATGTGTAAAAAATACTTTTAAAATTTTTCATTATAGTATGTATCAAACGCTTATATAAGCGTCAGTTACACAAAAATGGACTGTTTTGTCTTTCTATGTTCCAAATATTGTTTCTCAAATTTCTGTAGAACTAAATACATTATATTCGTTTTGCTGTTAAAAATATCATGTTCTTAAATATTTATGTAGTCATAGATATTTATTCAATTAAATACTTAAAATTTTAATTTTAAAAAAGTACTAAATTATAGAACAACTCACAGGTAGTATTTTTAATTATTTATCATAAAACATAATTTTTTCATAATTCAAAAGCCTTACTTTCAATTATTTCTTGGAGCTAGTCGAATACCACACCATAGTAAGAAACATTGAAATAATTTGGAAGAAAGATTTTTATGGTATTCCAATTGATGCCTTTTTTTAGAAATATCTAAACTAAATATTACTTCGCCAAAATTATTTATTTAACAAATTTTCCATTTAAAAAAAAACTGCCATATAAGATTTCTGCAGATTAATTATAAAAAGCTTTAATATAGACTGATGATATATGAAAAAGTTTTGTGAAAGTTAAAAAGCAAAATAAATTAATGAAAATAAAGAAAATCAAATTTCAATTGAAAGCTTTAGCCATTTTCTATAATTAAGTGTCCCCATAAATTTTATACACATTTTATTTTTGAATTTTGAAGTTTTTGCGATGATTTTGATTAAAATTAGAGCCAAAAAGCAAAACAAGATTTTATAAACATTATATATATATATATATATATATATATATATATATATATATATATTATAACATTTCCTTTTCCTACTGCAGATTTAGGTAGCAAAATTTCTTACCTATTAGTGTAATTGAAACATTTTAAACTAATAGAGGAGAGATTTAAATATTGTTGCTAAGACATGAGATATAAATCTTCGTTTTTATTTTAAAGCTATGTTTTAACGATTATGAGAGCATTTTTGTTAATAATAATAAATAAATAATTTAACAAATTATATAGTATTTTGAATACTCCCCAAATATTATTTTTTTATGTAAGAATACATTCGCATGCAAAATTATTAATTTAAAGCAATCAACTATTTTATTTTCGCAGTATACTTCGTATCATGAACACTATGAGAGTATTGTGGATCTTTCTAACAATTTGTGCTCTAACATCAGCTGAAAATAATGATGATGAAGAAGATGATGAATATTTTGCATATGGCATTAATCCTCCGATGAAAATAGCGCTTTGTGGTAAGAGAGATATTTATTCAGATAGTTAGTTATTACGAAGTGTTTTTTTCTAAAAATCTAATTTTAGCTGAACTTTTGCTTAATTTTTTTTTCTTAAAGAAAATTTGGGCTTTTTCTGTAAAGATTTTTTAATTCCTCAAAAGAAAGAAGCTAAATTTTCATTTTATAGAAATTAAGAAATATTAAACAAAAATTAACAATTATAAGGAATTTAGGGAAATAATAATCATTTTAGGTAATGTGGCACTTACTCTTGAAGGTGATTACTTTTGTCACAGATTGCTAAATCAGAAATGAAGTATAAAAACAATAAAGGGGTTGCTTCTGATAAAATAGTTGGTATACTAGGGAAAAATTTTTTTCTTTCTCATTTTTTCTTAATTAATTGTTTATTGTCTCTTTTTCCATTTTCTTCGTTATATCAGAAATTATAAAGGGAAGTAACTGTTGTGAAAGTTTAAAAAAATTGGAATCTACTTTTATACGTTACAGTCAAAATTTATTAATTTTTTACTACATGGACATTTATGCTATTTTTTAATCTTCTTTAAAATAATTTTATTTATAGTTTCCGATAAAGTTTTATCAGTTTTAATAGGATTTACTGGTTGCTTTATTAAAAACAGTAATTTTTATTGCTAAAGTGATAACGAATAATTACTAAGCCCCTCACCCTCAATAAAATAAAAGAGAAAAATATATCTTATGTCCTTTTCATCAGTTTACACAGAGGATATATGTACTCAAAAAATATAAATTACTAGTTCAAACAATTTAAATCCAATACCCTCTGTTGATAAAGGTAAAAAATAAATTTAACTAATAGGTTGATTTATTTTAAATCTGAAGCATTTAATGTTAATTTGCAATAATTGTGTGTGTGTGTGCGCGCGCGCGCGCGTGTGTGTGTCTGTGTGTGAATTTGCTGACTGTCTTCAAATCGCATTCTTCGAGCAACAGCAAACAAGTTGAAGTTCCCCTAGAATGCTTGAATGTCGTCGGCGATGAAACACAAGTGTCAAGTCGTGAAAATCCCTTCATGATTATTACCAATAGTAAAGAAGTATTTTTCTGTTTGTAAAAATTTTCAAAATCATGAAAATTACCTTTGTTCTAAATATTAGGTTGGTGCGTATGAAATGTCGGATTCTCTTTACATGCGGACGTTTTCCTCCCTGTTTTCGTTATACTTTTGTATTTGGCATAACCTCATTCATACTCGTATTGTCCATTGCCAGAGACTCATTTCAGCAAAATAGGTTTTCTCGAAGGTCTTCCCTTTTTTATTTCTTTTGAGTTTATTGCCGATATGAATTCTGCCGACATTCGCGTCATTTTCTTATATGAGTACAAACTTGGTAATAGTGCTGCAAAAGCTGCACGCAACATAAACCAAGCGTTTGGGGAGAATACGGTTAACGATCGGAAAGTGCAGCGTTGGTTCGAAAAATTTCGGACTGGCGATTTTTCACTGCAAAATGAGCCGCGCGAAGACCCAAAACGTCTGTGAAGAATGATGACCTGAAGGCTCTAGTGGAAGCGGATCCAGCCGTATCCACGAGGGAACTTGCTATCAGGATGAAAGTTGACCATACAACGATATTGAGACACCTTTCTGAGATTGGCAAGGTTAAGAAGATGGACAAGTGGGTACCGCACGCACTGACAGAGCGAAATAAGCTGGATCGGTTAAAAGTATGCTCATCATTGCAGCATCCACCATATTCACCGGATCTCTCGCCGACCGATTTTCATTTTTTCAAGCATTTAGAGCTGTTTTTAAGGGGCAAACACTATGAAAATGAAGACAGTCTAAAAAAACTCGATATCAGAGTTTATTAATTCTAAAGACCAAAATTTTTTTAAGACAGGCATCTACGCTTTAAAATCTCGTTGGGAGAAGTGTATTGAAGCGAATGGAGCATACTTTGATTGAATAAACAGCTTTTGAAGAAAGATATGCAGTTTTATACAATCACTTAAGAATCCGACATTTCACACGCACCAACCTAATAATTAGTTTCGAAATCTTTAGAGATATTGCTTCCAAAATTGAACTCGTTAAAAATAGAACAGAATAAAAGCAAAATGAAAAAGACAGGACAAAACATCCATTTACTTTTAAGTTTAAATTGGAAATGACGATTAAAATTTTCCTTTTTAAAAATTTTTATATTCCATATTTAAAATCCAATGTTTGAGCTTAACTATCAGTAAAGATAATCATGAGCAAAATAAAAACCAACTTGTATTGACTTGTTTCCTTTTTATTACGTTTTACAGAAAATTTTCGGCCATTCTGTTACTTTAATAGCCAATAAAAAAACTTCAACATACACTTGAAAGATTTAATGATTGTCAATAAAAACATTTGGATATTTCTAGATTTCAGAGGCAAATTTTATTATTAGGTTTAGATAATTAGGTAAAAGCACTTAAGTAATTGTAAAAAAATGATTATGCCAAAGGCTTCTTGCTATTTATACTTTTTTTAATTCACTTTATGATAAATGGAGATGAAAATTTTTGATATGTAATTGTATTTGAATTGTCACATAATTTTAGCATCACAAATGCTTGTGTTCTGAAAATGTGAAGATTCACGGACAACACGGTTATCGCAAAAACATATGAGTGCGCATCGTCTTGTTTCTCTGTAGCACTAAGGCTTTACTAATTAGGTACAAGCCGCTAGGTGGGTGTCCTCGTCATTTAGATGCAGGGACCAATGAGATGTCCCAACAATACTTGATCTGTCACCTCCAGAGGCCTTATTCACTTATGGATACTGCAACACCCGACCTATTTAACATGACCCAACAGCCTTTAGTAAGCACAACGGATCTTTGGTTATCTCGGGATTTGAACTCACTACCTTCCGATAGTGACCTTCTAATTAACCAAGCAATCGTAGCCTCTTAATCCCATATGTCACTTGTATTTCAACATGTACTCAACCTAAAAATCTAATTTTAAGTGAATGAAAAGCCATAGAGTTTCTTATGGATCTACATTGCATCAAAACGTTTGAAATAACTGTTCTTTTTAACCTGAATTGTTCAAATACCAAAAATATAGAAGAAATTTCTTAAAAAAGATCTAGAAATGAGACAATGACGCAGGTATTAAAACAATGTCGAGGAACATAGATTTACATAATCTTTCTCTGCTGAGAGAGATAATCATACAATCAGATATATATATATATATATATATATATATATATATATATATATATATATATATATATATATATAAGATAAAATATGAAGAATATTGAAACCAGAAATATAAATTTGGAAAAATACTAAAATATATGATGCAAATGACAAGAAGAAGGCATAGGGACCACATCTTCATCAGAAGGGAGATGGCCAGCTATGAAAAATGATCACTCTTTTCTGACATGCTCGAAGGACAAATGTCTAAATATATTCGAGCAATTCCCCCGAAGAGTGTTCGTATTAAAAGAACTTAGTTAGAAAATTAGAATAAATATATATGCAGAAAAGATAAATATATATGCGGAAAAGTAATAATACTCACTATAGATGAAAATACTCAAATCGATGAAACATAAGTACAATAGAAAAATAAATACTGTAGAAAAATACATACAGAAAATACATACAGTAGAAAAATACATAATACAATTGCCAGCAAATCAGATTGAATTTATAAATGAGAATAGTAGGAAGTTGCCAAAAGTAAATTTGAAATTAGAATAAAGAAATATTGCCAGAAGCAATTAAATTCGAAAAGGTAAAGTGGTTTAGAAAAATGCATTGCCAGAAGTAATTAAATTCAAAAAGTTAGAGTGGTTTAGAAACATGTAGTAAATTAGAAATTAAAATGTGTTAAAGTGGGTTTAAGCTTAAGTTATATATAAAATAAAGTGTATAAATGTAGGTGTTTTCAGTATTCTTGTGAGAAATTCAATGCTTGGGTGGCCTTTCTGTAGTTATAAAATCTTACAAGCGATTCCCTACTTCCTACATATTTTAAAATAAAATTAGTTGGAATATTATTATTTTCCAGGTGAGCTATTAGGCGTTTAATTTGATTTTTAGTAGATTCATAATTGTTACAGATATTATAAATGCGATTAAGTTCATTAATTATAACATTTCTGTATATTTTTAAAGAAATATTGGAGTTCCAGGAAATTAACTTATTAACATGAAAATTAAATTGATTAGTTTTGTCGAAGACATCAATATATGTAGTAGAATTATCAATATAGTGATTAATAAATCCAGAAATTCTGTTTTAGTTTCACATAAATTAGTTTTAATTAGAGAAAGTTCTTCTGGGTAAATAGTTTTCGAAATATCTTCAAATTTCAAATTGTTGAAAATAATGAAATCATCTATGTATCGGAAAGCAAATGGATATTGATAAAAGAAGTTTTTTTCAAAATAATGTAGAAATAAATTTGCCAGTGGACTAAAAAAGTTGGATCCCTGTGGAATTCCACAGTTTTTAATGAAAATATTTTCACTATTAAATATAAAATTATTATAAATTCACATTTTAACTAAATTATTCCAGTATTCAAAATTAAAATTTAATAAGTTTCTATAGTACTGATAATAAAGTTGTAGTACATTGTTTAATTCATCAATGGGAATACTAGTATATATATAAATAATGCGAGATTAGATATAGAACTGCTGAAAAGTACAAGAATAGATAAAAACATTTATGCTTAGTAATACATTCAACGCAAAAGTAGCTAAAATAGAATTACTAAAATGTAATTAATAATATATTTTATATAATTAATAATCAAATATTAGGTGGTCAAAATATCATTATATACCAGATCCAAATCCATATCAATGTATTCGGATTTGGATTTGCATCTGGTTTTAATTTGATTATTATAAATTAAATGTATTTTAGCAACATTGGATTGTGGCTCTAATATATATTTATATAAAGATAGATAGATATTGATATATAGGTAGGTAGATAATATATTTTTAAATATGTTCCTCTCTGAGTTTCGAATCTGGCGTGAGAGGGTGACGCTGTAACCATAAGGTTGCCAAGACCCAAAGAAGTTGGCAGTCATATAATTAACATTCATCTGGTGCCTCTTTACAGAAGCAGTTCAATTAGAAAGAATATTACTAGTTATTAGTGATTTAATTAGGAAAATATTTCCATCATGCAAAGCATTTGTCACTGAATTAAATTTATTTCGTAATGTATTTTATATTTGTATGTAATTTTATAAGGTTAATACCTATAAATTGTCAAGTTTCGTAAAAGTTGCCCAATAAAATTAATGTTGGGACATAAACGTTGTTTTTTTTTTAATTTTTTTACATGTAGTGTATTTTTTATCTTTCATAGTTCCTTTATAAAGTTGATGAACATTTTATTAAAAAATTAGGATTAACACAAAATATTTTTATCATAAATCATTCTCAGAATGTATAATCGAAAACCTAAAATTGTCCTTTTGCGGTACTAAAGTCTTAAGCATTCTAGCAAAAATGTCGCTAGTGGTGGCTCCTGATTTTTTCCCTCAAAATCAATAGAATATACTGTTTTTTTTTTCTCCAAGGTTTGCAGGTATGCACTGATTACGAGCATCAGAGGATACCCTCATTATACTCTTTTCCTTATGAATCCTAATGCTAAGAAAGTGATTTTCCTCTTAAAGTCTAAAGAAATTCTCTTTGGAGTGATTTGCCTTGATTAGAGAGACTTTTGCTCTAAAAATCAGCCATTACCTGGACAATGAATTGGAGGAATAAAACAAAAAAATTCTGAAGCTCGAAATAGACTATACAAGTATCTAAATATAACAATTGATAATGTTGAAAGAAATATAGAAACTTCATCTATGTAATAGAATTGTGTTTTTTTTTTCAATAAATATACTACATTTTTCATTTTTATAATGAAAAAAATCATTACTTTATACAATTGGAAGAATTACCAAACGTGGATCAAAAATAGCACGTACTTCTTTAATTCAGTGTACTTCAACGAATACCTCAATGGTAATAGGAACATTTTCAATTTTTAAATGAATGGAAAAAAATTCGCTGGTTTTCTAATTCATTTTTTGGGAAACATTGTAGAAATATGGAGTCAACGTTCATTACACAACAGTGAAGAAACTAAACAAAAAAGGATCAACCTTAAATAAAAAACTTTATTATAAAACAACAGTTTTTCCAAAACGAACAGCTTTTTTTACTTTACAATTCGTAATTTTCTGTTCCAATTAATTCAGGTTCCATAAAATTATTTTAAATCAATTATACATTTTATTTTTTTTATTACTCGTAAAGCTAAAATACTCGCTTTCTCGTGAAGGATGTTTTAAAATATGGGATTTTAACTAAAAATATTAAACTGTTTATGTAACAATGTTTTTGATTACTGTACTCATTCATAATAATTGTGTGAATACCCCATATGATAATGGATATGTTGAGCTATATATACCTATCTCAAAAGGAATTATAGTAAGTACAGTTTTTATATTAACAATTTAAAAAAAAACTTTTTAATCTGCGTCATTATTTTGCAGATTCAAATAAGGAAACTCGTTCTGCATCTACCATTAAAGGACTTAATTTCTGCTTAAATGCACGCCATGAAATTGGAGCTTTATCAAATGGAAAAAAAATTCCATCATTGGAAAATCTGTCGCCTATGTTTAAAACGAAATCTAAAGAGCATTCCGATATTGAATAATGATGAAAATTTTACATGTTAATATATGATGTTTTAAGAAATATTTTCATCTGAATGATATCAATAAAAATTTGAAATTATTTTTCCTAGATTTAATTAAAATTGCTAACTATTATACATAAAATATATTGGACTTTGTGATACTTAGAAAAATATGGTTTTACTGCTAATTTTTTATAGTATTGGTAGATAACTTAACAAGTATCCACTTAAGAAGTGAAATATGTACAAAACTTTTAAAACCTTTTTAATTTGAAATTTAATTTTTAAATACACTGATATACTTAAGAGTTTTTGGTTTTATCTCTTGAGACACTTGTTTATACAACACTATCTATGGAAAATTCTTCCTAAAAGCATTTTTTACATAACTTTAAACTTAGACTATCCCCCGTAAAGAATCACATTTATTTCGCCTCGAATTCGAATATAAGTTAATTCTAATGTATTTTGTTTGCCTTCATTGATAACAATTTTAGTAATAAAAGAATATAGAATAATATTCCAATTTGATGATAAATTTCTCTGGTGAACGATCGTGAATTCTTTGGATATGGCTTGTCACGCTTCATATACAAATATCGCAAGTAAATTTCAAGGTGAGAATCAAGTCTATTGAAAGTAAATTAAAATTAATTAAATGAGATAAGCTGAATTTACAGCCCCATCCAGTTCAGCAAATTATCTCTCTCGTTAAAAATATTCATTTTGGCATTCTCTAATTAGGTTTTCGTCTTACGTCTTACTGTTAGTGCTAACCACGTGTTAATCTAATAGGAAGTATTCAATGAATAGTGAATTTTAACTCCAAAGAGGAAATTCAGATTACAACTAAACTCCGTTTGGTGAAAGATGCTTAAAAATATTTTATCACTTATTTATTAAAAATGACAAAATGTAACATCTAATTTTTCGCTCATATTACCATCATAGCTGACTAAAAATAATGAATAAAAATCTGCAAATATAGACTGATGAATACAAATGATAAGGAATTGAATCATAACCAATCCATTCGTACTAATAATATTAAATAAAGCGCTATAAAAAAAACTAAATAAATTATTAAAATTGGGATTGTGTTTTTTATTATTTTTTGCGTGTTTTTTCGTGTCTCTGCAACAAATAAATATTGTCAAAACATATTTCTTGCTTAAAAAGCGCCGCATTCATTTGTATAAACATCCTACTCATGTAGACTAAATGAAACCGAACCTCATCAAAATGACAAAGGAAATGGAAATCATTTAAAAAAAAATCAACAAAAAAAGTAATTAAACCAATCTCATTTATAATAAATAGAAGAAAATGGTCGTCACAATAAACATAAGAAAATATAATAGGGTTGATAAAAGTTCGTAATAAATTTAAAAAATCATAAAACCTGAAAAATAAGCAAAATAAACGGTTTGTAAATGTAAGATTAGAATTGTCTTAAGGTAATAGAAAAAAGCCGAGAGATGGCGCTGGTATGAGTGACTTATTTGAAAATATGCAATCAGGCTCTTGACCAGAAGATCTCCATTGTATCCCGTATTAGTGAATAAATATACTGAGCGGGAAAGATAAAGCTGTATCACATGACCCTTTGTTGTTGAAGCTGTATCACATGACCCAGGAATCAGTGACAGCTGTACTGTTCAAATTCCAGTTACAGAACAATATGAAGACTGGAAAATGGTCTTTGACACGCTTCATATAACTTATTCAGTGATTTGATTAAACTGGATGGCGGCAGGATCTTGCATGGTCCGGATGACTAAACCCCGCTAAACACGATAGGATTTAGCGTTTGGATTTGTTGAGGCAGTAGAAAGTAATTAAGCACACACACGAAATATCTTGTCTTTTCGGATTCTACTCACCATAGTAGGGGAAACACATCTGGAAGAGGAAGTTACTTTTAAGGGTGCTATTTTTCAACTTTATTGCTTTTGGATTGAAATGTATTCCTTTAAAATTGAAAACAAAAATCGCCAAAAATTTCATAAGATAAAGGAGTTATTCAGCCAGCTTTACTACTTGACTTATAAGTATTTTTAATATTTATTGCTTCATTTATCTGTCTCCCTGTAATATCTATCATCAAGTTTTTATTTCATGATATACTTTACATCATTTTTATATATCAGAAATATTTTTTTGAAAAAAATACCAGAGCTTTAACAAGAGTAAATTAAGCACAGAAAAATTGTTGGCTGTTGCTATGGAATGTAATAATGCAAATTTTGGCTGATGCCGTAAAAATTTCTTTCACGTCTGAATTTGATTTTAAGAAAATACACTCAGAAGATAAGAATTTCTCAAATTATATTAAGATGAATGAAGAATTATTGAAAATTTATTGGATAAGATAAAGCATTTAATTATAAAAAGGAATATATTTTCAGGCCTTCTTTAAAACCTCGTGAACGATTTAATGCGGCTTTGCGCTTTCTGTCTATAGGAAGAACGTAGGAAGATTTAAAATTTACAACATTATTTCGCCTAACTTTGGTACAAATAATACAGAAAACGTGTCAAGAACTTCGATGGATCTGTCATGATATGATAAGTTCTTTTTTTATTTGATAAATAGTAACCCTGAAAGTAAGGATCACAGAGAGAAGTACAGAGATATTTTAGCTGTGGTGCAAACTTTGTTTAGTGCAGAATATGGAATTTTTCAGAATGATAATTCATCTTTCCATGCATTGGAATTCAATCATGGGTTAACAACACCAGCCTAGGCTTGCACAGTCAAGTGACCCGCATATAATTGAACCATTATGGTCTATTTTAGAACCTTTCTTTAGGAAAGTGATATCCTTGATTGGCACACATCTTTCCTAAAGCTTTCACGGTTTCTCCGAAAAAAATGGTGTTTGATATTCCTCTAAACATTATGTTGAACCTCTAAACTTGTATGAACGGATTCTGAGGCAAATGTAAGCAAGTGTACATAGCAAAGACGGTTCAACATCATACTAATAAAGGATTTTTTATAACAAATTTCTGGTGTTTTCATTGTTTCGATAGTTACCTATGTATAGTTTATATACATTTTACAAGAGAAATCACACACACTCGAAATAGTTATTGAAATTATTTATTAGTTTTATAAAAAAATTGACATTATTTATTTGAATAGTTTTTTGTACATATGTTTCAAATTAAAGTAAAATTGAATTTTATTGTCTTGTAAATAAATATCTTGGTATCTTTCACAGAACATAATAGCAAAGAATTTGGAGCTGAATTTGATAAATGTGGAGAAAAGGAACATCCCTCTGTAAGTTTGCTTTTCGTATTCTAAAGATAAATAAAATATGAAATCTGTAAATTTTATAGTGAAATCTCTTATATAGAGAGGAGAACTTAATAATAATATTAACTAAACTAATACCTAAAAGTTAGCTAATAATTTAATTGGTTTATTATATTTCACAATTGAAAGTAATCAGAAAGTCCTTTATTAGAAAAAGAAGGAAAGTGTTTTTAATATTCCTGGAACAATTACATGCTAGAAAATATTTCATGTCAGAATGATTTGCTTTCTAATATTTCCATAATTTGATGATGATAAAAAATATTTCGTATGGCAATGAATTATATGTTAATATTTCATGTATTGGGACTCATTTTATGATATACATGGAAAATTAAAATTGTGAATTTTAGCTGCTAGATATTAAAATTATGAATTTAATCTTCGACATATATAGTAATGATTTTTACAAATACATTTTTTGCTTTTATTTAATTTTTACAAAAAAAATTTTTGCATGCACAATCGGCTTTATATAGATATTACTTTTTTTGAATGATTAGATCTTTTATTAAGTGCTTATAATTAAGAAATACAAAAAATGAAAATCATTTAAATTTATAAATAACTTGATCTTGAATTGCTAAGGTATGTATCTGTGTTTCTTAATTTGATTTACTCCAAGGACCGGTAAAATATTTCGGTATGTTCTTGCGGACCGGTAAGTTTAATAATTCGACCCATTGGCACAATTATTTTGACATAAAAAAATCATAATAGCAAAAATAATTTTTAATGAATATTTAGAGAATAAAAATAGTTTTATAAATTATTATGATAGATATTCAGCATTCAAGTTATCAGCAATACTCAAAGCAGACAGACGCACAGTCACTGGTGTACTAACTGGTGTGACGAGGCAGTTTATGAAAGGCTAGGTACATAGCTGCTATTTTGTTATATTTTTCATCATCGATCTTATTACTTTCTAAACTAGTAAACAATTGTTATTGTAATGTAGATGCTGTTTTAATATTTGTTGTCGGCCGATAACACTTAGGATTTTGGACAGATAGCTGGATATTTCGCGGATCGGCAAACAATTCTTGTGGACTGGTGGTTGAGAAGCATTGGTATATGTTATGTAGGGAAAAAGAAATATATTAGTTTTTGGTTGATGGCTGTAATGATTGATATCTCATGAAATGTATTAAACAATTTCAGTTTCAATGGTCAGTTCAATGGTAAATTGTTATTTCGCAATAAAAAATTCCTTTATATTTTTGGTTTCACATTTCATTGTGAATTAAAGTGTCAAAAAATGGGAGTTAACAAAGTAAAAATTCGGTACATTTCAGTTTTTCTTTGATAAAGGCGAAAATACAAACCAGGCGGCTGAAATTGGGGGTGGTTTATACGATCTCGATACTGTAGCAGTCAATTATATTCAATTTTGGTTTCGTCAATTCTTACTTTTGGTGTAAAAAATGCACCTGACTAGACACGCCCGTCTGGAAATATCGATAAAATTGAAATAATGATAGAAGTTGATCGGCATGCTGTCAGTCGTAGCACCATCCACGTGCTAAAGATCGACCATAAACAGTTTTAAGTACATTAGGACTCCAATTATCCGATTCACTTTCACAATTTCAGAAAAATAAATTAGACTGAAAAACAGAAGAAAAATGAGAAAAGGGGAACAGCTGGAGAATTTAAATGGTAAGAGAATGGAAAATGTGAGAATGAAAGAGGCGTGTCACTTGAGGGATTCAAAAACATTCTTTTGAAAATTCCTGGTTTTGCAGAAGTTAGTGCTGAAGATACAGGAGAATAGATTATGAGTGAGTCCCTAGATTTCAAATTGCAATTGATGGTAAACTTATTTAAAGTGGACATTAAGAAGATGACCTTAAGTGCCCAAATTGAGGCAAACATAGGACCATCAGCTAGTTGAAGCATTTTCTGGCTCTGTAACTGCTTTGAAGTGGATAGAGCGTCAGTCCCAGTGTGATCACACGTAATTTCTCACTGTCAAGAGGATACGCGACTTGGCTGCTTGAAAACGGATGAATGTAGTAAAACAGCTTACTCTGACCCAGTATTCAGCAATCAATGATTTTCATTCACAGCACCTACTGTATTAATGCACAACACTTATTAGTACCGTAACATGTAAAAGTGTTGCATTTTCATTTAATTAATTAAAATTTCATTTTCTTTCAAATATGTAATTTAATTAAAATGGACCTTTTCTCGAAAAGAACCCATTTTTCTGTACTTTCAGTTATACCAATGGGATCCGATCGCAATTGATTCGGGTATATGGAGTTCTACTATATTTCTACTGAATCAGAAAATAATTAAATAAAATTTTGAAACTCGTGTGAAAATAATGGATTTTCTTTTTCCTTATTTAATATGTTAATTGTTGCAATATCAATATTCTTTTAATTATAACAGACTGATTACATTGTAGATTTAGGGTTTTATTATAGCATTAAAATTTTTAGAACGTAACAGGAAGTCATCTTAAAAATATTTATTTAGTTTGTATCCCGCTCTAAAGTAATTTTTTGCGCACGAGGGTTAACTATACCGGGACCTACATTTTAAAGCAAATTACAATCCACCACAAATTTCATGCACTCAAACTCACAAACTGTTGGACCAAAGGCCAGAGTGATATTCTTTTAGTTGCTAGCTCAATAAACTAAACCATTCATTTATTATTACTGTTTAGTATGATATCATAAACGGAAAAGATCTATTATTAATCACATTAGTTAAATATTTTACCTTTATCTTTGGGACGGTGTTTCAAGGGACTCTTGACCGACAAGATGAAGATAAAGTTAAATACTTCATCTTTTCCGTCAAGAGTCACTTAGGTCACATCCACGAGTACAAAGTAGATCAGGACTTGCTGTTTAAGGTGCATACTTAATCACTAGAAACATCCGATCCCGTTAAATTAAAACATTAATCCTTATGTTTTTCTATGCGCAGTGTAAAAAACATCTATGGCCGAGTTCACTAGGGTCTAGCGCAGGGCTTCCTAACCTTTTTCTTGTTGAAGCTCCTCAGACTATTAATAATGTTTTCATGCCCCCATTGTGCTTTTTCAATAAATACAAAAAATGCACATTATGTACTTAAAATCCTTTAATTTTAATTCTAATAAACAAACTTTAAAAGTTTAAAATTAAAATAATAAATGTTTTTTATCTAAAAAATTAATAAAATAAGAGTAGATACTAATGAGACACTTGAGATTGCATTTTCTGTTACAGTTGATTGGTTCTAGGTTCTGTTTTTGCGAGGGCTATTGTCAGGTCGCTATCGACATCAAGACGATTTCACTGTTTAGTTTTAATTAAAACTAGATCTGAAAAGCCTGTCTCACACAAGTAGATTGAAGAAAAAGGAACTAGTAGTTGTAAAATAAGAGAGACATGTTTCAAATTAGCAGGCACACAATCTTTTGATCCAAAATTTCTCCAATGTCAAAAGATGGAAGTCATCTTTCATGTTGTGTTGTTGTTGTTGTTGCACCGGCATACTTCCCTGTACCTAGCCCTTAGATGGACTTTACCATTTGGATAGAAGAAGCCGGATGGAGTGATTTTGAAGCAGGAAGCAAGCAGAAGATTCCCAAGACTTGACCTGCCACACCCAGATGAGTTACCTCACCTGGAGGACATTGTAGCCAGATTTAGTGTGTCCCGGCCGCCTTTAGCGAAAACAACGGAACAAGTTGCAAAAATATGTGGAGTAACACACTTACAGGAATACATAGAATTACAAATGATGAGAATACAATGTGAAAGAATGACAAAGTATGAAAATACGAAGGATTACAAATAATGACTAAAAACACACTGAAAAAAATTTGAAGAGGAGTTCATAAATTAAAAACATAAATTGAAAAGAGTCCATTAAAATAGGTTGAAGCTGCTAATTGCTTAGCTTAGCAAAGTCTAAGCACTTAGGCTAAGTACAGAAGTCCAAGTACTTAGACTTGTGATATTAGCAGAGGAGGGTCAATGCTGATTCTTCTTGAGCCACGTGAATAAGCACTCTTGATTAATTAGGAAGTCCATTAGTTGGTTTAGTTTTCGTCTAGAGGTCTTGTTAGAGAGTACGGCTCGTTTCCAGTTAATAACCCACTGTTTTGCAGGGGTCAGCCTTCATTTTTAAAACTTTTTTCCTGAATTTCTTCTGGTAATTGTAACACATCGACGACAAATGGATTTCTTATCATGTGCCATATTGGTGACTCTGAATTGATGTCTCGATAGTATTTGCGAAATTCGTCTTCAAGAGCTTGCAAATAAGTTTTTATGCCAGCTTTCAAATTCGCGTCCAGTTTGTTATTTTTAATTGCTTTCAACAGCCGTGAAAGAGACATAACATTTTCATAAGATAACTTTTGATTCCTAAGGTGAAGCTTTGCTATGAGCCCCTGAATATAATCATAACTGCTTATTTGAAGTTTCAAGTTTAGCTCATTCAAGGCACCAAATATGTCAGTTAAATAAGCCAATCTCCATTAAAATATGTCGTCTTTGAACATTGTGAAGAAATCATGTTTTTCTTCGAACTCCAGAAAAAGAATTACCTCTTCTTTCAATTCATAAAGGCGCCTTTGGACAGCCAGTGTACTTCTGTAAACACAGAAGGACTTTCTGATCAGAATGGAGATCTGCTCAAAGTAAAGTAAATAACTGACTGTTCCCAGCTCTTGATGTAGTTTACAATCCCTATATCCGAGTTCAAAATCTAACGTAATTTAGCTTGTGGCAATGTTTTGGAAACCAAAGCTTGCCTATGAATAACACAATGTGTACTAACCATAGCGGAATTTTTTTCCTTGAGCTTTTTAGCTAAGCCCGATCGTACACCTATCATTCCTGGTGCGCCATCTGTGTAAAGTCCAATGAGCTTATTCCAATCCAAATCATTTTTTCAACAAAATTTGATATTGAATTAAATATATCTTCAGATGTAGTACCTGCAGTCATAGATTGGGAGTATAAAATTACTTCTTCAATGATATCTCCTCCGATGTAACGAACATAAACTATTAACTGTGTACAATTAACAATGTCAGTGGATTTATCGCAATTAATGCCAAAAAATAGCGATAATCTTACTTTGTTAATTATTTGTGACTTAGTCTGCTGCAATGCTATTGATTCTACGCTTGACTGTGTTATTCGAAAGGAGAAATAGACTTCATTTTTTGCTCTGCACCTTCTCCTAAAATTATCTGCGTGGCTTTTAGGACACATAGTTTTATTAATTCTTCATCGATAGTATGAGGTTTCTTTTACTTTACTATCATAAAGCTAAGTAAATCAATCAATGGTGACTGAAATTTGCAAACACAAACTTACAGTGAGACCCAATAATTTTGCACACTCAAACTGATTTTCAACTAAAAATGCACACCAAAACGTCAAATTTGTTGCAAATATGCGGGAATGAATTTTACTGATGCTCATGCCAGTAGGTACACAATTGTTTTCTTAGTGATTAATGTTAAGCGGAGCAGGAGGTGTACCCGGGTTTCATGTTGTGAGTTGTCGAAACTTGTATAAACTGCGATTGACGACGTCGGGTTTTGAAACAGTGGTTGACAGAATAAGTATGACTTTTAATTTCATTAATTTTATGCGTGTAAATTAAACATTACATCAAAATGTTATTTGTTAATGTTATTTCTTAATGCTGTTTTTTTTCTTGCCTCTTTGCCACTTTAGTGGGGTAAAAAATAAAAAGAAAATCAAACGCTTTCCGCCCCCTTGAGATCTCTCTATACCCCCCTTAAGAGGCGTGCCCCCTGGTTGGGAACTCCTGGTCTAGTAGTAGGATCATGGGTTCACCAAAATATGGTTCAGTTGGAAAAGTGGAGCAGCGCACCCCATATTCCCAGGTGGCTTAAAGGGCCAGGAGTGGTGGATAAAACATTTTTAAAGACATTGTCGCAGACACTGCTGACACCAGGTGGTCCTTTAGGATGTTTTCTACATGTACAAGAACAATAGTGTATCTCCAATAATAATTGGCAGAAATACAGCAGAAATTTGGCTGGCACACAACAGCAACAACAAATAAATGTGTTTAATTTTTAATATTTAAATTAAATACACATATTTTGTACTTTTATTTATATGCTTTCAATAAATATAATTTCTTTAAAAATTTTCAATACTTTTTTTCATACCTTTTAAATAGTATTTAATTGCGGCTCGCGAAAAATTTCAAATTTTGAAAAATGGCTCGCACTATCAAGGAGGTTGGCCGCCCCTGATCTATATAGTGCTTTTATATTTTGTTACATTACAGAAATGCTTAAAAAATTTCTATTTATTGTTCGTGGATATAAATTTTAAATAAATTTATATTTTTTTGAAATTTGAGACAAATATCAATACGATTTTATGATATCATTAATAGGAAATTTTAGGATAAAAATTGTTGCCTTGTTTTTGCATGACAATAAGGAGTGATATTTTCTTTCTAGATGAAAAGCATATTATCTAAATGCAGAATGCAGGCTTTAGAGGAAACTGAAGAGCCAAAGATGTTTGACTTGCTGACCAAAGCGTGTAAAGACAAGTCCATATTTCGTGCTGTAACTACTTTTTTTTATCTTTTTTATATTTTAAACTATTTTTAATTGTGTATTTCATATAGAATTATCTATATTCTTGTAACAGAAATATCTAATTATATACCTGTATTTTAGGGATATAAATTTGTTATCATATATTTATATAAAAAAATTAAATAATTTTCAAATCTTTCATATAGAATATTTCAATATGTATAACCCAGCGTCTTAATACTGAACTGTGAAAGTTCTTTATGCTGATTCACATCAATCAATTATGTTCCCAAAACAATCTTTTGTAATTCTTATTATTTCAAATTAAAGATGATCTATTTTAAACTATCCACTATTTTAAACATCGAGAACAATTCACCTGTGACTTTTGTTTACGGTGTTGTAATCGCTCTTTGTATCATTGGGGTTCAAGTGTATCGTAAATAAGATATCAATATGCAATCGAAAATAGATTTAAATAAGAAATAGTTCAAATTTAAAAATAATTAGTTTGAAAAAAATCTTCAATTAATTTCCTTTAAACTTTAAATTTGCTTTCATATAAAAATAGCATTAAAATTCGACATGAATTTTAATGCTATTTGGATAATTTTGAGATCAACAAGCGCAATGACTATAGCATCTCTTAAATGATTAATATAAGCCAACCATTCCACAGTGAATATCAATGGTGTTGAGATCGTGCAGTAGTAATTCGCATTTTGTACAGTTATTGTGTATGTGCAACTCTACACATGTACAGTAACTGTATATTTAAGCAACAAGAACTATGAAAACGCTAACTTACATTGCCTTCACACGCTGATTTAATTGTCATATTCTTCAATACAGAAATTACCGTCTGATCTAATATAGAGACAATATACGTTTGATAAGAAAAGAGAATTTCACTCCACATTCCATGTCCATATGGAACGATAACATTTCGAACTTTAACAAGACTTCATCAAACTTAATAACAATTACTCTAAGCTCCGTCTCTGGTGCATGAGCATTTTTAAACTTTAATATGCCATTATTATAGCTAATTATAGGGATGTTATTTTAAAATATCAATAAATGCTTAAAAATATATAACTGTAACAGAAGAGGTGCGTTAAAAGTTAAAATCTTTAGAAGACTATTTAAAATATTTGAGACAGATAAAAGACAATTTCTAAAACGGTAAAATCTCTTTGGAATTAAAATATTGAATATAGCTGTTTCTATGGTAAATTTAAATGTCATGTTTTGCATATATGTTTGGATTTATTTTAGAAATAATTTAGGTTTACATTTATACTCCTAAATAATCATGTTTCTTGGAGACATAAATTTAAAACTAATATTATTAATAATTATTAATTTGTAATATTTAATTTATTATGAAATGATGTTATATATATATATATATATATATATATATATATATATATATATATATATATATATATATATATATATATATATATATATATATATATATATATATATATATATATATATATATATATATATACATATATATATATATATATATATATATATATATATATATATATATATATATATATATATATTATGTAACACGAATAATATTATTGTATAATTTGTTTATATTTATGGTAATATTGCTTAACTTATATGTTATGTTAAGTGAAAAATGGACATCACTTACAATTTTGTTTTAATTTTAAGATATTTTTATAAAAAAGAAGTAGTAAAAATGGGATGAGTTTTTTATAATGCACAATTAATTTACACCAAGGAATGTATCTTTTGTCTTGATGTGATTAAATTTAAAAGGATTTAAGAATAAATATATAATAACGATTTTGTGTCTTCCAAGCAGTAACTATGATAACCTTTAAATTATTTGTTTTTCTTACTGAAATTCATTTATTGAATTTTTATATTATCCAGATATATAATTTGCTCTATTAACTTAATATCAATGTTTATAAATACCTAAACGATTAGGAATCTAAGATATTTGAAGTACCTTGATTACAATACAACTAATCACAATATTCGTTTTAATATTTTGAGGATATAATATATAAGAAATTGGATCAAAATAAAATATGAAATTTATTTACAAGACTGTAATGCACATAATATATTTCATGTGCATAATATATTTCATTAGATGCAACAAATATTAGAAGACATATTTGAAATCAGATTTTTACTTAAAAATATATACATAAGCGATTATAAAGTAAAATAAGAAAGTGAAAACCGAGAATGTGTATTTCCCTGAATAAACTCATTTATTTTGTACTTACGTGTATTAATTTATATGGACATTAATGTTTAAATATATAAAACCATTTAAATTTCAGGCTTTATATGATAATATATGTAGAGCTTATTTATTTATATCATGATATTAAAAATTAAATCTATTAAATTTTGTATACCTATAGAAACTGATCTTGTTTTTAATCAATTATAAACTTTTCCAGATTGATAAATGCCTGATTGAAAGTCATAATGAATTAAATAATGTAAGTAAACTCATTTGTAAAAACGATATTTATATAATAAATATTGTTTTTATTAATTATATAGAATAGTTTATATATTAAAAAATTTATTGACTTTTTATAAATGAAATTTTAATGAAATATTGAAATTTTAATTCCCTGTTTCTTAATTTCAAATTTTCCAAAAATGATAATCAAAGATCATTATAATTAACATGCTAACATTAATAAAGTATATTTACCAAATTTTTTAGAAAAAATTAATTTAAAGTCATCATAACTACTCAAAATTCTTTATTTTGGGTAGTTGTATCATGCATATAAAAACTAGAAACATATAGATTGGCTAAAAATGAATTTCCAAATACATCATGTCCGAATAAAGTTCGGTTAGTAGAAAGGCCAATAATATTTTAATGCATAATCTATATAAAAAAACGCAATTCAGAAAAATGCATAGAGAAAATTTTTCGCGACAATTATCATTTCCAAATAAAATCATGTAATAAATGACTTTGGCAAATATTAAGCTGAAAGTATTCAGGGAAAAAAAACATTAATTTTTCATGCTTAATACATGATTGTGCAACAGCAGCAAAATTTCTTAATTTCAAAATATAACCTAAGCCAACTTTCACAGTATGGTTATTTATATACTGTGTACAATATTATAAAATATCTACAGTTGACCTCCCAAGAAGGCTTCATGGTATTCATAATCTAAATTTCCTTCATTGGTAAATGGAAAAGTTTTGCTAAAATATTCATAAAAGTAAAATTGCATGCAAGCTTCAGTCATGATTTAGTAACAGATCTTAATACTAATAATAGTTGGAAAGGAAAGAATTAAGCAAGAAATAAATAAAATCTCTTTCTCGCATTTCAAATGAACTTCAGGTGCGAAAACAAATGTAAACTGAAATGGACTTCACTTTAGTTGTAATGAATATTCTGCAGAAATGATTCAATATTTGTGATGTCGGGCGAAGATTTCTTTCACAGAATAAATAAATCTTATGATGCAAATAAATGATCAAGCTACAAAGAAGTTCTAGAATGGTATAGGAATGTACACCTATATCACTCTAAAGTTAAATTTCTATTCAGATTTGGAAATTCGCCTTTTTCTTCCCAAAATACTAACACTATAAAAAAACAAACTTGTGTACAGCATAGAATTTTAAAGTTTTGCAACAATACTTTTCCAAAAGATTAAATGCTATAGCAAAAATATCACCAAAAAATATTTTTCTAATCTAAATAGTAATTGCTATTACAAAATCAACAACAGTCGGTTTAACTGAAGAAACATGCTTTTATTTCTGTATGACTGTCAGAAAACTCAAAGATCTTTGAGATATAATATTTAAGAAAAAAAATTATATGCAAAAATAGCTTGAAGATAATACAGGAGACGAAAAAAATTACTGAAATCTGTAGATTCAAAATCTTGCTCCTAATTTACCCATTGTAGACATAAGGTACTCCCTCTTTCCTGGAGATAAAACATAATATATTTTATAAAAAATTAGTCAGTATTAATTATTTATTTTGGGAAATGTTTTCTGAAACAGCTAACATTTTTACCAATGAGAATACAATGGGTCTCCATTTATTTTGCTGAGTAAAAATTAATATCACCATTTCAAACGTAACGAATTGAATTAAAATCTCTTAGAAATAAATAATTCACATTCAGTGGACTTGATTTGGAACATGTAGTATTCTTTATTATTTTTATCAGGTCTTCGAACCGGAACTGAATTGAAAAAACTATTAGTTTATCATATTTTCTGTCATTTTTTATACTGTAACCAACTCTTATCAATACCTTCTTATTTGATATCAACCATATAGTTATTATTACATATGCATCTTTTCTACTGTTTTGGTGTTTTCCGTTTCTGTTTTACGTGAAATTACTTGTAGAAGGGAGATTTGATTTAGTTGGAGATTTGATAAACTATAGAATTATCGATGATATTTTACGAAAAATAATGAGTCATATTCGTATCTCAGCATGCAATCATCTATAAATGTTTATATAGACTTCTTAGATAGACAAATCAGTTGTGCTCAGCAAGAAGTATACAGTGAGCCGACGTTTTAAGAGAGAAAGGAATTGCGATACGTTTCTCAGTTTAATTAATCAGGAAACGTATAAAAGCTAATAACAATCTGAATTTATTCATGAAAATTGTTAGCGGAAATTATTTTAGGTTACTATTTCGCAGCCAGTAAATGTGTGGGTGAAATTAAAATGTTGGTATGTCTCACCACACCACGATTTCTAACAAAAGCTACTTTGAAGCTACAAAGAGAAGAAATCGCTTTTTAAAAAATCTGATCCGTTGTAAAATAAAATTACAAAATTTTAAAAATTGCTTTGCAGATATTTTATATAATCAGTTATCTAATAGAGAAGCATCATTAAGGGAAAATAATAGTTAAGTAGAAGCAGTTTATTTGGATCTGCGTTATCAAATTTTGTTTTTTACAACACACAAATTACAGGCTGGGAAATATTTAAAGAATATTTAGAACAAATTGCAATTTTTGGTAAAACCTATTTTAATCGTAGATGAAAAAGCACATCTTTTACTGAAGAAGATGAAAATAAAGACTTCTTTAAAATGCAAAACCTGGCAACAAAACCTATAATTCCCTACTTCTGTCATGCTGGTTAATTGCATCATTTCACAATTAGGAGCAGTTTATTTGGATCTGCGTTATCAGATTTTGTTTTTCACGACACACAAAGTACAGGCTGGGAAATATTTAAAGAATATTTAGAACAAATTGCAATTTTTGGTAAAACCTATTTTAATTGTAGATGAAAAAGCACATCTTTTACTGAAGAAGATGAAAATAAAGACTTCTTTAAAATGCAAAACCTGGCAACAAAACCTATAATTCCCTACTTCTGTCATGCTGGTTAATTGCTTCATTTCACATAGTGTACCAATTAAGAAAGAGAATAAAGTCGATCTATTATTTTGATAAAATTTTATTTTTTTCTTATGATACAATATTTTTAGTACAACTAAGAATATACATAAAATGTGAAATTATTCATTAGTAACTGAACCGAAAACCGTTATTTTTAGAAATAAGAAAAACTGTAATTGAACCGATATATTTTATTTTAGTTGAATCTGAATCAAAAAATTATGGTTCGAAACCCTAAATTTTATAAGTTCATGAAGTAATTAGAAAATCAAAGAAACATAAAAATGGAAGAAATATTTTAGTTATTTATTTTAAATTTGCTTAGAAAAGCTTAGTTAATACTTACTCAATATTAGATAACATTTTTACCAATTTTTTGTTCTAGTTCTATCAAAACATTATGAACGTATAATTATTTTTATAATGCTTACTTATTTTCTTTCCATTTTCAGGCCAAATTCGGTGATGAAGCACTGGTAAGTAAAGTTGTATATAACTGATTTTAAATAACTAATATTAATATATTTTTATCAAGTATAAAGCAATTATAAAAATCGAATTTAATGAGAATAAATTATAGTTGAAAGTGCAATGCGATTTTTGGTGTCAAATATTGAGTTTTCAATTTAAAGATAAACAAATGATAAAGAAATAACGCTGCTTTGTTTTCAGTTAATATAAACACTAATATTCCATACATTCCATTTATATATATTATTATTTAGAACTTTAGAACCTCTTTATAATATTTTGGGTTTGATAAGGATTTTGCATTGTGTTACAAAAAAAGCTCCTGAAATTTTTTATCATAAAGGATATCTTTTAAAACCTGCTTCTATAAATGAAAGAGTAATATCCTATTTCCTTAGTTGACTAGGTTTTTTTCCTCTTCAGAAAAATTTAAAAGTAAGCTTTCATTAAAGTATAATAAATTGGGTATAAGCTGCAAAACATTGGATATGTAAAAATGCTTTTGAATTTATAGCTGAAAATTATATGTTTTCCTAGAAATAACAATCGCAATACATTGAAACGCTTCTAAATTGTTATATTCGATGCAAATAAACTTTTTAATAATTATTTTGAATATCATAATTAAAACTAAGTGAGCTAATATGAAGTATTTAGTTTAGAAAGGATTACAAAATAATCTGTACAATTGCGCTTAAATATTTGCATAAATTAACTTACAATATTTGAGACTTTTTTTAGGTTTGCAATGTGTTGACAGCTGTTTTTTTCTGAGTCCTGAAGTAAATAAGTTAAACAATTCCTTTTTTAATTTTGGACCATTATCAAATCGACATCTGTCTCGCTGATCCCGACTGTCACATCTGCTGAAAGACATTAACTCTTAGTCTCATATTTAGTATAAAAAATAACATTTAATATTATTTGGCTCGAATTGTATTTTAGATTTTTTAATGTAAAAATTAAAGATACTCTCCACTTGCATTAGCAATCTATCCTATGTTGTTAATTGGAAGACAATGTTATCATTTTGCAATAATTATTAATAAAATTATTTTAAATTAATAATCCAGAAGATAAAAAAGGAGAATAAAATAACAAACAAGAATGACATGTGTGGTGAAATGAAGAATTTCAACCAAAAAGTTTTCCTAAAGTCATCTGTGTAAAATATACATATTTTTTTTGTTTCAGAAAACCTAATAATAATAATAGAAGTTACTACAATTCTTGGTTCGAAATGTTAGTAAATACAATGCAAACCAATTGCCAAGTCTTCCGATTAGTGGGTTTTGTTTTTACACAATTCAACATGCTAAAATATGTAACTAATTATATTTAGTTATATTCTAAATATAATTATGTGTATATTTTAGCATTTTGTGTTGAAAAAAATATGAATTTATTTGAAGTTGGATTACTTAAAATCAAACGACTCTGTCTACCAAACTTTATTAAATTCTAAGACTCGATTAAACCATCATAGTATGTTTCTTTTAAAATGGATTAGCGAAATTATGCTTCATTATGTATTTTTATAGGTTCAAGGATCTACTATTAATTTAATTATTAAATTTCAAGCAGAAATATATTTCCATGGTTAAAGAGTCCAAAACTGTTACCTTTTTGAAACACTATATTAAAAGAAATTAATCACACATTTTCTTCTTTTCTATTGTTGAATGACTTATAACTTCCCAACCACTAGTGCTAAAGTAAGATTAGAAAGATATTCTATTTGTCAGATATATTTTCATGGCTTAAAATTTGAGTAACATTAAAAAATATGCTATTTTTTCCAGTTCAATTATTTCAAAGTTATAGAATTAACCTGTAAACATTTGAGTAAAATTCTAAAAGCTAACTACTTTCGATTATCTCCTCCTTAATCTCAATTACATTTCCGAGAGGAATTTCTTAAAATCTATTTCCAGTTAGATCATCAGTGATATGACTCAAATACGGCCGTGTTACGAAAATCGTTGAAAAAGGCTTACTTAAGTAAACATCGCACTTCTTGTGTTTCTGGTTAGCAAGTATTTAGTGAAAAATCTATTTTCCTACATGTTCTTTATCACTATTGAATTGAGAAATGTTTATGACTTGTATTTGTTTGTTCGTTAACTCTATTTAAATTTTATAGAAATGCTTTGCGGAACTCAGAAAGAAACACAAATTAGCTACAGTACCAGGACAGGAAAAATTATTTTAGAACTGAAGCACAGAAATTTATTTTTCACTTTTATGTTTTGAGAAGATGGAAAGATAGAAATGTAACATTTAATTAATAAATTTGTAATAATTATAACTCTGATTTATTTAAATAAAATCGTTTCTGGATATCATTTTTATATATGTAGGAAAATTATCAAGAATGTGAAATCGTATAACTCAAAATAAATAGGTAAATGTATATTTGAATTCTTTATTTAAATAAATAATATAGATTAACATTCTACTCAAACAAAAATGCACCTATTGAACATTTCTTGTTCGCATATATATTTATCAATTTAATTATAAATCAAATTTAGGTTAATCAAAATGATTATGTAAATGCACAAATTTTTATGTAACAGATTTTTAATGTTAATGTTAGTTGATCAAACTCTTTATAGCCTTTTACTTTAGTTTATTTTAATATTTGTCAAAATAACGATTGCAATTAAATCTAATTAATTTAAATCTTCTTTTATTCGAGACACTTCACGCAATATAATTTTATTTATGATTTATCAGGAGCACAACTTTCCACATATATATTCCTTGAATAATTTCGGCACAAGCAGTTTTTTACTGAAATGCAATGATTCTAATATATTACACATTTAATCTACATAAAATTATGTACACTTTCAAAACATTATAGGTATAACCGGAAAAAATGTTGAAAAAATAATTCGTCACAGATAGGCACGAATATAAAATGAAGAATACAGAAATAACAAAAAGCAATGCAGAAAAAAATGCTTAAGCAAATTATAGGAAAAAATTTTTTTTGGAATGATTTAAAGAATTAATGTTTTAAGGCAGTTTATCTCAAGTAAGTGACAGAAAAACACAGTTTAGCAATTATAAAAGATACTAAATATAGCTTCGGTCTGTTAAAAATGATGAGAGTGCTGCATCTATACTTAGAGATGCAATAAGGTTGTCGATAAGCCTGTATCGCAGAATATTTCAAGGATAAAGAAAAATGTGTTTCCATATTTTTACAGTAAAAAGAAGCTTTGATCTCACAATAACACTTCGTTAAAATGTTCCAAACGTGTGAGATTGGATTGAGTTCTAGAGAAGCAGAATACTGGCCACTCTACTAACTCTATTTTTGCTTAATTTTAAATTCATTTTCTATAAAACAGAGTGAATCTGGCTTTATTAACCGTTAAATAAAAAATCCCTAATGATTGATAAAAAATCCCTAATGAATGGATGGCTAAAAGCTTCATCTTAATAAATAATGGTCATTGAATTGTCATTTCGAATGATTATCATTAATAAACTATTTCTTTTTATCATTTTTATATAGTTCTTAAATGAACTGTTTAGTAACACTTTTATTTGATATACTCTTAGTTTCAAGTGCCTTGAAGTTTCAAGTTTAGCATCCTTAATTCTAAAGTATTATTTTTATCTGTTCATCATTAACTGAGGAAAATGGACTGAGACAATTAAGTTCATTTTTGATACAATCACTGACTACTTTGAACATTCAAATTAATGAAAAATTCCTATTATTTACAAAGACTCTCTTCATAAGCTTTTTAGTAACATTTCTAAAGATAAGAAAAATTGTATAACATGTTTTTAATTAACTTAATATAATAAACAAGGAAATTATAGAGTTATTTTTTTCAATTTTAAAAAGGACATCAAAATGTTTCACAAAAAATAAAAAGGAATTTATAAACATACAAAAAATTTATAAATAAATTGTTTTTTAATCCTAACCACATTAGGATATTTTCACTTTTCTTACAACATAAAGCATTAATAACTCCCTGTATAGAGAACATTTAGTAAATATACTATTTTCAAACCGAGAATGGGTCCTCCTAATTTATAACCTATTCCCAAGCAAAGTATTCCCAGAGCTTTTATTTTACTTTGAGGATATTTTAGCTGTGTCCTAATTGCTTTTAATGAACATACAGAACCTCTGCTTGCTAAGATATCGAACCCGGAACTTTTCAGTCATGTACCACGGTATAGTACAGAACCACAGTAAGACATCCTTCTCCTAAGGAGGCCTTAGCTCACCGGGCTACTGTAGCCGAATATGAATCATTGCTGGTTTATATAAAATATAAAAAATATCCTCACAGAAATAGTTCAAACCATTTATTTAATATACGTACTTGCCACCCAACATGTCTAGTGGTCAGCGTGCCTGACTGTGGATAGGGAGGTCCTGGGCTCGAATCCCGGTTTGGGCATTAATGTACTTTCTCTCTCTATCTATCCTGCCTTTGTCCTTTCCTTGTATGAATGAGGTGTGAATGGTTGCCTACCCTATAAACGGGTACCTATGGCATGTGTGTACTGAGGAAGTCGGACTTCACACTAAAATATTGTTCAGTTGGAAAAGTGGAGCAGCGCACCCCATAATGCCAGCCTAGCTGGCACACGACAACAACAATATACATACATTAAATTAGTTAATTTCGATGTTTTTATCATAGAAGTATAAGTAATGAGACGCAATATTTTTATCAGAAAGATAAATAGGTATATAAAATTTTTTGTCGTATACCACTAAAAATTCTTGACAATTATTAAAATATGCCATCATAAACAGAATTTAAGCATCAGAAATAATTTTTACATTTTTTCCTTTATATATTTTTAAATTAATTTGAACGAATAAAAAAAATATTTTTTTGTTTTTATTTTATAAAAAATTGTTTCAATAACTTCAAATACGAATTTTTTTAACTCTAAGAATACTTTTTAAGTAATTTATTCTTATTGTAAATTTCAAAAGGAATTATAATTAGATCTTACTCAATGAAAATAATTCCTTTTTTTGACTCAAATATTTGTTTTATTGCAAACGTTAATTCTGATCTAATTGAAACATTTCACATGTAAGAAAATAAAGTAAAATTTCTGAGCTTCATGAAGGAAAACATATTAAGAATGTCATTGAACATCAAAATATATATTTAAAATGTATTTAAATTCATAGACAATGCAACCTGATAAATCGGAGACTTGTCAAATGCAAAGAGGCCATTGAGAATTTCCATTGTTCATTTATTAAAGTGCACCTACCAAGCATGCTGTTTCACCCACGTGCATGTTTCATTATTATTTGATCTTCTTACGCATAGTTTTAGAGCTGACTGTGACTAGATTTTCAAAGATTCTATTCAAAATCAACAAAATACATCTGATAAAGGATCTTATTATTAAATTTCTTAAAACTGATTTCATTAAAAAAATCATACTAAGCACTTTTTAAGAAATATTTTTCGATTTGTTAAAATTTATCATTCTTAAAATACATTGATCCAATTTGATTAATTTGTTTGCAGAATTTGATATAAATAAATTTTTATGCACTAATATTAGGAGTCAATTGTGTTGCAATTTTTTATAATATTTTGAAGGTTATAAATAGGTCATTATTAAATTTATTTTTATTGCGATTTTAATCTGCAGAAAAAATTCAAATCCATATAATTTATTTTTCAAGATTTATTCCTAATAAGAAATGTGTAATGGGTTCCTTATTTAAAACTGATATATCATTTCAAGCACATATGATAGCTTAAAAGTATATGTATACATCAGCAGGAAAGACGTGATTGTAACAATATTACAATATCATTTCACTTCGGCTCAAACATAAAATCAGCTTCTTAAAAGAATTTTAGATTGTTTTTAGTCAGATAAACAGTTCTTCATAGCTGTGAAAAATGGTATTGATGAAATATTTCTCATACTAATTTTTTCTATTTTATCGTTTCTATTAAAAACTTTAATCTAGTAACTTTACCTGTAAGAACTATTTGATAAGGAATTAAACACATACAAATATGTAAATTAGTACACATTTGATTTTAAATTTACATTAATTACTTTGGAAAAGGCTTGATTTCTAAAATTACATGAATTCTATCAATTTGTCTAACACATCCAAAAATTAGTAAGCATATGTATTTAAATTCATTAAAGACAACTTTCATTTTCTTTGACATATTGTCCAATAGAATAATATGTTGAATTTTCTTTTCCTGAATTTTTTTAATAAAACTGTATTTTCAATACATTGACAAAATTCCACACGATCTTTAGCTTGTTCAATTAAATATATCATACTAAATAGCATTACCAGATGTTTCACTATAAGGAAAACAAATTTTTACGTATCATCTAAATTGAACAGCTGTATGAATTCCGACCACTTCTACTATTTATATCAGAAGTACTTTAAGCAGAAGACTGATAGACATAAACACAAAACTTGTAACAAAGGTGAGTTTTTAATGCATATTTTGACAATTTTCGAAACACCTAGAATGTTGTATTTTGATTGCTTTTAATAAATTTATGTTTTATAATAGCATAATTAATCTATAATTTTCAAAAAGAAATTTAATTTTCTGAAGTATGTTTTGAATTGAATTTACTTCTCGGTTTATTCCATTTATTGATTACTCATTTCCCTTTAATTGTTTCCAATATAGATGATATATAAAACAATAACAATTTTATAACAGTAATTTTTAAATAGTTAGAAAAAAAGAGTTGTGTGAAAATTACTGTGTAGAATCATATATCGTTGGAAATTTGATAAAAACAATGTTATTAGTCGAATAGAAAGGAAATCCTGAAGCAATTATATGTTTTAAAATCAAAAGTCTTTCAAATTAGTTATATTATAATCCTTGTATATCATCAACTAACTGATACATTTACACTTAAATTTGCTTAACATATCTCTGCATTGTGGAATTCAGGGTAATTCAGTCTCTACATTCAACATATTTGAGCTTAGGATTAAATTATTTGCTGAATAGCAAATCAGAAATGTATAATTAGACAAATTTTTCAGGAATAAATATTTATTCACTAATGAAAAATTTATATAAGAGTTCTTCACTAAAGTTCCATTTTAGTTTCTGCTGTAGTTCTTTATAAAAAGCATATTATATTACATAGTAATTTATAGCTCTGAATATTTGGTTAAGCTGTATCGAATTCAAAATATTAATGGTAAAAATTCCAATTATTTACAGTGTTTTTTAGTTTTTAGTACTTTTTTAAAAATAGATCATTTATGAAGTATTATATAACATATAATTTAATTTATTTTCTTCTATACATGAAAACTACAAAATTAAACTAAATTTTAAATTTGAGATTACCAAATTGAATTTGTATATTGAAATTCTATGTTTCAAAACATCTAAACTAATAAAATATGTGTGAATTGATTATAATATAAATAACTGAATAGTGTTACATTATAAAAAATATAGTTAAAAAATAGCAAAACAAAAATTTTTTTGTCATAATAATAGTAACTTAGTGTTCCAAAATTTTATAAATACATATTTTAACATGATTGTTCCAACAAACCAATTTTTATAACCTATTATTTACTAACATGTTATTCATTTAATTATGCGTATTTTCCCATTCGCGTTAATTTAGTTCCTTTAAAAATAAATACAAGTATTTTTATTACTAAAATTTTATACAAATTATAATGATTATAACATAAAAGAAAATTGCAAAAATTGCATAAAAGCATAAGAAAATTGCATAAAAGAAAATTGCAAAAAAATTAAGTAAGTAATTACAAATCATAACTATAAATTTATAATTTTGTATTTTTTTCTAATCATATTTTTCCTAAGTTTTACCATTAGTAAAAAGATATCATGCTCATTACAATTAATATATACGGTCATTGTGTTACATCAATGAGAATTAACCCATCATATATATCACTGCTTTTATAGATTTTTTAATTGTATTTAAATAAATTTTATTAAATACTCTTTCCTGTTTTTATATTAGCAAATCTATTATTAATGCTATTTTTATAACTTTAGACGACCTTAAATCGATTATAAGAAACAAGAGTTAAAATATTAAAAAGAATAAATTAAAATATCTTATTATTTAATCTTATGTATTTTAAAGATACAAGAATCTAAAATATTAGTCTGAAATTTATGTTAACTATTATTAAGACTTTTTTTGTTTCTGCTATCCAAAATTCTATTAATTTTATTACTATAAAATCACATAAAAAATTTGAGATACAGCATAAAACATCAATTAACTAATTTCAAATTTCTTTCTATTTCACACCAAATTTAAGATGGAAAATTTAAATGAAATGAAACAAATGTTTTCGAATTTAACATTTACTTCAATCAATATTTAAAACCTTCATTTATTTCAAATATTGTGACACACTGTTAACTAGTATTGTTTGATCTTTTGATCATCATTTTTTACATACTATTTTACTGTTAAAATTTCACAAAATATCTATTGATAACCAGTACTTTTACTAAAGATTAAAACAGATAAGCTTATAGGGCATTTGCTCGTTAAACACTTTCTAATATTGACATGAAATATTTCTTAAATATTCACGTATGAAACAAATTTATATATTTACTGAAAAAGAACCGAAAATTTAATTTCTAGATTAATTTTTACATTTATATTTAAGAAATTGGTAACAACTGATTCAAATTAAAGTGCAGTAAATCACTATTTTCTCAGCAATGAATCAAAAGTAGAAATTATTTTTAACACTTGAGGCATTGATTTATTGATGAATTCTGTCTTATTCACTAAAAATATATTCTATTAATTTCTGTTTCCAAATTACTTGCCTAAAACATCATTCAATTTTTTGCATGAACTCCATATATAATTAAAAAAGTAACCTATAATAGAGTTTGATTTCAGCCAATACTTTGAGTTCACGCCAATCTGCTTATATATCTTTCATAACATCTACCTAACTTGAAAATCTTTCAAATAAATTTAAGAAAATCAAAACCTCCTACAGATCTCTTACAAGTCACAGCTGAAAAACATGATGTGAAAGTTTTCCTCGTTCAAGAACCTTACATCCTGAATGAAAGAATTATCGGTGTCCCTTCAGCATGGACGTACTGGACTTCAAAAAATTGCAAAGCAGCTATTATAGTTACGATGAGGGATTTAAAGCCAATCTTGGTCCATACCACTGAGACGACAGTTACAATTAAAATTACAGTTGATTCCGAACCATTTAATATTATTTCAGCATACAATCCACCACCAAACTCTCGTTCCACCGACTCTGTCCCAAACGACATTTCACTCACGCTTAATGAATTAGATACAGTTGTCAGAAAAATACAGTCAGAAAACTTCCTCATCGGAGCAGATTTAAATGCCCACAGTGTTAACTGGGGTTACCAACATAATGATACAAGGGGCGAACTCGTACAAGATTTTATTATGTCTAATAACATTTTTCTTCTAAATAACCCTAACTCACCACCTACATATCTTAATCGATTACAACAAGGTTGGCCTGATTTAACTTTAGTATCTAATGGAAACTTAGCGAATACTATAAGCTGGAACGTTTTAGAAGAAGAGACACTCAGCGATCATCGATACATATCAATCACCCTTAACAAAGTTACCAAATGCTTGAAGATAAAAAGATACAAGACATCTTATGGAAACCACGCCAAATTTTTAAATCTGCTCAGTCCTTATATTCAAGATTTCCAAAAGTCTATTGATACAGCAAACACAAATTCTAAACTAGAAAATATAACTTCAAGACTACAAAGTACAATTTCCGAATGCTGCTCAAAATCTTTCAAAACCAAAAAACAAAGTTTAAGTGTTAAACCTACTTGGTGGTCTTTATCACTAGAAATCAAAAAGAAAGAACTCAAGGCCATAAGGAGAAGAATTCAACGTGGCCAACAAAATGAAAAAGAACAGTTCTGTAACATCTATAAAAGCAAAGTGGCTTCTTATAATAAATTAATTAGAGCTGCCAAGAAAAATGCGTGGATAAATTTCTGCTCAGCAGCCAAAGACCCATTTGGGAAAGTATATAAATCAGCGTTCAACAAAAGTATTCCACCCTCCAACCTTTTTAACCCATCTTCAAACATATTTAAAGGATCTCAACTGGACACAGCAAATAAGATCCTAGAAGATCTCTTCCCAGAACATCAAATTCCCTTATCATTGCAACCACCTTTTGATATTGAATTTACTCAGAATGACATACCCTTTAGCCAGGAGGAACTTGCACGAACAATAAAGTCTCTACCAAGGGGTAAAGCACCAGGATATGATGGAATAGATAACTCAATCCTTAAGAGCATACATAATAGCTTTCCAGATCTTCTATACAAACTCCTAAACAAATGCTTACATATGTCTTATTTTCCAAAGTGCCTCAAAATAGGAATAATTATATTATTTCATAAAGAAGGTAAAAACAAATATGATGTTCAATCCTATAGACCAATCTCTCTCCTACCCACTATTGGTAAACTCTTAGAGAAATTAACAACAAAACGACTTAATTATTATTTAGAATCTACTGGCTATTTTAATTGCAACCAGTTTGGCTTTCGTCAAGGCAGATCAGTGGACGATGCCCTTATGACACTCATTAATAAGATTAACTTATGCAGAGCTGCAAAACTACACACTGCCGTAATCACGATTGATATCAAAAGAGCCTTTGATACAGTTCAACATTACAAATTAAAACAGATATTAGAAACCACAAAATGCCCTTACAACATTAAAAAATTACTTAACAGTAATCTTGAAGATAGAAGAATCATTATGCCAACTAATGATGGTTTAGCCAGCAAGGAACAAACTATTGGTTGCCCACAAGGATCTTGTAGTGGTCCCATCCTATGGAATTTAGTTGCAGACATAGCCCTTAAAAAGAACTGGAGTGATATAGGAAAACAACATGATCCAGAAAGCATGATACATCTTCAAGCATTTGCTGATGATTTTACTTTTGTGGTAGCAGCCAAGAGTGAGAAAAAATTGGGCAAAGTAGCAACAGAGGCACTGGTTCATCTTAAAAAATGGTCAGATGACAATTTTCTTCAAATTTCGCTAGAAAAAACTAAATACATTCTAATAGCAAAACTTAAACGTGGTCCACAAATATTTTGGGGAAACAGCAGAGTAATGAAAAAAGACACAATTAAACTTCTAGGTGTAATAATTGACAAAAAGTTAAACTTCATCGCACATTTAAAATCGCAGGCCAATAAAGCTATGGCATTACAACAAAAGCTCTTAAGGATAGCAGGAAACAATTGGGGAATTTCCCAAAGACACCGAATTATACTATATCAAACAGTAATTGAGAGGATGTTGGCGCATGGGGCAGCAATTTGGGGAACGCCATTAACAACAAGGGCAAAGCAATTACTTACTACGATTCAAAGAAGATTTTTACTAAACATCACTGGTGCGTTTAGAACGACTCCTACAGCAGCTCTTCAAGTTATAACTGGAATAGCTCCTCTCTACCTAAAAATAGAAGCCGAGGCAAAGTTTATAAGGCATGCAAGGGCACAAGTTCCCTGTGAAGTTGATCCTATTCTTCCTGCACCAAATTTGATTGAGAAAGTTATAAAAGGAGAAACAATCCACCCTGGAGTCTTCAATATAGAGAGCAAAGTAAGAATACATGAGCAAAATCATATACCATGTTACAGTGAAGGTTTTCTAACAATTTTCACAGATGGCTCAAAAATAGAAGAAAAAGTTGGATCCGGAATGATAATATATTCTGAACTCGGATTACAAAGTACTTGGAGTACTGGGCTACAACCCGAGAACACAGTATATCAAGCTGAAGTATATGCTCTGCGTAAAGCCATTCAAGTAGCTGCTTCACAACCTCTTCCAACAAACATCTGGTCAGATAGTCAAGCATGCCTTAAATCTTTATCTAATCCTCTTAACAAATGTCCTATGGTACGCGAAATGCAAGATCTCCTAACAACTTCAGATAACATCAGGATTGGTTGGGTAAAGGCCCATCAAGGTACAGAAGGAAATGAGGCAGCAGACAGACTTGCAAAAGCGGCTGCCCTATCAAGTAATTCTTCTCAGGTCCTACCACTACCACGTTGTCATACCAAATCTTTACTTGATAACTGGATAATGGATCGCTGGCAGGAAGATTGGGATAATGGAATAACTGGAAGAAATGTTCACGAGATGATACCGAAAGTTAGCAGGAAAACCCTTAATTGGACAAGGAATGAGGTACTTTTCTTTACGGGCCACGGACCATTTCCATCTTACTTCCACAGGTTCCATATTTCTGATTCCAAAGATTGCACTTGTGGAAAAGAAGGCAATCCTTTCCACTTCTTGACAACCTGCCCCTTAACATTATCCTGGCATTTTGCCATACCCAGCGAAAATTGGAAGATCCTCTGGAAGAAGAGAATTCTGAAAAATCGTGCAGCGAGAGCAAAATTAAATAAAACAGTTGAATTCCTAATAAACAATGAAAACTTAGTTTGTTGGATTGGGAACTCTTCTACAACTTAGTTAAAAACATGCTTTGACCAAAGTAAAGCTTTGTCTTTGAAAATATCAAAAACTCTTTGAATTTGATTTTAACATTTATATAATTATAATCAAGAACTTTGCAAAATTACAATTATAATGTCAATTGTATTTAATTCACCATAGACCCATTATATTGTCATATTGTTTTCATACTTTACATTTAACCGGAAATTGATTGCATATTTTAAGATATGTTGTAAGATAATCACACATGTTCAACTGTTGTAAAAAATAATTTTATATGTCATTTTTTTAATATATCTTTAAATAAAAGTTCCAGCAGCTCCCATTAAACTGGTAAAGCTCCTTGGAGTTAGGTACAGGGGAGTTCGCTGGTGTCAATGTCAATCTTTCATAACAATAATCTTACAAACCCCATTAATTTAATCAAAAAGATATTATTTCCTAGCCTGTCTGAGAATCACATTTCCAAGCACCAATATGTTACTGTGGATCTTCACGACAATTTTCTTTTTGATTTCTACAACAAGTCAAGGAAACCCTACTGATTATGGAAAGAATCCTGCAACCAAAATGAAAATGTGTGGTGAGAAATAACTTTTTAAATAAAAATTTCCTAATATGGAAACATTACATAATTAGAATTCTAAAATTTTATCGCAAATAAATTCTGATAAATATTTAAACCTGCATTTACTAAAATTCCGAACTCAACATTTTTTATTTGAAAACCTTATCTTAAATCATAAGCTCAGTAAGTATTTAAATGAATAACGATATTAATATTATTAAATAATAATTTCCACTATTATAAGTGATATAATTCAAAATTTATACAAGCAGTCAATCCATGACAGTAATTAATCAATTGCTTCCTCTTCTTAAAATATGTCACTAATTTTGACTAACCATCATTATTTCTTGAAGAGTATAGCTAAATGAAGTCAAAGTATTAAAACCTTAGCTCTGAATACGTTTATAATTGAATATTTATATATTCTTATTTCTGTTACAAATGGTTCAGTTTAGGAAAATTCATCTAACCCAACTTTTTAGTTTTATTGTTAAAACACAAATAAACTGAGAAAACTTCATGTACTATTTCAATTCTATGCCTAAATCAAATTGAAATTTGAGTAAATTTATCACCTTATTATACTTTTTAAAAATACATCAAAATATTCCTAAAAATATGCTGACATCTTTAAATAGTTTAATATTTTATTTAAGGAAGTATTTTAATATATTTTCTTTAGTAAGTTATTAAAATATATCACATATAAGGCTAAAATCACTTACAGAATAAATTTATGCATTCTGGAAATATTAAAGCATTTTCTGAGGTAAAGTTAGAAGTTAAGAAATTTGATATGTGTACATTCTTTTTTAATTTTTAACAAAATAACAAAACAGTAAAAAATCCGCATCAAAAAAGTATTAGAAACATATAAATTATTTTTATTCAGAAAACCAAGCAAAACATTCAAAATGCTAAGAACTTCGAAGTAAAATCAGAAATTAAAAAGTTGCAAAAATGAATAAAGTTAAATTAAATCTAATGAAAGAAAAATTAAACACAAAATAAATTGGGTAAAGATGTATAATAAAAATTATTTACTTCGGATTTACAAAGGGAAATGCCTCACCAATTTATCAGATCAAAGACAAAATCGTATAAATCTTAAGATATGACAATACTAAAAAACTGTCATCAAAGCCGGTAAAAAAGTAAATAAGTAAATTAAAAAAATTAAAATAAGCTATATAGTTAGAAACTAAAAAACAAGCAAAACAAAAATTTAATGACTGAAATACTGCAATAAATAATTAACCACATATGGCGACGTAGTACGTTTTATAAAATTGTAAAAGATTCTAAAAAAACAGATAATTAATAGTTAATAAAATATAGTAGGAGAATAAACAAACATATTAAAATGACTTAAAACATTATTGGAATAAAAAGTATTTAGAGAATTGAAAAATAATTTAATATAAAATTTTATCGCTATAAGAATTTAAATTTCATTTGCCACTAATCAGTTACATAACAGAAATCTTATTGCTAGTTAGAATACTTACAATTTAAAGAAGTGTATTTTTCATGAGTGAAGTTTACTTTAAAAGCGAATTAATCAGATGTTATTGTAGTATTAAAATGTAAAGATTAAAAATAATTATATATATATATATATATATATATATATATATATATATATATATATATATATATATATATATATATATATATATATATATATATGTATATAAAAGATATTTACTAAAATGTAGAAGATATGATAACAGGAATGTTTCCATATTAATAAAAAGTTTGCACACTTTCTAAAAGAGGATGTATGACATATTACTTGTTTAAAATTTACTAAAGAATTTTTAACGAAGACTTATAAAATTAATAGAAATCAAACTTTTAATCAAATGTGAATAAGAATACTGAAAGACTTAATAAAAATTACTGAAACTGTAATTGAAGTCTGAAATTTCACATAATTGGTCTGACAATAATGTTAAAAAATCATATTTTTTTGTACTGAAGTTATAATTAACAAATTTAATGCTTTTAAATTAAAGTCTCGCCTTTATCAGATATTTTAATCTTGAAGTGATTGTTTAGAATGTTTATGTTGCTAGCTTTGTAGTATACTTTAAAATTAATTGATTAAGCTTATAACTTTTATTGAGTTTGTGTATACTTTAATGACTGAGAAATGTTCATTAAAATTAGTGACCAAAAATAGTCTATACATCTGATAATTTTTTTAAATAAAGAAGATATTTGAATGCAATTTAATGAATTTAGATTTCTCAGTATAAGTAAATATTAATAATACATATTTGAATTAAAATTAATGCCTATTCAATTCATTAACGCAATCCATCTGCTAATATATTTGTAAATTAAATTTAACGTAATTATTGAATTGTTTAAGTTTAATTAAAGGTGTCCAATTTATTTTTATCAATTATAAGGCAGAAATCAAATATGGTTTGAAAGACAAATTATTTCATTTACAACATTAATAAGTCTCAAAGTGGTACATTTTAATTTTAATACACTATAAGAATAAATTTTCGAATAAAATACCTAATTTTTTCTATTGATGTGAATTTACTTCATTTGAATATAGATGAATTCTTACGAAGTTTAGATAAGATATTAGAGAAAGGATAATTATTATATTATTGATTATTATTATTCTTTATTTATTTTTTAATCTTTTCCAAATAAGTTTTATTTTACTATCAAAATTTTAATATAAGATTTTATTTAATAAAATTCATGAAAAGTAGTAATTTAGATACTTGAAATAAGAAATAAAGTTTTAGTATGAAAGCAAATTTGTTGTTGATTTTATCAAAAATAGTCTTTGAGAAAGTTAATTTCTTTTTTAATTTTAAAATTAAAAATAATATTTGATAATTTAGCACTATTGATATTGTAGATAATTCAAGATCACCAGTAATTAAAAATTGTCACTCAAAAACAAAATTTAAATAGAGAAATTAAATTGTCTTGTAAATTATGCGACATTGCTTTTTTTATGAAGATCATATGCTTTTTTTCACGAGAGTCAGTATATGTGATAGTTTTTATCTTCTCCCAAAGAATAACTGGCTTAAAAACATATCTAAAAAATAAATCGGACAATATAATATAGTATATAGTTTTATTTCGAAGGAAATGGGTATATAAAAAAAGTAAAAAACAAAAAATGATATATTTCAATAAAAAAATTAGCTTTAAGTTTTTTATTTAATTTCAACACACAAATATTTTAAAATAAATATGTTTCAGTAGACTGATTTCGCTTTTAGTTGAAAATCAATGACTTTGAAAATCACATTGTTATTGTTCACATGTGGATTTTTATGCTTTTATAGAAATAAATAGTAAAGAATTTGGCGCAGAAATGGATAGATGTGGAGCAATGGAAACTCAAGCTGTATGTACAACTTTAAAATTATCATAATTGTTTTTATTAAATAAGTTTAATTTAATAAGATTTGTGCTTCCCTTGATTTTATTTGTTTTGTTGATGTTTTGTTGCATTCTCTTTTTTCCGCTCAATAATAAGTCTTACAAATATAATAGAGCTTTCTTTTAAAAGTGATTTAAATGAATTCCTTTGTTATAGAAATCATTTGATTTAAAATTAAAATAAATTCATTCAGAATTTCATTCATAAAATTAAAAAAAAAAGAATTCTGGTTATATCATCTCATGCAGTATTCACGTGGAAAGAAAACATTTCAAACTATTTCAAGTATAAGTGATTAATTATCATATTTTAAATTGTGTAGTTGATTAATGATGTATTTCAAATAAAAGTAATTATATATAAGATATAATATATATATATATATATATATACATATATATATATATATATATATATATATATATATATATATATATATATATATATATATATATATATATATATATATATATATATATATATATATATATATATATATATATATATACACTACAATTCATTTAAAAATAGAAAAGAAGTTCTTAAAAATTATATGTTATTATTTATAGGACTAAATTTTTATATAATTGAATATATTTAATATATATGTAAAATATCTATTAATATCAACAGACAGTTCTTTTTACGTTTAAATAAATGAAATAAATATTTTTGAATGGCACATTTATTTTCCGAAGTTCCTAAGCTACATTTCAATATTAATTGCAAAGCATTCATGGTGCTTATTAATTAATAATGTACTGTTTCAGAATACTGATCTCGTAATAAGAAGAAAATTTAAATATTTCAAGTGTTTTTCTTTAAGAGTGTTTATTTTCTACAAGTAAATGGTGAAGGTATTTATCATTAAATATAGAATAGTGAGGAAATGAAAAACAACTTTATAGTAGTTGTTTATCAGTAGGTTCTATTGTAAAATTTTCTGGGAATTCAACAACCCTCAAGCAATTTTGCTTTAATACTTTTATTGCACACTATTATATTTATTAATCCAAAAATTTTTATACCTTTTATTTATTTTGTATGCACTTATTTTTCTTTAAATCAATTCAATTTTGAGTGAAAATTCCTTAAAATTATAAATTACCAAGATAATTTTTTTAAATTATTGCATTCGAATGTCCGAATACAGGCTACAATACAAAAGCATAAAATGAACCAATCAGTAAAGACATTTTGCCAAATTTGGTTGCATATATTTTTTTTTTCTGATCTACATTGATGATATAATACTTTTGTGTCACAATAAAATGCGGAAAAAATCTATTATACGCTTGAACCAAAAATTAAAATATAATTTTTTTATTTTCCAGATGCAAGATCTATTAGGTGGGTGCAAAAAGGAGACCCTGGAGACTATGGTGTCAGGTACCTATGAATATTTAAAGATAGCATGTAGTGACAAGTCTGTTTTCCGAAAGGTAAGAATTGCATCTGATTTCACTCGAAAATGTGAGTTGTAAATTTTGAATCTGCGTTATCTCAGAATGTTTAAATACATAAAATTTTGAGCGGAATATATTCATGAAAGTTTTCATTGTTTGGGCTTGTATAAATATAACAAAAGTTTCTATTTTAATTTTTTTAAGTTATGCAAAACAATTTTTTATTACACATCTCTATATATTAAGTTACTTACTTAATAGCACCTTCAATAAACAATTTTTAAAGTATAGAAGTACTTGTATATGAATAACATTTCATATTTCTTTTCAGAAATACTTGAAAAAATTCTTAACTTTATAAGTCAATCATAAGATGAAAGTAAAAATTAAAGCTGATACAAATAAGATGTATATTTCAGTATTATTATTGCAAAACATATTATTTCTAATAAATACACTATATAACATCAATAAAATTCTATATAGTTTATATTAAACTTGTATTTCTACAAAAAAATTCCAGTTTCACAAATTTAAATTTAAAAGTTGCTTCAAGGAATTTCGCTTAAAATCAAAACCTGATAGTTAATTCGATGACTTTGCGAAGTTGACAATGATTTTTCATGAAATTTTTTTATCTGAATTAAGAATTTAATTCTTTGCTCTGATTGTCCCAATATGAATGTTTTCTGTCTATAAAATTTAATATAAAGTAGATTTACTTAGTTTACTATGCATGATGCTAACCAAATGTAAGTGAACAAAGTTCAATAAAAAATTTGCTATTGAGATTATTACATCTTGATGTGAGGAATTGTTTCTAAAGCATTATAAATTATTCAATTATGCTGTATTATTTAGGGGAATAAATGTTAATTTTTTGTTTTTGTCACTTGAAACTCTAAATATATTCTAAGATGTTTACTTACAAACTCATTGTTGTTATTAAGGCCACATTGTTTTTAGTTAAAAATTGCTCTTCTTTTTTCTTCTGGCCTCTCAATTGGACTCAATTGAATTCTTTGGTCATCTCAATGGAAATTATAATTTCTTTAATTTATTTTTTATTTTCATTTATTTATATTTGCTTCATTGAGGGTATGATCAATTTTTTGTAAAATTCCACATTTGTAACAAAAGAAGTAGTGTTAAAGCTCTTAAAGCTTTTTTTAATTTTATAAAACTTTTTATTGAAGCTTTTTTTTAATTTTTAAAGCTTTTTATTTTTTTATTATAGCTTTCTAACTTTAATAATTTGAATTTTAAAGCTTTATAATCTTTTGAAACAAAACTTTTTTGATTAGATTTAAATGATGTTCACCAAGATTATGCTGGATTAAAAGTTTATTAGCAATAAATTGTCATTTAAAATAACTATCAAAAGAGGTACTTCAAATATATTCTATGATACTTGAGAATTGAAAACAGCATTTACTAAAGAAATTTGTTACATTGATCAAACTATTTTATGAATTTCTTCTTTTCCATTTACTTATAGAAAATTTCAATCCCCTCTTCTTTATTAATAAATTTCCATAAAAAAATATTTTTAAGGCAATATAAATAGATGCTCAAAGGGCTTATTCCTTTTGTATATCAAATCTTCTTAAAAATATTCTTGTCATGGTAATTTAAATTGCTACAGTTTTTGTGGTTAACGAGTTTCAAAAATCGCTTTTGTTTTTATCCCATAGGCAGCAGCACTATACACCTACTAATTAACTTCCTAACTAGTTGAAATAGTTAAATAATTGTTTCTATGTTATAAATAGTCAAGAAAAATTATTCAAAATCAAACAATAAGTATGCGTTTTCCTATTCAAGTAAGTAAACAAAAATAGTATCTTGAAAAAATATTTTTTCATATTGAAACTCGAAAACCTACCTTTTTTCAAGACAACCATTTAAGATAAAAAAAATTTCGCAAATAATATTATTAATGAAAGTATACTTGTTTCTTAAACATAATTAATAACTTAATTATGTTTAAGAAGCACATATACTCCAAGTTTAATTTTCAGCTGTTATTTAGAGCTAATCTCATCTTCAATATTCGTCAAAGTATTCGCATTTACTTATTTTTATTTTACTATTATAAATTGCTCCATTCAATAATTCCACATGCTACCCTCTAGTTATTTTTTGTTTAATATTATTATGTATATAATATTGTTGATTTATTTTTTCGTTTATCACATTTATTTTTAATACATAAAAATACCACATATAAAAAATAAACACTTTAATACTTAATAAAATTGTATAAGAATGGAAATTAAGGTAATAATACAAAAATTCGCTTTAAATATTAACTACTAGAAATATAATCTCCTTTCAACAAGCAATATTATTTTAGTTGAAATTTAAAATAATAAATCTCCGAATAGAGAGAGAAATATTAGTGCTACACAACATCGTTTACTTCGTGAATATATTCTTTAAACATTGATAACATATAGATTGAACATATAGTTCAAATGTTATTCTTCTTTTTTTCATATTCTAATTTATCCAAAAACAGAAAATGTATTCGTTCTTTTTACTTCCCCGTATAGGGGAACGTGCTTTAATTTATAATAAATTATAAATGTTTTACATTTTTTTCTCAAAAGATCATTAAAATCTTTTTCACAATTAGTTTTAAACAGGAATAATTTTATCATAAGAAAAGCTTAAGAATTTTCGTATTTTTACAGCAGAAGAAATTATTTTCTCATGATAAATAACATTTTCACATGTGTCATTTTTATATAATTTATAGGAAAAAAAACACTAAATGACATATGTAAAATTAATCTAAATCGGTGAAATGTTATGGAATTAAACTAAATCCCATCTTAAAAAAGATTAGAAAATATCTGTTAATATTTATAAATTATTAAGTAAATTAAAGGATTAAAAACGCTATAACATTTATAAATGAAATTATTTTACAAAAATCATTGAAGTTGTGTTTATCACTCAATCTATGTAATGAAAATAATTCTTCCTTTTTATAGGCTGATGCATGTTTAGAAAAAAAGAAAGAAGAATTAGAAACCGTAAGTTGTCTTATTTGTCGATAAAGCCTTTATATTTAAAATGCTTAGTTGCTAATAAAAATTACTTGAATTTCAATACCAATATTTGACAAAAAAAAATATATTTTATAATACTTATAAAATGAATTGTTATTATTATAATAGAGTCTTACCTTAAATTTGATTCAATGAGGAAGTTGGACTTAAAATAAAAAAAAAATTTTCATCAATATGCATAGCTTGTAATATTATAATTTATTTTTTCCTTACTTAATGATTATTAATTTAAGTTATAATCTTTCTAACTTTAGCTTTCTGCGTATTTTATGAACACAAATATTATACCACTAGTGTTAAATATTAACAATATTAAATATTATTGTAAATATTCAATACTTATGAATAAATTATTTACGCTATATCAAACTTTGTTAAAATTGTTAGATATATATAATTGTTAGGTATTGCCATCGCTTAACAATTTATTTTGATGTAATTAATCGAAAATTGTTGGTTCTTATGACAATTTTATGATAAACATAATAAATTTTTTCACAATTTAATAATATATAGATTTGAAATTATTTTTCTTAGTATTTTATAACAAATTAAATTTGTTCTAAAGTAATACTGAATAGTTTTCATACAAATATTTGTTCTTTAATACTAGTTCTTATATGTTAAAAAAATTTCGCTCTCTCAATACAAAGAAATAAAATTTGTTTCCCTTGAAATTTCGTTATAACATGACAGAGGCATGTATTTATTACTAACTTGTCGTAAGAAATAAAAATGTTTTGTTACCTTCTAAAAATATATAAAATTAAGAAACTGAAAGTCGTTGAATTTATTTTTTTCCTTAATATATTCACTATACCTATTAATAAATCATCAAATCATCATTTATCATGAAATTTGCATCCTTTTATACCATTCATTGAATATAAATATTTTAAAGCATATTTACTTTCAAAATCAGTTTTTAAATGAAAGCTGCAAAAATCTTTAATATAAAAGATAACAAATTATATGATTTTAGTAAGAAATATGTCCTATTATAATTGCGAAGTATGTTTCCCCTATTTCCTTCGCCTTAACAGATTTTTAAATTGAAATTGAAGGCCATATTTGAGCTGCAGTTAATTCAATTTCTTAAGAATGTGAAAAGATATTGAAAATATCTTTTTCTCTAAACAAATCCAAAATTGTTCCATTGAATTGAAATCAAAAGACTAATAAGAAGATATGTTTTTCCTTCTGATATTACCATAATCACCAAAATATGATGTCAAAAAGGAGGATCAATTATTTAAAGGTCAACATGCTTAAATAAAAAAATTTTATCCACCAATACTTGCACCACATGGTATCATTTATTCATCAAATATTTCAAACCTATAATTTTTTCCATATATTTACATCTTTCATAGTGGAAGAGGAGAAAATAATCGCGTTTTAAGGAAATTTACCTCTGTTTATCTTTTAGAAATATCTTGCTTCATTGTGGTGAGGGAGTGACGCTGTGTGGAATGAGCAAAATAGGGGGAGCCATAGCTCCTGGCAGGGTCACCCAAGTGAAGGCCATACCATTATGTCCAGCTAAAGCTAACAGGCGTTCCTCGGAGAAAAATCAGACTTCTACCATTACCTTGTCTATGGTGCTCCAGATTTTTGCGGACAACAGAAGCTGTAACTCTTTCCCTTTACCATGATTCCAGTTCAAGTCAGATTACATACTGCACACCTGTTGCGCAGGTAAATCAGATGCGCGTTCCTGGTTTAAGAAGAGTGCCAGGTTCGATAAGTATGCTACAGTCTCTACCTTCTAAGGTTAAATCCCTTAAGATTATTTAATGAAATATAAATGGACTATCTACTGCTGCCATGAGAGTAAAACTGAACCAGATTTTGGACTTGGCTGAACCCCATGATGTACAGATAATTGCCTTACAGGAGACAAAACTTAGAGTCTTCTCAACTGAATATTAAGGGTTTCCACATTTCTTGTCATGATAAGCCCACTAGAGGTAGAAGTGGATAAGCTTTGCTGATTAGAAATGTAAATTACCGGCATATTGATATCTCACCTATGCATTCAGATCTTGAGATGCAAGGAATATTGATTAATTGGCACAATAGGAAGGTAAATATTATCAATATCTATCAGCCACCCAACCAAAGCTGCCTTCCATTTACTTTTCCCAATCAAAAGCCTGAAAACTGCCCAAGTATCTTTTTGGGTGACATCAATGCTAAGCACACTTCATGGGGTTGTAAGTTAATAAGAGCAGAGGAATTGAACTCTTGAATGCTGTGGATGATCGCTCTCTTATACAAGCATTGCCTGAGCATATCTTGAACTGCTTGAATTTTGATTTGAATGAGGGTTTTTCCAAGCTCCTTATGTGTTTTTGGATTTCCTAGATGTTTATGGACTTCTGGAGTTGATCTAGTATTGGAATTGGACCATCTAGTAAAGTAAACGCCAGCAGAGGTCCCTGTACCTAACCCTGAAAGGGTTTTACCAGATTTGATGGACCCGCTGGAGAGAAAAGAAAACGGAACACAGTACATACAAGACAATACAATTATGCTTGCAATCATATGGAGACACTATAAATTATAACTTTTACGCAGTAAGGAGGGTTTGTAAAGTATACTATTTAACACAAATTTGGCTGCAATTGAAAGTTAACACGTGGATACATAAGAAGCATTCAAAATAGGTATCAGACAAAATACATGGCAGGAAATGGTAAGACAGGCATATGAAATACAAATCAAATTGCATGCATATAAAAAATAAAGAAAATAAATGGAAAAACAAAAGGAAATTAAAAATGATAAAACAAAATTGAAAACATATACCTGCACTTACTGCCAATTAACGAGGTAATAATGATTAATAAATAAAGCATTTAGTATGGATTTGATAGTTGGGTGTATCGGCTCAAAGTAAGTTATGTCATATAAAATTCTAAGCTATATATACAAAAAGTTTAGATAGGTAATACATAATGCATTAAAATAGGTCAATATAACATGATGACAATAATTGTGACTAAGTAATTAAGTGAGAGCGCTGGAATGATGGTGAGAAAATAGCAAACAAATGATAATGAACTATATACAAGGAGATGAAAAACAGGCGCAATGTTACAGGTAGAGAGGGAAATGTCTAAATGTAGAACATGAGAGAGATGGAGTATGCGGTCATCTTCTTCCAGGTGAAGTCTATCACCCTCACGGGCATCATTATCCTCCTATTCCTCTGGAATTATTAAGTCCCTATATTCAAGGAGAAAGTTTATAAGGTTAATAATTCTTAGCTTTGCAGTCTTGTTGATGGTGATGTTTTTGACATTTAGGGCAAAGAGGAGATCTCTTGCTACTCTCAGAATATGCGAGACATTTTAATTGCACACTGGCATGTAGAAACACATAAATGTTGGTCTGCCTTCACAAAAGGGAGAGTAATGGTAATTCAAAAAGGATGGTGGTAATACTAATAACATATTGCCAACATATTTGATTATTTAGAAGTATTCAACTTGAACTAGGCAATACAAATGAAGTTTTATACTGTAATATGCAGAATATAAATACGATAAAAGTTATCAGTACTGCGAAAATTCCTTAATGTTATCGTTGTTTTATGCTTAAGGTGATCATAACTTGAAGCTATAAGGTGATCATAACTTCAAGATAATCTCATTTACGAATGTTTTAAATTTTCTAATTAAAAAGTAATTTTCATCATTAAAATTATTAAACGTAAAATTTTTGAATTAAATGTGCATCAAAATAATTCAAAATTACAGCATTGTATAACTTTTGTGCATAAAGTTTTGTAAATTTTACTTAAATCACGTTAATAACTCGTATAATTTTTTTTTTCTTTTTATGTTTCTCAGACTGAATTTGGAAAAGAAGCAGAGGTAAGTAAAAATATTTTTTTGACTGTCACATAAAAAAATGTAAAATTAACACTGCCTCATTTAAACCTGGCTCACAAAGCTATAACGGAGATCGTTATATCTCTAATGTAGTGGCGTGATTACAGTTTATTAAAGCCCAGATAACAGCTGAATGATTAGCGCTCTAGCCTTCAAATCAATAATTCGTGAGTTTCATTCTGACAAGGATATTTGTGGTAATTTGGAATTTTCTCTAAGCTATAGAGGTCCACAAGGATTTAACCACCGTGAATAAAAAGTGATTCATAAATTAAGACTAAATTACTATTTATAAATGACTTATAAATGATTGAGCGAGGAAGTCCAAGATGATGTCGAAACTGGAGAATCTTTCTCGCTAAATTTTTCCAAAAGAAATCCAATGATCATTATTCCGCTACTTTGTTTAATTAATTATCACTGACCATTCGACAGTAATAAGCTGTATGAAGCTGCAAAACATGATTCCATCACATAGGCATAACTATGATTCTGATTTCAAAAAGATGGTAGGGAAATTTGTATTCGTTATACAACACAACCTTTAGCTAAATATACAAGATAGTTAAAATGATATCGTATGTTTGAGTTTCTTATGATACAAAAAGGCCATTTTTTTTTCTTAAATTTTGAAAGGAAATTAAAAAATCTTGATCATTTGATCTTCAATTCATTTTAATACCTTTCTCTTTGAAATACATACTATCTTGAGTCATCAGATACCTGAAACCATTTGGAACTATCCTGTAATCTCTGTGTTGTAGAATTATTTGATCAGATAATAGTTATATGTTATTTCTGTTGTAAAAAATAACTTAAACTCTCTGAGTTTTTTTCTTAAATATGACCTAACTGAAACTTTTCAATTATAAAATTTTGGTATCAATCTCACCAATTTTGTGACAGCTGGTGATCAATTAAAAATACAAAAAATAACAGTTCCTCTTGTATCAGAATTTCCACTTCTAATGATGAAAATTCTATTTTGTTTAAAATATTTAAATCTCTTGTTCATATTCTTGAATCTCTGAAATTTCATTCATTGGTGCATGTGATAGCATAAAAACGTTTCTTCAAGGAATCCAGTTTATTGCACCAATATAAGTTTTACCTAGACAAATTTAATTTTGAGTATCGAGTGCGTAATTGAAATTTTAGCTACACATTATAAGAAATAAAAATAAGGAGTTATTTGTTGTAGCTTTGAAAATATTAAAATTCATGAGTGATTTTTTATTAAGAACTGGTATTAATAATAAGAATTATTAATTATAAGAATAACAGTTTTTTAGTATTAAGAGAAATGATTAATAAAAATATTGTTAATTTAAATTTATTTATCCTTATAGGCCTGTTTTGCTGAAGTTACAAAGAAGTACGGTCTGCCTGGTGCATAATGAAAGAATACTTGTTTAAACCATGAAATTTAATTGAATAGGTTCTTACTACTACCGAAGTAAGAAGCAAATATATGTAACTAATCAACTGTAATAAACAATTTTCCGTTGGAAATTAATCTTTTTTGTTTGAATTTGTTAAGCATTTGTTTTGACTTAAATTTCTAGTAAGGATTTTTTAATATATATTTTCAAAAATTCAAATAATTTAATTTTTTTTCCAAAGATGGATTTAATTGTATTTCTTTCACATTCGTATTTAAGCCATATGACCATGATCACAATTAATCTTGATAGCTAATTCCGCAAGTTTTCCTTACGAAAATGTCTAATAGCTTATATACTGTAGTTTTTTCGGTATTTTTTTCAAATATGGAGAGTTAAAAGCAATATTTTCTGTATATTTACATTTTGTACTTTTGAAATGTTTAAAATGCTGTTTAAGCAAGAAAAAATTAATCCAATGTACAGGACACCAATACTAAAACTAGTTTGCGAAATTTCTATCTCGATATTTAAAATGCACCACCTTCTTTAAGGCCACTTAAAGTTGATGAATAGACTGTAAAAGAGCATTAAATGTTGCAAACCAGTGAATCACAACTCGTGAAATTGCTGGAAGATTAAATTTATTAAATTTGACCGCTCATGAGACTATTTTAAATGCTTAAGTTAAATCTCAAGGCAGGACATATTAGTTCTCTTGTGTTCTTGTAGAAAGATATTTGTGTTTGACGCTGTGACTCAAAAAAAGTATTATTGAAGCGCATCGTAAATACATTGTTTATCATAAATTTAAAAAAGATAAACAAAATCATAGACTAAAAAAGATAACTTAGTTCACAAAACACTCCAAAAGTCGATATTCACAAAACAAGGTGATGTTATCTGTTTTGTAAAATTACAAAGAAATCTTAATTTTTTTGAGCTTCCATCAAACAACACAATTATAAATTCTGAAGTGTACTATATATCACTAGCTGAACAAATTGAGGATAGTACACATAATGATTGACTTAAACAGAAGAGCTCAGAACTGATAAATAAAAAAGTGTAATGTTTCATCCTGACAATGCGAGATCTCATACAAGTTTGTTAAAAGCTTCTACAACTTGGATGTTATGTATTACCACTGTAGTGTCTGTTCTGTAGAATTAAACACAACTTGCACAAATACAAACATTTATTTAAAATTTAAGGTTAGTAATTAATAGTATAGTTATAGTAATTAATATATTAAAATTATAATTAATAATAATTTGATTATGGCCCTAAACGGTCAACAGAACAAACACCCAAGGAGACCCAGTTGAACCTCCTTGTCCGCTGAACAAAGGCAGGCCGCAAATTCCGTAGACATTCCGATTAAGACGCCGTCTTATAGTAGACAAATGCAGTCTCCTCGATGTCTTAGTGTGACGTAGCTAAAACGTTGTATCTGACGTCATGGAATTCTTAAACCACTGAGAGCGCAGTCTCGCGGAATGTTGCCAGATATTTCGAACCTGCTTGAAATCTAGAATCGTCTCGCACTCTACCCCTTTTCTGACGTAACTAAGACATCAATGACGTCATTTGGTCTGATGCGATTCTTGCGAGATTTTCAGCTTGTCTCGCGAGACAAGTATCACGCGATCATCTACGAATTTGCAGACTGCCAAAAACAATCTTTCTCTTCACCCGAGCGGACGTCCTCAACACCCCCTAGAATTCTAGGGTCTGTTGACTCCCTCCTCTCCTCTCTCCACATGACTACAGCGCCATCATGTGAAGAGAATGAGGAGTATATCCTAACACTACAACCAATTTAAACATATTCTCCACATGTGGCATCTTCTGTTTATTATTTGTACCAATCTCTTCAAAAGGTTTCAGATTGTAAAGCATTTATTTCAAATAAGGAGGTCGAAAATTACTTATATCAGTTATTATCAGCAAAAATTACGCATTTTGTGAATGTGGAATCATACAACTACCAGAAAGATGCAAAAGATATTGGACTAGATGGATATATAATACATAATTTAATACATTTATTCGCTATAAAAACTTCATCTTTCAGTTTCTTAAAAACGAAATTACTTTCGGAACAACTTAATAATTTTAGAAAGTCACCTAATAGAAAATGAATCTTAAAATTTGAAATACATCAACAGGATTTAAAGTATCTCATTCTCTGATCTCAAATGAATTTACATTTTTTCTTAAATTTGTGAGTACTTATGTGTTACAAGAATTCCGTATAATCAATATAAGCATACTTGAATTACTAAATTCTCAATTTATTATTGCACTCTCAAGTGACAAAATATTTCTACAAAAATTTCTTGGAAAGGTTTGTTTCAAATGAAAAACATTTAAATTTTTTAAAGATAGGAAATGAGAATCAATTTAAAAGGAAATCTAGACTTTTTATTGCAAGAAAAGCACGAAATATCATACAAAATGCATTCATTCACATGCAAACCAATATTTACAAGATATTAGTTTGCATGTGAATGATCATAAAATATGAACATAATGCAAATAGCTCTCTGTTTTCTAACCGAATTCTTGATTCTTGCCATTTAAAAATTCATAATACTCTAACAATAAATACAATTTTTCCCTCGTTTGAAAATTTCGTTTTCTTAAAAATAACTTTTCTTCGAAAGAAAATTCAAATATGCCCATTTTTTTAAACAAATTTCTTAGCAATTTCCTCAAACAACTATAAAAATTTAAGGGATACAACTATTAATATAAAATCAGTATAATTTACAGTAATTGTGAATTTTATTCAAAAATTGAAGATTAGCTTAATTTTGAAGGCCTTTTAAATGCTTCCCATAAAAAGTTTTTTTATTATTTTTATTGTATAAAAATTAATAGACATTCTTTAATAAAAAATTAAGGAAAATATTTATTTTTAAAGGCTATGCTTTGCGTAGAATTTTAGTATAAAAAACAATTGCTAAGAAATTTGTTTAAAAAAATGGGTTAATTTACTCTCATAATTCTTAAATAAATGTAAAGGGAATTAAACAAAAAATGATTAGCTCAACACAGGTAACATTCGATGCTTTGTAACATGTCATAGTTTGAACGATTTTAGTTAGTAAGGAAATTGACAAAATAGAAATAAACATAAGTATAGATTTCAAAATACGGAATCTGCAGAACTTTATTTATAAAACATAAAATGTGTTCAGTTTAATAAATATTTAAATGCTGAAAGATTATCGGTATGGAAATTAAGCAGCATGAACGATGCAAAGGTTTGATATGGTTTCACTAGCCTCTTTTAGTACATTGTATCCAATATGCTCAAAGTTAGTCTCTTAAAAAGAAATTAAAATGTGAATGGTACCATCAGATTTAGTTTAATTTCTTTTATAGAGAAAACTATTTAATGTTGTTACTGAAGTTCTTGGTCAAGAAATTTTGTTTTACTGTTTGTGCATCAGAAAGATGGACGTTCATTCCAGAATCAAAAATACCGAAGAGGTAGCAATGAAAAATCTTTCACAAAGTTTGATGACTTATTCTGTAAAAGCTTTTAAATGAAGGCGAGTTCTAGAAAGTCATTCATAAAATATTTTTGTAACCATTTTTTGTTACCGTGTATCGCATGAAACTTTTATAGACTTTCTGATCATTACATGATTGGTTATTGCTATAAATTGTTTTCAATCAGCTAGCGATAACTGCTTTGAATGCCGTGTATGAACGAATATGAAGCTATTCGTCCAAAAATAGATTAAGTTTCCCTTATAAAGTTTCTAAAATCAAAGGATCATTCTTCCACACAACCTGATATAAATCCCTTTTAAAACTTTTTAATTGTGATGAGCACTAATTTAATCTAAAATAATGACAAACATAAATCTACTGAACTAGCTGCTGAAGTACAAAAATATGAGAATGAATCGAAATATTCATAGTACATCTTAAAATTTCACTTACACCTTTGTAGTATTTTTGGAGACATAATGTAACAGAGCTGAGAAGCCATCAAGGAAATCTCTAAATGCTTTGACTGCATTTTAAGTAAATCACCATTTCTTTCTAATCTTGCATAATGTATGCCAGGATAATGAAATCCCAGTTTAAATTAACTATGCTATTATTTTACTACTTGTAGCACATTCTCCTTTCCTAATATCTTAGAAGTTTTAGAATTACCTTTCTCTTGTATTTATAACTACCAAAATTTACAATCTTCGGTCCAAAATTCACATTTTGTCTTAAAAAGTGTATAAGAATATTCATTAAAATAAGATAACTATTCCAAGAGACTGCGTAAATGAATGTTTGTTTTAATAATATTAGCGACAAAAGAGTTTATTTTAATAGTTTCATGTATTCTTATTTCACAATTTAATCATTTAGAAAACATTAATCGTGCACAAATAAAAAAAGTATACAGTAAGTCTTCAATCGATATACTTTTCTTAGATTCGAATTTAAATAGTGTCCATTTCTCCATGCGGTATGTCATTTTTATGAATAAAACTTTATAAAAATGATTACAAAAACTTTTACGTGCTATAACTACAAAAAGAACAAACTCTATGAAGATACTGACTGCTTTTGACCATTTCAATTCGCAATATAATTAAAAATTTCTTCAAGCATAATTTAAAATCTCATAATATTTTGAACAAATCGCTAAATAATTCCTTTTTTCGTCTGTGGAGATTCAAAAAACAATTTCTCTTAAAAAATGTCGACAAAATAAAAAAATAAATCTTAAATAACTATAAAATGCTCGTGTCATGATTTATTTTATGATTTTGTATAGTATTAAATTGCATATTATTTATGAAAAAAGGATATCTATTTCAATTTACATGTGTATATTTCATTGTTTTACAAAATAAGTTTAACTATAAGAAAACAATTATAGAATTATAGAAAATATTATTTATATAAAAATTATAGAAAATAACAAACAAACAAAATTTGAATAAAAATATTTTATGCTTTTATAATGAGGGATTTTAGTAAAGAACTTTTATTGTTTTCTTAAATGTGTGTGATTCATTCTATACTAATAAATATTTATTTACTAGGTAGATTAACTTAAAAAATTTTATAATTTTTTTATACTTAATATTCATTTTTATAAAACTCAATGTTTTAGAAAGTGCAAAGTAATCAAATATACATTTAAAAAATAACAAAAAAGAGAGTTGAATGTATTCAATGTTAGGAATCACGTGATTTTTCCAATAATCCTTTAGAAATGTATGTGTGCTCTCTTATATAGTAAAATTAAATTAAAACTAAATTATAATAGGCGCTTGGTCATTTATTTTATCCAAAAAATATTACATTGAAAGATATATATATATATATATATATATATATATATATATATATATATATATATATATATATATATATATATATATATATATATATATATATATATATATATATATATACATATTCTTGAAGGGCACCATAATTTATTGTAACACGAAAAATCGATTTTATGCGATTGACTAGTGGAGGAAAATAATTGTTAATAGTGGCTTGATCTAAGAAAATTGGCACTGGATTCGATTGTTCTGAGCTGAATAGAATATAGCGTGTTTTAGCTTAACTATGAAATGCCGTTTTGTAATAAAGCATTTGCTCAGAAAACAAAATTATGTGGCTTAAGAAAATTATCACGCACTGCTGCTTTAAAATTCTCTTAAGTGAATGATTATCATTGCCAACAATAAGTTTAAACGCAATGTCAGAAAAAATGACCTTGAATTTATTCATTATAAAAACTTGTAGAGAATTTCATACATTTATTAATGCATAAATTCAGAGTGCGTTTAAGGAAAGACAAATGCTATTTTAGGTATGCAATCTGTCTTATATTTTTTATTGAAATTATTCAGTAATAAATTTTTTCTGCCCTTTTCTAATTATCGTTGAAATTTTAAATTAAGTAATGTTTTAATATAAAAACTGTTATTTAAGAAATTATAGGTAAATATCAGTTATCGATTGATATTCAAAAGCAAACTTATGTTTAACTGAGAATTTATAATTAAAATTAAACCTAAAACTTATAATTAATAACTTTAAAATTTATAATTAAAATTATGATTCAGAAATAAGCATAAAAGCGAAGATAACGTAAAGCGATCATCTATAATGATAATTATCTTTCATTGCAACTACTGTTAAATTAATTTTTATAAAATTCCTTTTATATTATGAATAAAATTTATTTTTTATATTTATATACATAAAATTAATTTATTAAAAAATAAAAAAAGAAATTTCATTCTTTCCAATTTTTTTATATTACTAAGAAAGTTATGAAAAGAAAACAATAAATAGAAATATAAATATAAGAAAGTAGAAATTTATTTTTCCAAAAAAGCTATTATGAGAAATTAGAAAATTTTAAAAGATTTAATTGTTAAAAAAAATATTGTCTTCCTCAAAATGTACGAAAAAAATTTAACTCCACAGATATTTATGTATTATAATTCTCAATAACATTGTTTACTATGCAGGCATTTAAAATTTTATGAGTACTCTACAATATAAATATATGAGCTTATTTATTTTATACAAATAGTTACATTTTCTAAACTAAAGCATAAATATAAGGAAAATATGTCAACTAGTTTCTATTCCAAATATGTATCACTTAATAAATATACATTCAAATAAAATAGCATTATTACAAAAATTTAGGTTTGTTAATTATATTTAAGCTTTGCTTTCTTTTCAAATGTTGAACAATGTTGTTCATGAAGATTGAAGTTGAACAATACTGTTATAATGGTTTTTTGGTGGATTTTGTTGACTATTTTCGCCGTGGCTTCGGCAGATGATGAACAAGATGATCACGGTGAATATGGTCATTACAATCTGTGGAGAAAAACAATGTGTGGTAAGTCATTTTGTGGATATTTTCAGAAAAATGCTTACAGATAAAATATTCTCGTGTCATTGTATAAATACCCTTATTGTAAACTTTAATAGTTTTATTTTACAATAAAGCAATCTTAAATAATTATGTATCTCCATCGCTTTAAACTTTCAAAGCATTTTCCCACCATTTAATATTAACAAATTAAAAAATAACGATTTTTTAATTATACATTTTTCAAGACATTTACACGAATTTAATAAAAATGACAATTTCGTTAATGATAATTTATATCAGTATTTGAATAAAGTTGGATATAGGTTGTTGAAATCATATAGTAAAAATAAATTCATGAAAATAAAATAATATATTATATATTGTCAAGAAATTTTTAATGAAAAATCGAACTATTAAGTATTTGTAAACTAATTTATGGACGGATCTTCTTTAATGTTAAATTTTATGAATGTTTGTACATTATATGCATACTTGAAATCTGTAAAACAGATTTTGTCCCACTTTGGTATTAATTTTATTCTGTATGCTGGGGAAATTATAAATTATTTACAATTTAAAAATACTTATTTTATATTTTGAGAATGCTTTATGATGAACCCACATAAGTCTTACAAATTGGCTTATGTTACATTTGTTGATTCATTTTTTTCAATTTAATCGGCAAGAAACATCAGAAAACAATAATAGTTCCAATGTCTTAAATGTACAATATTTTGTTAAATTTGAGAAATTTTTTTTACATATTTCCCTCCAGTTGATTCTGTCGTTCACTTATTATATCAAAGTTTTTTATTTATAGAAACTTATTTCTCTTTTGACTGCTTTTAAAAAGAATGTACTCTAATGTACAATTATTAATTTTCTTCTAAGAAGTCTTATACTTTATGCATTTTGTATGATCGTAGATCTTTTTTCCTAATAAGTAATACAATCAATAATTATTTCGCTAACATCTGATGTTCTTAGAATTTTTGGATTATCTTTTAGTTTTACTATAAGTTAATTTATGTTTCTATCAATCTCTTACAAGTGAAACGTAAGAAATATATATATATATATATATATATATATATATATATATATATATATATATATATATATATATATATATATATATATATATATATATATAAACTCTAAATTCATTGATATTTAAAATTTTACAGAAAGAGGAACTGATGAAATATACCAAGATCTGGAAAACTGCATAAAACTGGAACCGCAAAATGTAAGTTTCTCTTTATATTTTTCAAATTTAGTTTGCAATAAGCAATATATTTGCATAGTTTTTAGCCCTTCTTCCAGAAGGTAAAATGTATTCTTCTTTTACTTTGCTATAGTGTGGAATCAAAATTGTTCTCATTTTATGATACGACGAACATCATGAATTAATATTTAAAAATATACTTTTTTAATACTTTTTTCCTTAGTTTTTTACTTTTTTTATTAAAATTACATAACTGAAATACAATTTTAAATTGTATTCAAACTTTTTGATATGAAAACTTATTTAAAAAGTTTTTGATATTGTTTAATGTGAGAAAAATGATTTGTGAATGCATATGAGAAAATTTAAATTTACATCATATCAGTGAATTTTTTTAATCAGTTTTAGGCAATGACATTAAACTTCTTGAACATTATTAAAATGTTTTTTTCGCGGTTAAATTTTTTTGGACAAAATTTTTCATTTTTAAAAATATTTTTTCTCCGTGTAATCACTCTGAGTTTTAATCTGCTTATTTCCTTTGCATCATGCGATGATATAAAATTATTTAACTGGATGACAGAGAAATACATTTTGATTTTCTTAATTTCCTTTTTTATTTTAGTTAAATATCACCTATTGAAAATTCATAAAATCTTTGTATATTTTTTGATATTAACTACGTTTTCAGCACATATTATATAAGATATATATACATATGTACAGAAAACTTAAACGTATATCTTTTACTATTGTCATCAAAAAATGAGATTATAATAATTTTAGTGTACAATAACAATTTTAAAATTCTTTTAATCATACATATTTGATTTAAATTATTAGTGATTTTGATAACTATTCCATGAATTCTATTTTTTACAATATTGCTCTTACTATTAAAATTTAATTTAAGAAGCGGACTACTGTTTCAAATGTAAAATTTTAAATTTTTAAATGAGTATTTCTATTGATTTGTTATGCTAAGAAATTAAATTTACTAAGAATATTCCTTAACACTTTTATTTTCCTGTTATTTAATATATTTACAATGGCACTTTGAGATTTGAACACCTGTTTACATTTGTCTATATGTTTTTCAATGCATGCTTAATCATAAGACATATTGATCAAAATAAATTTATTTCAAATTATTATTAACTTTTTTCATTGGGTCACGTACGTTATATTGAATTTCAGTTTCCTAGATAAGTTATTAAATTGAAATTCTTTCAATATTAAAACTGACTGCTTATGGAGATATGTTAATCATTAATATCAACGATACAATTTTATTATGTCTTTTAAAGTAACTGTTCACTTTTTTAATTATGATTTATTTAATTATATGAGCTTTTCGTTCAGAAGTTTTAATAAAATTAGAATTATTTTATTTAAAAATAATTCTAATTATATTTAAATTCCAAACTTGGAAAATCAGTAGTATACACACACACATATCTATATATACTTACATACATATTGGCATAAAAACTAACTAATTTTCTTGACTTTAATTAAAAAACTAAACTAAAACTAAACTCCATGGCATGACAGCCCATGTGGGCCAAGGCCTACTGTGCCCATAACTGTTTACATGACCGAGGGCCCTGGGTTGCGAAGCATATGTCCCAGGTATGTGGTCAGTCTAACGTAAGACCCCGAAGTGTTTAGTTCCCAAGCATGCTTGGTACTCAGTTAATCGACCCACTGAAGGGATGAAAGGCTGAGTCAACCTTGCCCAGCGCGAGGATAGAACCTCGGACTTGTGTCATGGGAGCGCGAAACGCTGCCACTAAGCCACCGGGCTTCTGACTTTAATAAAGAAATCTTAAAATGGAATCAATAATTTATATAAAGATAAAAGTTTGAGTTTGATAGTGTATTTCAAATATTTTTTTAGATTATGAGGATCATTCTTCTTCATCCAAGGCTCTGCAACCTATTACAGGCCAAAGCCGTCCTTAATAGTCGTTGCCATCTGGTCCTATTAATTGCAAGGCTCCCCCAGTTTTTCTTATTTATCAGATTGAAGCCCTTTTCTACTGAATCAAGCCACGGTGGTCTACCTCACCGTCTGTTTCCCATGGCATTAGTGAAAATGAGCTTTTTTACTGGGTTTGCATTGTCAGATTAATGGAAATGCCGGAGCCATCGTATTTTATCGCATTTTATCATTTTAACAATGCCGAGTCGCTTGTAGTTTTGAAAGATTTCAAAATTAAACAAGGCTCTCCAGCTATTATTCTCTTGTATTGCACCGAAAAAAATTTCTTCAATGAGGATCATTATACTTGCAAATTAGCTTCCTGCTTATTATGTTTTTGTTTCCACAGATACGCGATACATGGCTGGGTTGCTTTGGAAAGGCCTCGCCGGATTCCGAAGGTAAAATGATTCCTTACATGAAAGAGGCATGTGAAAATAAATCCATCTTTTTAAAGGTAAGGGTGAAATTTATTTCTGAGGCTTATTTTTAATTTTAACTAAGAAAAGTCCAGAATTCTTACCTAAAAGAAGCTTTTAAAGTACAAAATAAATAGATAGTATGGGGAGAATCTGCATATTAAAGAGGTAATTTTATAGTGGAAAAATGATAATAATTAAATTTTTTTACTAAATTATAACAGTTTTTATTTTATGCTCTTCCAGATATTTTTTTGCTTATGTGACAAGTTCTTATATTTTATATTAAAACTAAAATTTCTTATTTAAAACATTTTTTGTTTACCTGCAATGAATAACATGCGTGACTCTTACTACATATACATTTAAAAGCAAGTTTTTTGATATTCTTGTATTTTATAATTAATACATAAATTAATGTTTTGCAATATTAATTTCTATTCAATTTGTATTAGAAATTGTGTTTGTTTTAATTGCGTTAAAATCATATTGCATTCAAATTTTGTCAGAAAATAATAAGTGATTGTTGGACATTACTTAACATTTATGTTAATAAAATTAATCGGTTATTTAATGATAATTTTCTCAAACAATGCTTCGTTTCTTAAATATTTCTGGCAGTGAATAACTTATAAAATTTTTAGTAAAAATTTCTTAAATATATTCTCCAGATTAAAGTGTACCCTTGATCCTTAAAATTTTGCAAATAATTTCTACCTTAAATTAGTTTTTCCATTTCTAGAGTAAATAACATTTTATAAACTTCATTGACAGATTCAATTGCAATTAATCCTTTTGTGAAATTGTCTTCGACATATAATAAAATAGAAGAAAAATTCTCATAAAATAGGAGATTAAAATCTGGCGAATAAACTTTTTTTTTCTTCAAAAGCATGCTTTTCTCTCAAATGAAAGAATTTTACTATGATATATAGGAAATCTATTATATTAATTACTTGATAAAACACACACACACACATACAAATGAGAGAAAAGTTTAAGCTTCCTTTGTTCAAATATTCCAATTAAAAGAAATTAAATTGCATGCATTTTCATGTTAAAGCCCAGAGATTTATGATTATTTTTTAATATTAATTAACATATAATTAACTTTTCCTGATTAATATTATTTCATTTACAGATGGATGAATGTTTGGACGAAAATGAATTTGTTTTAGATGAGGTAAAATATTCAATTAAAATATTTTCCATATTTTATTAAAATTAGTGAATTATATTGTTTACTATAAAACGATGAAAGTACGATGGTAAAAAAGTGAAATCCTAATATATTTTGAAAAATGTTTAACTAATTTAAGGCATTTGGCCATTTGAAGGTAGGTTACGTTCGTTGAACTACAGGCTATTTCTAATATCCTTATTCTGGCTTGCATGATACGCATTATGATTTTAAAAATCACGTGATTAAAATCCATTTTAATTACCAAAAATATTAAGCGTATACACAACTGTTCATAAATGTGCTTCTTGATGATTTGTATCATGGAATTATTCAAAATAACTTCACTTGGATTATTAAATCTGTAAGAATAATTGTTTGTAAATGAACATGAATCCCGGATGTCAATTAATATCCTATACTTATATCATAAGAATTAGAATAGTAGTTATCCATGTCATTCTAATATCTAAAGATTGGCTTTTGAAATAATAAGCCGATGAATGAGTCTAGTATTGTGCTAAAAATATTATGATTGTGATGAACTTTGATGGTATTTAGTAACCGTTATTTATCAAGTCTCTTCCTAATCTCCATAATTCCATCACTAGGACCTAAATCGATACATTTTATATAATCGGTGAATTTTATAGAAAACATATTACCTTCCCTTGATTGATTTCTCAAACAACATCTCCAAAAGCCATGTTACACTCGATAACGTAAACGCCATTGCCCAATATCGACTTAATGAGAAAATAATTAATTAACTCAGCAAATATGCGAGATTGATTGCAACAGAGAAATCACAAAGACAATTACATGATCGAGAACAGGCCACTTCGGTGGCATGAAAATAAATGTAGACAATACAAGGCACGTAGAAATTGTCCTGACGAAGAACTCTTTTCAAGTTCTATTTTCAATAGTTCAGCAATACTAGCATCTCTCCAGAACATCGGAGAACACCCATTTGATGGCGATCATCACAGATCACAGAGAATATATTGAAGCTGGCTAAAATCTTTATCAGCAGTCACGGATTCATTTGACTTTGTGGATACGACACCAACCCACCAACATCATCATCACTGAAAGAGCAAGCTTATCTAATTTAAATTTAAAAGCGTGCAAGAAATCAAGATCTATCATGTATGATATATCTTAATAATTAAATACAGCTTATAATGTAAATCTGATCTCACTATATTTTAAATTACACTTTTCTGTAGCATTGTCATATTCACATCCATAAGAATTATGCTACATTTGCACAAATTTTCTTTTTCATTGATGAATTAGGACATTCATTCTTACGTAAAAATAGATCTTTCTTCAACTTTTAGAGACATCTCTGCCAATAATTAGCGAGATATCTCGAATAATTTTTCGTAATTTAATAAGAAAATTCATTAAATAAGTTACATTATTAGGTTTCATTAAAATCTAGTTCATTGGCTACAATCATGTCTATCCGACTTTGAAATTTTTTATTATATTATGCATGTTTAGAATGTTTGTTAGAGAATAAAAAAGGAACACCATTAAAAACACTCATTAATTATTTAAATGCAAAAATGCAATTTCATAGAACTAAATAGGAACACTCTCCAAATTTAACTTTTATAAATTGCTCAAGAGTTATTTTTCAATAAATAATTTAATTCTTATTTGGTTCGATTTTGTCATGGTCTAGGATTTCGCTAACAATTAATTTATGCTGAATTTTTAGTTAAAAGATATCATTTTAAAGCAATTATGATGGCTCATGAATTCAGTAGATAATTATGAAAGTTCTCCTTATCCTCATTAATATTACTTTATCACATAATTAAAGAATATATTATAATATTAAATTGAGCAAATAAAATTTTCTGATACAAATAAGGAATTTACTGGGAAATATAACAGTATGCGGTTTGTGTTATGAACAAAAAAATTATTTAAAATTTATTTAAAAATTGAATTGTAATTAAGAATTGAAATTTCACCTGCACAGAAGTTAATAAATTACTCAATTTTTACGTAATGTGTGTAACATTAATATATTTCAATTAAGTAGAAAATTTCTGTAATTTTATCTTTTTATTACAATTATTGGACATCCGTATGGAATAACAAGTCAATATAAGTCAAAAAGGGCATTTATAACTTTTTGCGCAATGCATTTTTCATGAGATTCTATTAATAAAACTTTAATATAAGATTATAAAATATATGAATGCATAATTTTTCAGTATTTTTCTAAAAGCTTAATTGCACTTATTCCAATATTTACTGATTATTAGACTATTAGGGTTTCATATCAAAGAAGTAAAGTAACAATTTTCTTAAAACAAAATTTCTCACGCCAATATTTTTAATGTTAAAAATTATTGATCCGTGCAATCCTATCATCAGATATTATCTCCATTTTTTGTGGTAAAAGTACCGTGTAATCGAATACTAACACATTATAAATTGTAAAAAATATTGATTTATTAACTAATTTCTTTTTCTTTACTATTTTCACGTAAATGACTAAAACGTAAATTAATATTATATTTAAAAGGTGTTTTTTAAGAGATTAAGCTTATACTTATTCTTTTTATATTTCAAAAATAGAAGATCAATTGCCTTGTCAATCACTTTAGAATATATTTAAATAAATGTTATTTTTGCTTATAAAAAATATGCTGATAAAATGTAAAACAGTTAAATTTAATTTTATTTATTATTGTTCTTTCAGATGAACTTACCAGAAGAAGAAATTGCAGCTGCTAGGGTATAATATTGCTTTTTACATTATTAATAACTTATTATAAAAAATGAGTATAATTATCTTGAGTTGAAATAAATGATTAGATAAATATCTTAGAAATAAATTACTCAATTGAGATTTCAAACATCAATTTTAATTACATAAATGCTTATTTTAGTTTATCTCACTTATCTGAATACGAATTTACGTACAAGTTTTACATTGTATTTTGGCAAATATAGTAATTAAAGTAATATCAATTAAGATCAACTAACTTCACTTTTTTAAATCTAACTATAAATTATTCCTTTCCATTACTTTTCAAAGCAGTTGATTGGTCCATTTCTTTTCAAATTAATGTTTAATCGATTTAAACTACAACAGTTTCTCAAAAGAAGTAAATTGTAAGGAAAATAATTTTTTTTTAAATTTTGCGCAAATACAACAAATTAAGGCTTGCTTTTATGTCTGTTAAAATGTAGAATAGTAATTATTATTTAAATACTACTATAGAAAAACATAATAATTAGTTTTGAAAATATTCTTCTTGTGCAGGCTTGTTACAAAGAAGTGGTCACGAAGAATGGAATGCCAGAATTATTAACCTATTTCAGCGAAGATTCTCACGAAAAGAAGTAAATTCTAAAAAAAAAGCTGTTCATTTCTTGAAAACAAAATAGATTACAAATAAATATTTACAAACTTAGTTCTATGTTTCCATGTGCATTTGTTTTAATTTCTATTACAGTATTTTGATGTTTTTATATACTCTCATAATCTTTCGAGACTATTCATTTATTTATAAATTTTTCGTTACGTATCTATACAAGAATGATGATGATTTGATAAGAATAATTTTTAGTTAGAGTAGTTGAATTATCAGTACCAGTAAGGTTTCAGAAGTAAGCAAAAATTTATTAATGAACTTACCAAAAATAAAGATATAGAAGTTGATATAAAAGACCATAACAGAAATTTTCCTAAGTAGATTCAGTTATTTGACACACGATTCAACTGAAATAAAATAATGACACACAAACCTTTGTGCCACTATAGAAAACTGACGAATCAGCTGATTTTCTTTGCTTGATAATAAAAATTAAAGAAAACAAGCTGATTGTGTTAAAAAAAATTAGTCAAAAATAAATCTTAATAGAAACATGTAGATAAGAGTAGAGCATAGATTTATCAACTCTTGGAATTATGTTGAATTTAAAATTCAATTTACACACTATTTCTCAAAAAAATTAAACACCATTATTAATGATTAATAAAATGTAAAAATGAAAGCAAAAATTGATACTGGCGTATTAATATCATAAAAGTCATTTCAATTTCCAGATCAAAAATTATTTATTACAGAATGTTTTACAAATGAAATAGGGAATTTATACACTTGTCTTGTACCGTCTTTACTGCGAATACAGTTAACAATGATAGCCAACAATGTCTATTATAATGTTGTGACATTTATTTAGCTAAAGCAGTGCAAATGGACGTTGAGATTAATAAAATTTATAAAGAGTTTCTATTTTATAGCCTTCTCTAGAACGTAAATGATTAAGGGTAAATTTGGGAGCAATGTTAATCCTGGAATACTTAAGATATTTCAAAAGCTTTTATGTGAGCCTTTAGTCAGAGTGGTTGAATGTCATTTTGTAGAAAAATATTTCTCAATCACTTTCATAAATAAGACAATGTTATCTGAAAGATTCACAGAATTTTAGTTCGCTGACTTCTTAACAAGAAACTATCTTTGTCAGAATTTATGCTCTCTTTCTCTTTCTCTCTCTCCATCTTATTAATTTCATAAATAAGACGATGTCATCTGGAAGATTCACAAAATATCAGTTCTCTGACTTCTTAGTAAAAATCTATCTTTGTCAGAATTAATATATTCTCTCTCTCTCTCTCTCTCTCTCTCTCTCTCTCTCTCTCTCTCTCTCTCACTGGCGTCTATAGAGCATTCATTCCTACAAATGATTATGTTTTCAGAATTATCATCTGAAGATCAACATATAACGATAATCATGTTTATTTATGTAGAATATATGATTAATGTTTAAACCCATACTTCGTTTGATGCGATACGTAACGTCTTTGTCGTTTTAGTTTATCAGTATCGTATGGTAATACAATCACAGTACATTAGTCTTATCACAGTCTGGAATTCCTTTTATTTTAATTTTCGATCTCTACAAAAAATGATTGTAGGAAAAAATGGCTCAACAATATAACCAATAAATCCTGCTCATATTTGCGTTGCATCTCATGGTACTGTTCTCAGTTATTGCTTTCCAACAAGACATCAATTAGCCTCGTCTTGTTGGAAAATAGTAACTAAGATTTTGAAACAGTACCACGAAAATCATTGAGCAAGTTGAGAATCCTACCATAATACTTATTGTTTTTTAATTTTTTTTTTTCATGAGGATTAATTGGAGAAGTAAATTGAATATCTAAAATGGTCAATACAACACTTTATTCGCTGGAAGGTTAGAGGGAAAACCATGTCTCTGGATCTTAAACGACACTATATACTATCGATAAAATATTTTGCTAACTGCCTAACCAAACAATTCAATTATTTATGTACTTAAAAATTTACCCATGCTCATATGAGCTGTGCAAAACTCTAACAGCTCGTACTTTCTATTAAAATTTATGAAGCACAGAAAAAAAAATAAAATGATGAATACATAATTCATAACTTATAAACGATTATTTCATATCATTTTTAAGAAAAATATTTAGATATCACAAATTTAATGCACCAAAATTTGCTACAAATATATAGATGTCAAATTTAATATTTAAAGGAGTTTACCATTACATTTTTATACATTGAAACAATTAAGTTCTATTTATAAAAAAACTTTTACAAGCAAAAATCAACTCAATATTTGCTAACTAATGACTTTTATAAAATTATTATGAACTGTACCCCGGCATAAATGAATTACAAAATTTTAATTTTATATTTTTTATAAAAAATAATACTTTATCTTGAAAATTTTAAAAGTGACTTTAAAGGATAGTTTGTGCATTACTTAAGGATGATTCATGAACAGTTAGTTTCTTGGTCGAGTGAGACTTACATATCAAGGCTGGGACTCTGGTGTGCTGCAATCAGGCATGGTATGCCCTTTGAGGGTATATATATATATATATATATATATATATATATATATATATATATATATATATATATATATATATATATATATATATATATATATATATATATATATATATATATATATATATATATATATATATATATATATATATATATATATATATATATATATATAGCAGTTTGCTGACATATCATTAATCATATCTATATCACATAATCTAAACTAGATAAGAGAGACTTTTTATATCTTCATACATCAAATCATAAACTTACATAGAGGAGACGTGTTCTTAAGCATGTTGCTAAATGTATTGCCACCAAGAGTGATCAAACTAACTATGAAGTATACTATACAGTACCTCTGTTCATATCGCTTAACATCATTTAAATTTTGTCATTATGTCTCTCTTTTCACAAACTTTTTAACAACTTTCTCTACGCGTAATCATTCCATAATTGTATTGCTGTGGATTTTTATTGAGAATAAATTTTTATAATATATATATATATATATATATATATATATATATATATATATATATATATATATATGAAACAAAGAAAAAATTGGCAGTATTGTATTAACATTGAAAAATTTGAATTGAATTTTGGAACTGGCAGTCATATTAAACATAGTATGAAATGAAATTTCATATCTATTCAAAAGAGGTAATTTTAAAGTTTAGTTATTATTATTTAATTCTATGTATGTGTATGACACTATCTATGAAAACTATAAGATACATAGGTTATTACAGAATAATTTTTTTATAAAATGGGACAAAGCACTCTAATTTAACTATTATTAGAATTTTAAATCAGTTTACTCTTTACATTTTTAAATAAATACTAGTTTTTCAAAAAGTAGTATCAGAAGTTATGCGATTTTTTTTTGTTAGGAACACAAAATACCAGATAAACTGCTAAATAAAATAAAATTCTTAGTATATGAAATAGTTTTCTTGGAACTGTACTTCTTGAAATAATTATATAGTAATATTAAATAATTGTAATTAACATTATTTCTGAAAAATTAGTGATACAGGAAAAGACACCATAAAAAAACGATTTACAGAATATTGTGAAAAGCTTCGTATTATTTTAACATTATTTTGAGAACCCATGAAACAATATTAGTATTTTTATAGAAAATCCCTTTCAAATCAAAATAGTAACTTTAAGATTAAAACTTATCTTGTAGATTTTCTGATACCGTTTCTACTAAATTCAGTTCGCTCTCTCACACACACACAAGCACAAAAATTAAAGAATGTTTTTATATTTTGTAACAACTCAAATTTATGACATAATTTTTACACTTATTCTATTATGATGTTAAAAAAACTTTAAAGAAAATAATTAGTGTAAGTTTTATATAATTCACAATTGTGGCGTTATTAGAAATTCTTAATAGCAACAAAATTTTAATTGAAATTTAATTTGAATTTTTCAGAGATAAATATGACTTTGTAAACATGTTATGCTGAGTACATTTTTAAAAGAATTTGCCTTTTATTTTGCTTACAACATATTTACTGCATTTTAATATAAGCAAAATTATCATACAAAATTTAGTTTTGATTTGCGGTACAGAAAAATAAGTACATTCATGTATTTATGTACGTATATACATACATACATATTGACACAAAAACGATTAAATTGTAAACAGATTCTGACTTAAAAATAAGGGTATTCTTAAATATATAATTATCAAGTTGAGAATATTTTTACCGCATTCAAAACGAATCACATCATCCTAAGCATTGAATAATTGTGATTAATGATGTCCACATTAGATCTTCTCTCAAGCATACGAATTGAAGGGGACATACGTCAGATCAACAACTTTCTAACTCATAAATAATTCATGAATAAAAATTACCATATTTTAAGAGAGTTTATTAACCTGTCAATAATAAGTAATTTCGTTTCTTAAAGATCAGATCAAGTTTTATGCGTTGCATTAAAAAGTGATATAGTATGAACAGATAAATCCAATCAAACAAAAAGATTTTAATAGATTTGCAAAAATTAGTATCAATTAATCATTTAGTTAGAATTTTGGAAAAAAAGTATTGAAATTTATGAACGAAATTTCTAATTTAGGCGGAAAAACAGTCATTAAGACGTAGAAAGAGAAGTTATGAAAATATCGTTCTGAAATAAGCAAATTTTGCCCTTTTGAATTATAAAAAGTAATGAAATATATCTTGATATCAGCAATAATTTATTTTCTGTTATAATAAATTTATTAATAACTTCATTCATTGCTGTAAATATACATATGATTTTTCCCTATGATATATTTTTCTAGGTGTGTATAGTTATGGAAAAATATATTATAATGGAAATATGTATTATTATATATTTGCATCTCTCATTATTGTATCTAATCATTCACATCAATTAAATTGAGTTCATTGCATATAAGATTCATGAACTAGATTTTTTTCATGATACTCTCTTTCTAAGGCAAAACATGGTGCATTGTTCCAAATGATGGGTAAAATTTTGAAGATAATGTAGAATGGAATAGTTATCGGCTTATGTTATGCGATTTATAGTTCTCTAATAATCACAGAGTTTCTAATAACTATTTTACTTTTTCATTACATGAAAAGACTAGGATTCATTGCTTTTAGACAGTCTATAAATATGAGTATCTTGTTTTACCATAGATTTGAAATTTTGCTTTAGCAATTTTTAATTTTTTTTATAGACAATATTCGTAATTTAGAGTAAATTGGAGTACAATTTGTAAATATTTGAAGTGTTAAATTATATTTTTTTATTTAGTGTTAAACATTTGAAGTGTTAAATACTGTTTAAAAGATGAATTTTTGTATAGTTATGACTTCGTAATGAACCGGAAGAGAAGAAATTTCAGAATCTTCATTATTATTTCCATAGTTATCAAAGACGTTGATGGCTGTTGTTGTTGCATCAGCATGCTTTCCTGTACCTACTCCAAAGTTGGACTCTGCTTGTTACAGAGAAGTAGCCGGGTTGAGACTTCGAGATTTTGAAGCAGGGAAAAAGCCGAAGACCCCTAATACTTGGCCTCCAGAGGTATCATTTCACTTGGAGGACATTGAAACCACGCCCAGTATTAACTTGCCCCAGCCGCCTTTAGCAAACAAGACGGATCTTCGGTTAAGCCGGGATTCGAACTCATTACCTTTCGATAATGAGAACGACGCCCTAGTCAACCAGGCCACCATGGCCTCTATGTTGATGGCCGTCATGGTGTGAGACGAAAAGGAAGTATAGTGTTCTTTTAAGCGTTTGTTTCTTTAGATTTACTGCAACTATACATCGAAAAAAATCTGCGCCTATTTTTGTCTTGGTCACATTGACTATTATGAATGACGATGTTTCTCAGATCAAGTCTCAATTTCAAAATTACATTTTTCGATTTTCGTATTATTGGTCAATTAATAATTGAAAATTAAATTACGGTAGGATTTTCCTCTAATTGACAAAAATTCAGGATACATTTGTCCAGTATTTATCAAGAAATATTTGCCATAATTTTTGTCGCAAATGTTGATTGTTTTCGTTGCAAAATCGCTGTGAAAAAAAATTACAAATTTACTGCGAATGATTGACTTATTAGTATCCCAACAATTGTTTTGTTTTCAAGAATCGGCATGCATCATCACACTTATGAACTTTTTCACCAAATCTGACTTAATACCAATGATATTTATCATGTAGTACAGATAGCGGGCGGTAGAAATCGAGCATGTTGTCACTGGAAACTAGGTTTGAATCGACAGCTATCAAATGATTTTATATATACGAGTTAAACATAATAATCATATGATATCAAATTATTTTTTATGATTAATTTCTTATGAGAACTACACTCTCTAAGCATTTGTTAGTGGTTCACTCTAATTTAAAAACATTAACCAATCTCTGTTTAGATTTGCAGAGTAATAATTTTTCAAAATAGCATGTATATTCGTCGCAGTATAGGATACGACGAACATTATCTAGTATTTTTAGCTAAATTAAATAGTTTTGTCTTTATTTATGAATAAAAATGCCTACCATATGTTGAAACAATACTTGTAATTACAAGAATTTAATAATTTCATCTCATACTGATTTAGTTGCTAAGATATTTCATTTGGAACAAAACTTTAAATGGTCGATTATCCCATAATTCAAAAACAAATCCGAAGAGAACAGCTTTTTAAATCGATTTTCATCATAATGAAAGAAGCTTGTAAGTAATATTGATTTTTATTTGTTTTCCTTTTTTTGAAAAGCATATTTTTATATACTTTAAATTAATTATCACATTTATAATACACTGTGGAGTCGTGTTGATCTATTATAATAATAATCCATCATAAAAACAATTTACTTACAGGTTTAAAGGTTTAATAGCATTTCACAAGGAATAATAAAAGAATTTAGAACATAATAACAATTAAAAGAATATTATAAGATCCTTTTTTACCGGTTGCAGTGAAAAATCATGCTCGTAGCTATAGATAAATCTTCATGGTTGAAATCACAAAATTATGGATGGATTCAAGAGATTCTAGTGACTACAGCAAAATCAAAAGCAACTTCTACTTATCGGCAGAAACCAGAAGTCATAAACACCGAATCAAATTTATGCATTTAAAATGATAATGTTTAACAAAGTGGTTGTCATATGTAATTCCAGAAATGGTTATGGAAACATTCATATAATTAGATATTAATTTTCTTGTCAAAATCTGTTTAATAAATTCATAAAAGGATGATGAATAACGAGGAAGGTCATAATAGATAATTTTTCAAAAATTGCGATATAATTAATACTAAGAATTTTTAAAATTGAAGTCACATTTGGTTTACTATTCAAAAAAGTTTACAATATTATTTAATGAATTTTTAATTGTGAATAGTTTTTAATCAGTTATTATTTTTGAAAATACATAGTCAGAGGAAATTTGTAATTTATACCTTATAGTGACATTATTATTTTTTTAATACATAAAATTCCTTATTACGTTTTGCAAATCTCATAAATTCAGAATTCCTAAAAAATAGCTTTAAAATTATTAGAATTTTAGAATAACAAAGCATATTTAAAAATTTGAATTCAAATAAAAAAAATTGAAAAAAAACTCAAAATTTACAATATTATTTAATGAATTTTTAATTGTGAATAATTTTTAATCAGTTATTATTTTTGAAAATACATAGTCAGAGGAAATTTGTCATTTATACCTTATAGTGACATTATTATTTTTTTAATACATAAAATTCCTTATTACGTTTTGCAAATCTCATAAATTCAGAATTCCTAAAAAATAGCTTTAAAATTATTAGAATTTTAGAATAACAAAGCATATTTAAAAATTTGAATTCAAATAAAAAAAATTGAAAAAAAAACTCAAAATTTACAATATTATTTAATGAATTTTTAATTGTGAATAATTTTTAATCAGTTATTATTTTTGAAAATACATAGTCAGAGGAAATTTGTCATTTATACCTTATAATGACATTATTATTTTTTAATGCATAAAATTCTTTATTACGTTTTGCAAATCTCATAAATTCAGAATTCATAAAAAATAGCTTTAAAATTATTAGAATTTTAGAATAACAAAGCATATTTAAAATTTTGAATTCAGATAAAAAAATTTAAAAGAAACTCAAAATTTATAATATTATTTAATGAATTTTTAATTGTGAATAATTTTTAATCAGTTGTTATTTTTGAAAATGCATAGTCAGAGGAAATTTGTCATTTATACCTTATAGTGACATTATTATTTTTTAATGCATAAAATTCTTTATTACGTTTTGCAAATCTCATAAATTCAGAATTCATAAAAAAATAGCTTTAAAATTATTAGAATTTTAGAATAACAAAGCATATTTAAAAATTTGAATTCAAATAAAAAAAATTAAAAAAAACTCATCAATGAAATGAATTTTTCATAAAACACAAATTAGTCTTGCTATGTTTGAATCTCTTATTATAATTTGATCGAAACTTCTCTCGGATTCGGAATAATCTCTATCTCTATCTCTCTAGTCAGTGATGAAGTTCAAGTTAGTTGTATTTGCTTCCTTAATATTCAATGGATATATTTTTTAGAGTTGTTAATCATTTTTCCAAATACTTATTGGAAAGTTATAAGCATTGTTTGTAAACCTGTAGCCTATTATGCTGACTGTTAAATTTTTGCTTCAAACGGAGATGGATATAATAACATTTGTTTATTTTTTTCACATAATAATAATACATTTTTATTAATTTAACAAATAATATATTTTGCTTAAAGAAAAGAAAGAATTTTCTTAGTTAAAATCTATTTCTATGAGCTAGACTGCACAAAAGCATTTAAAAATTATTCTTTACGAAAAATCAAAAGCGTATACATATATGTAAAAGAAATTGTATTTAATAAATATCATGGCAAGTCTCTTTAGTCAAAGTTTTCGATTATAACCGTTATTTTAAAATTTGTCTAAATGATTCTACAATTAAAAACTCACATTTAACAATAGTATATGATTAATTCAATCCAATATATTTACGTGGAATTAAATGTAGTTTTTAATATTAAGTCCATATAACAAAGATACGAAAATGATTTAAATTAAAACTCAAAACATCCGAATTTATTTCGCTATTTCAACCTAATAAAGAACTTATGAAATAACTTAATTTAAAAGAGTTTATGCAGATAGGAGACATCTTAGATTAATATATCCAAAACCTGTTACTGAAGATAAATAGTATATAAAGTAGATCTTGAACTATTTCAAAAATTAGTTTCCCCCATGAAAGTAAGATTAGTTGAAGTAGAGCAAGAAAAAATTTGGCTCTGAAACTTCTGAAAGTTCTTACATATAATGTTTTATGTCGGCGATTTTTCCATTTTCTAAGATATTTTTACTGACTTGTTTAAACGTACGCACACTTAAAATATAAATATATACTTTTTGCTGTATATATATATTGCTATATGCATATATATTTTTTGTTTCCCTATTTTGTTTATTGTATGCATATAACATATACTGCATTTCTATCTCATGAATTTTTAGTTTAATTTTAATTTATAATATATTTTTCTATTATTAGATCTTAAATTGCAGAAAATGCAGCGTATGTAAACATAGCAGTAAGCTTTAAATACTGCCATATATTTTAGATTATGGTTTAAAAGATAAAAAATGTATTTTGTGTTATAAGAATAAATAATACATGCCAATGGACTTTCAAGCTCATATATTTCAAGCTCATAAACAGTGTGTAATTGTCATAAGACTTGCATCAGTGCATATCAGATAAAAATTCTTATTAAACAGGACAATAACCTATAACGAATTCATGCACAAATTCATTTATTAAATCCAGCTACATAAAAGTGATTGATTTTGTTATGCATTATCTATTTAAAAATACCATGAGCTAATGTTGTGAATGTATATGTATAGTTATACATAAACAGAGATCATTTTTCAAAAGAAAAAACAATATATAAATTGCACCACGAGAAAGTTTTTGATAATTTCTTTTTTATCTCGTAAACCAGAGATGCTTCCTGCTAGACTAATCAGAAACTTATCAGGCGTGCAATCTCTTACAATTATTTCGCGATGGTCAAGATGAGGTTTGCTGACACTGGGAAATTACTTTTCTTCCAAACTAAATTAGTCTCCTAACAAAAAGAAACTATAACCGAAAACTATTCTTAAGATTCAAATACGATCATGCATGTCAAAAGCTGAGGAAAATCACAGGATGTAATTTTTCAAATCACGCTCTGTATTGGAAAACAATGAAATTAACTACTTTCATTTCTTTGAGATCCATCATGCAACAAGTGTTTCAGATTTTATCTATTGTAATCTGTGATTTTTTTCACTTGTTAGAATCGAAAGGTGACCTTGAAATTCAGTCCTAATATAAACCTACACCCTCTCGAATCAGCAGAAGACTTGAGTACTGTGTACATTCACTTCAAGATACTACTTTTACGGTATGTACCATCATTTTATTAGCATTAATTTTTTTTATATAAAACAAATATTTGTTGCTTCTGTAGAAAAGCAAATTGTTCAACATAACATTCTCCCATACATTAATAAGTGCTATTATATGTAAAAGTATTCTATAATAAGTGATCAATATACTATATTAAAAATAATTAAAAAATGAAATTTCATGAGCCTTGTCTGATTTGTCCAATTCAAGTTTATTCATTGATATAAATTTGATTTGTGTACACATGATAGAATAAAATTATTTTTAATGCAAAATAAATATCTACAATTTAATGAAATTAAATTTGATTATTTCATAACTTATTTAATAATTCAGAATTTAAAAATTATTTGCCCATTGTTTTTTTTTAATCGAGTTTGCTTTTTTCGAAAATTTAATAAATTGGGACTGTGTGATTTCCTAATCAGAGAAAATAAGCTAAAAACTTTTCAAATATTCTGGTTGATGAAAAAATAGTTTTCATATAATAAAATGTAGCTTTAAGAGCAATATTTTTATTCAAATGATTATACTTTTACGTCAAAAAGTTATTTTTTAATAGAAAAGCGAATAATATCAAAGTAAACGAAATAATGTTTCAGTTGCTTTATGAAAACTGACGAGAATATGCGCAATTAGGATAAGAGATTCTACAAGAGTATATTTTCGTTTAACAAAGCATTTAGAGTTTAAATATAGAACTATATAAAATATATACAAAAATGTAAGGGAAGTTTTAAAATTAAATAAAATTGCCTACAACTTAAAAAAATAAATGCTCGATTGATATCTTCTTCAATTTTGAATCTTTTGTCCTTGAAAAAATTCTGTAAAGAAAAAACAAGTGATAAGTGGAGGATTAAAAAAAAACTTTCGAATATGGTGTATGCGACAGAATTTCTCAGCCTAGTTCTGCAATTTTTTTGACAAACTCTTTTCTTGGCCTCTTTTTTGGATTGATATTTCTTGGAGCATTACTAGTTTTTTGGACTGGTACCTTTAAATTATCCAGTTGCTAACAATGCTTTTCCAAATTGAGCTTTTCGTTTAATTGTTAATGCTGACAATTAATTGGTCCTCAAATATCACATCATATACACAGCATTCTCTTATTCAGAGTCAAATTTGCTTTAGAGTTGGAAGGGCGAGGTTTTTTGCCCAATATACCCTTTTTCTTATAATGTTTTCGTAGGTAATCCACATTTCTTTCCCAGTTATCATCCGGTTTCAAAAAGACTCGATTTCTGTTCCGAACAAGCAGAGATAGGCATGTAATAACTCGATCATCAATGTTCTTCTGACTTAATTCATATCTCACCCATTTGGAATACTTCCACTCTAATTTTATGTTCCGAATAGGGTCCGAAATAGTTTGCTGAGCTGAATTAAGCTTTCTGCGGTCTCCGATGTTGTCAAAAAAAGATCTTGCTCTAGTAGGGTTTTAACAACATAGTCATCGATCAACAGACAGAACTTTCCGCGGTAGACCTAATATTAATGTAATTTATTTACAATGAATAAGTTATTTTAAGTATCCTGATTTTAAATAAAATATTAACCTTGAATTACGTTCAAATATATATAAAATTGCAAATATATTTCATAGTTTTGTCATTTGTACAATAAGTTTATCAACATTTGTACTAATAGTTTTCCTATGAGTATAAAACAATTTTCTACATAAAAAAACTGGTTTAATCCACTTAGAATTTTTTAGAATTAAATAAAAAAATGTTAATGACTTGATGAAATTAGAATTCAAATAATTTAACAAACAAAAAAAAATCCTCATAAATATTTTTTATAAAATGAAAACTGTGATTAGTTTTGAATAACCAAACGAGTAATTGAGACTTTATTTTCAATAGATATAAAACATTGTTAATAAAATGGATTGTTGGTGGATTTTGCTAACACTTGTTGCCTTAACTGTAACCTCTGCTGAAGAGAAAAAAGATCATGGCGAATATGGAAATTACAACCTATGGAGGACAACAATGTGTGGTATGGAAAACTTCCATAGAGAAGTTCTTAAAATTGACATAAAAACATAAGATTTAAGACATTGGTTTTAAACTCAATATTTAAAAGTGTAATTAGATTTTTATCAATTTTATAAAATTATTAATATATTAATATTGTTTGCTGTTTACCAACATTGCTTTAATTTATGAATAAGGTAAGAAAGTAATTAATCACACATGCTTCTGACTTTATTATTTTATTGTTACTGATTCAGTTATAATATAAGCTGATCACACAATGAAATACACGTGTAATATCTATTTATTAATTGAACGTTTTGACTTAAAATTTACGCTACTCATAATTTATTTTAAGAAGTGAGACATGAAGATTATAAAAATGGATAAAATTTTGAATCCCAATACGTTATCGTTTTTAGTATTTCAAGGAATTATGTAAATATTAATGTAAATAAACATTGTTTTGTATTTACAAAGCTTCTGTAGAAGCGTCCAATAATTCAGCTCGAATACATTGAATTCATTTAATTATTATTGGATAATATGTTTGTAACTTAAGAAATTAATTAAAGCATTCTCATTAATTGATTTCGATGTATCATTGAAAAGGGGCATAGATGCCTTATAATCCAGGATACCAAATTGTGAGTTTTTTGGCGATGAATAAATGTTGCCAAGATGACGAATTGTGAAGTGTACGATGATGTAAATATTAGGGGTTGCCAAAATAGAATTTACTGAATTGTTCTTATAGTTCTTATATATCAATGAGGTAATAAAAGCCAGAGGTTGGCAGATACATAAGAAAATCCGCCAAAAATTCACCAAACTCAGAATTTTGCATCTTGGATTATACGACATTTGTACCCGAAAAAGGAATAATTCTCAAAATATGAATTGTGTATCCTCATTTTCGTTTAATGTTTTTGGCAAAAAGTGTATTAAATAATATGTATTAGCTTATATTCTGTATGCATCATTTACTTATAATGCAATTATTTATTTTTACTTACTTAATTTATTACTTATAATAATAAGAGTAATTTTAATAATTATTAGAAAAAGGCACTGATGAAATCTACGAAGAATTGGAGCATTGTGCAGAAAACGAAGATGAAACTGTAAGTTTCTTTTTAAATAACTTTAATCAAATCTTGTGATTGTATAATAAACATTTAGATTAAAGTTTCTTTTATTAGCATTTAAAAGATATATATGCAAGTTTACTAATTATATTTTAGAATCATTGTATTATTAATATGTTGCAATATATCTTAAAATAGTTTAATCATTTCATTTTTAATTTAAAAACCACATCAAGCATGTAAAAGTAAAGTTAAATATTATTTAAATTCTGAAATGAATATAAATTCTATTGGTAAAAAAATTATTTCGTAAAAAATAGAAAATCTTCTATACAGGTTAGATATTTATAAAACACATGCAAAATGGATTCTACTTCCATCATTATAAATATTTGTGTAATTGATTAAGTTTTCGGTATAGGAAAATTCTATCAGAATTACCCATCTATGAAACTAAAGAACTTAACAATGTTACGCTCTTACACATCGACCTGTTTATTTCTCCAGTACATGAAACACTTTGCCAAAATTTCGTAAACTATTAAAATTCTTTTACATTATATGTCCGTAAGACATCCAAATATTTTTTGTACTTCTCTAGATATTGAACAAAATTTTTGTGAAGTTTACAAAACTCACGATGGAATTTTCATGAGCCGTGGACGATTCTATAAAAGTCTACTTTATAAGAAAATCTCAGAGACACAAATGCTTTCGGTTTCTGCTCCAACTATAAAAGGAAATAAATAAATATTCGACGAAGCTCTTAGACAGAGAAAATTTTGACTACAAGAAAAGGTTCCATAAAATTTCTTGATTCTTATGGAAACTAAACAATTTCGGTGTTCTTTTCTTGTAGCCCAAGAATTTCTTAATGCATTCGAAATTATATTCGGTGCTGATTTTTTGAAGTGTGAAAAATTCTGTAAAAGTTTTAGATCTATAGAAAACATGAAATACATGTCTGTGCAATCAACAAAAGTTTGGTCAAAACTTTCGTGAATATGAAAGATTATATAAAAACAGGGATCTATAAGACATCCCGATGTTTCCGATATTTTGGTTTCATATTCAGAAGTCAAAGAATTATCAGTCAAATACTTTGAGAATAAAGAAAAATATTCTATAAATTATAAAGCCGTCATTTATATTTGAATGTTTCAGTATTCTGCTATTTAAATCCAGCGAAATATTTGATGGATTCAAAAGTCGCGAATTTTCCCAGTGTATTACGAATTCATTCTTGCTACCAAGTTCTCCACGATTTTGCTTCTGAAGATCGAGAGATGTGTTTTTTGAATTTTTCAATGCTCTAGGCTAAGCATTAGGAAATTCTGCAATAAATATGTGATTCCATATGACAAAAGAATACATTCATTATGTTCCAAAATGCACATTCGAACTTCTCTCCCTATCAAAATGTCGATGAAACCCTCAAAGGAAATTTTATGAGCATTGAAGATCCACAATAATTGTTATGCATTCGTAAGATTCTAGAATATTTCCTTTCTAGAATAAGTTCTTCTAGAATAAGAACTTATTCTAGAATATTCTAGAATAAGTTCTTATGTGAATTTCAGATTAATTACCCTCATCATTATATATTTGTACATAATACGCTGTACATAATTGCAGTTAAAGCAGTTCCCCATGTATTCAATTAAAGGGGAACTTTGAAAAAGGGTAGAGTATTTTGAAACTTTATGCAGAAACCATTAGAATGCCGAAGTGGCGTAATTAGTTAGGGCGTTGTTTTCCCTATCGGAAGGTAGTCAATTCGAATCTCTGCTTTGTCAATGACCCGTCGTGTTCACGAAAGCTGACTGGGACATGTTAAATAGATCGTGGGAACAATGTCCTCCAAGTGAAATGATACTTCTGGAGGTAGCCGGTCAAGAGTTTTAGGGTGTCTTCTGCTTTATTTCTGATTCTAAATTACGAAGACTTCCACCTGGCTACTTTCATCCAAGTGGTACAGCTGAACTGTGAACTAAGTTCAGAGAAGTATACTCAAGCAAAACAGTAACCATTAGTGCATAGATAGAATGGGTAATTTCAAATCATTGGTCATTGATAAATAGTATTATAAATTAATAGTATTTTAAAAGGTATTTTTTTCTGCATTATTATACAATATCACATACTTAATCCTTTCAATGAAAAATGACTTTGTTCTATTCAAAAAGAAGTTACTTAAAGAAGCAAAGCCTAAACTTGAACTAAATTCTTTGATAAGCTGATCTATCATATTTGTAATACCCAGGAAGTATATATTTGAGTTGTATAGTTAACAAAAAATTTCTGATAGTTGTAAAAGTTTCTAGAACACCAAGAATTCACCTTCAATGGAAGACGCCAGTACTTTATCGGAACACATTAATGCTTATCGCCTTTATTTTTAAGACAGAGTGGTAGTATATCTATATTTTTAGTATATCAGACTGATATCTAATGGATTTATATCATTCAGTTTAGTGAATTTTTAAGCTGTTTCCAGTGTATTACCAATCGTATAAATTAATTCGAATATCAAAATAGATATTAATAATCAAATGTTACTGATTATAATATGCTATTATCGCGTTTAACTATTCTAGTATATAATTTTATTCGATACTAATAGCAAATTTTTTAAAAGGATTAAATTATTAAAAAATAATACATTTTATAAATGAACAATTTCTTGATGCCAATTTCTTTTCAATAAAAAATTATATTATAAATTTATTTTTATTTAAAACTATTTCAAACTATATAGAAACGAAGTCTTTTCTCTGCAATGTTTAAACTATTTTTGTAGGTACGAAGCAAGAGAATTAGTTGCTTAGAAAAAATTATTCCATCAGCTAATGGAAAAATGGCGCCTTACATGGAAGAAGCATGTAAAGATAAAGCTTTGTTCGAGCAAGTAAGTAATATACAATATTTTGACAAATATTGCATCAAACCGAATTTTATAAGTGAATTATTTTATCAGAACTTAAACATCTGTTTTAAATTATATATTAGAAAGAGGAAGTTACATACAAGAAAAACAAATTCATTCAGAAATATTAACTTGTATGGTTAATTATAATAAATGTCAACTTTATTCATCACCAATAAGTGCATTTTAACTCCAGTATAGTTGCTTGTTAAATAATATAAGAGAGAGAACCTATTAAATTTTTGATAATATTCAAGATTTCCACAAATCTTAATAAATCACTTATAAAAGGGGCTGAGGTTGAATTGTATAAATAAACCAAGTAAAACGCATAATATTAATAGACAAAGCTCTATTGAGACAGAACTCCATATGTGTTACGTATGTTAATTTTTTGGCTAATTCATAAGCTTCTAAGGCTTTCCTATTTCTAAAAATATTTTTCATTAAATTTAAATTCATGTGTAAGATTTAAATATGGATACAGAATCTCATTGCTGAACACTTAAATTTTCCTTTAAAATTTGACTTTATACTGTACAAATATATTCTTATATTCAAGTAGAATTATTTTTAAGAGTTATTTAATGAATTTTTATTTTGTATAATTAAAGTGCAATCTCCAATTTCTCACAACATTAAAAAAAACTTGCTTCAATATTTTAAAAAGTGTAATTTATTAAACAAGGCAAGTTTATTGCTGTTATTATTAAAAATGGTGATAGAATCTATATTAAATTCAAAGGAAACTAACATATAAAAATTGGAAAAAAAATTTTTGTTCTAAAAATTAGGAAAAGAAACCTCTCTTTTCATCACAAAACAAACTTGAGCTATGTTGTGCTTCTGTAGATACCAAGTATTTTTTTAATCTAGGGGTATAATGTTTATTGTATTGAAATATAAACATGAATATACTTGGATACTGAAATTAAATTAACACATTTACCTTTATTAGGAATTTGCTTCACAAGATGTAATAAGAGATACATGATGTAAAAGCTTCGATGCTTATTCATTCATATTTTTTATTTGATACGAATTTAATGGCTATTTTGGTCATATAATCTACTTTATAAGGCTTGAATTAAAATAAATTAATTCAAACAAATAGTTTTTCTATATACATCTTATTTTAATTGTATCGTTTTTTCTTCACAAGGGTTGAAAAGCGCCATAAAATGTTTAACAGTTTTAATAAGGTATTCGATACTCAAGAAGTACATCAAATTTATAATGAGTGAATAAATACATTCAGCTTAGTACTTAATACACAATTATTAGAAGAATATTATTATTCTATAATGCTTTTAACTCAAAGCAGAAACCGGCCTGAAATCAAAACGAGCCAGACAAACCTTTATGTTGTGAAACTATTTTAGAAGATTGTTTCCAGTATTAATGACTAAAGATGACATTCTGTCTTATGAGATTAATCTCCAAACTATCGCATTCGGGTTGCTAGTTATGTATTTTATAGTAACGAAAATTTACTTCGACCTCTGACCTCTTCACCTTCTCACGCGTATAAGAAGAAATCTTTCTTTTAGATTCCTTCGTAGGAATCGAAAATCGATTTGCATTTCTTAAATTTTACACACTTTGTAAAATACATATATATGTATATGAGTTTTCACCTTATAACTATTAGAAACGGCTTGCAGTATGTGAATTAGGAGGATCATTTCCAAGACATTTGGTTCTTGACTGACAGTCACACTTCTATTCAGCACCTCTCTAACTGGGGTCCTGTTGCAGATGAGACTAGCCTGGTTATTTTTAATCTATACGTGACAGACTTTCACCCAATCATACCGTACATTTTAGTGTATTCCTTTGGGATTGAAAAAAAGGAAAAACCTGACTTCTTGGCCAAATCTGCTGTCGAATAAGCTTTCAAAAACCCTTCCAACCACTTTTGGTATTTTACAAAAAATCTGAAAGGGGATCTTTCCAACTTAGACCGAGATCACAAACTGCTTTTTCGCGCTTCTTGACTGACCACACAAGAGCTCTCATTTTTAAGCAGGATCAAAAAATACTCCCAGAGTGCCATTGGTGCACAGATAACATGCCATCCCCTGCTCACATTTTGGTGTGCTAAAATTTTAAGGACGAGGTCCTGCTGGACTAACAACAACTAAGTTTATATTTAGGACTCCAACAACTAATAATAATACCTTATTAAAAAAGCTCAAACATAAACATTTTGAATCTCCCTTTATATAAATCACTTGTGATCTATTTGGATGATCATTTTTTGACACCACATAGTTGACAGCTTAACAGCCAAAGGCCGTTGAAAACCACTTTTAATGTCCATTGCGTAGTATGCCTTCCAGTAAGACGTATCTGATGACACATTTAACCACATGTAACTTGTATGCTATGTTATTACAATACTGAAATTGTTTTTGAGCCATAATTTGCCAACTTATAAGGAGCTGGAACAGTATTAATTTCACACACTTAACTAATTTGTTCACAAAAATTGGAAAATTTTAAACAAACCTAGCGGTGATCATCGATGATAGTGCATGTGCATTCACTGAACTATACGTAACTGTATTATTCTCACACTCTACAAGATAACAAGGGGGAAATCACCCAACTCCCACTATAGCAAATTTTCAGAAATGAATATAATCAAAAATTGAATATCGTTGTATAAGATGCAACCCGTTTTTAGATCTATTAAGAATATTATACGCTGGTAAATAAATATAAATATCTCTACACTTGAATGAATTTCAATTGAAATTATCATAAAAATGTAATAACGATGGAAATTTAAGAATGAATTTTATTTTATTTTATAGGTTGATGAATGTTTGACTGAAAACCACGTGGGTTATGAAGAGGTAGGATTTAATTAAACAATTTCTTCATATTTTCCCTTTAACAATAAGTAACAACTTAGAAATTTTTTTATTTAAAATATTTTTTCATTTATTTTTATTATAATATATCTTAACTGTGGCACATTTCTTAAAAAGCTGACTTTTCAGTTTATTATCTTGAAATTAATTTTTTAATGATTGATGCTACATTAAAACAGGGACTTGTAAAGATTAAACTATAATCTTTGCAAAACATAATGTTTTTATGAGAATAATCGCTTAATACAAAATATTTTCGATGTGATCGGGAAATTAGCTATAAATGTGAGAAAGTGAGTGAAAAGTAAAATGCTAAAAATCGTAAGAAATTACGCTATTATAAAATGGACTTGGAGCTGTCTGTTAAATATCATCGATTTCCAAGCATTCAATTCAACAGTTCATGGGTTCGATTTCCACCATGAATGGAATCATGGTGGAATCTTGTAGATGGTTCAGAATCCACTTAAAGCTGTTTTTTCCATCTAAATTTGTGCAAAGAAATGTCAATCGAATTAATATTAAAAGACAGGGGTTTCCTTTTGTCCTGTGAAGACATATTAACAGTATTTCAGAAATCATTTGGAAATATTTTCAGGCATTAGAACAATAGATTATTCCAAAACTCGTTTAATATTTAATGTGCAATAGCATCCTTTAGAAATGCTGTTGCCATCACTTGTTTACCAATTTTGGTCATCCAATGCCGGTGCGTTATTCGCATAGCACGCCTTCAAATGGATGTCTCATCTGACTATCAAATGAAGCGAAATTCTCAATTCTCATGCAATAAAATTTTAATCAATGACAATAATCTCTCATGAATAGGGTTCGTATACGATTTTATCATCATTTGAATATTTGCAAATCGCTTTTCTGTGGTTTTTGGCGTATTATTACATTTAGATCATTGATAATAGACATATTTCATTAATAATATTTTCTTCTAATTTTTTTAATTGAATAAAAACCATATTGTCCGCAGATAAATCTTAATTTAAATTTTTTTAAACTTTCTCATTTTTATTAGTATTAGTAGAATTTAATGGAAAACAAAAGTACAAAAATTATTTAATATCAAGAAGAACAATAAAAGCTTTAAAAATATTGTACTGATTATTATAAACTATCCTGCAAATAATTATTTAATTTTTGCATTTTAAAGAATAAAGAATGCCAATTCTTCTAGTCTACTAGTTATATCAAGTTTCGACCAACACAAAAATTCGAATATCAACTTAATTTTTTTTCGAATATGACAGAGTTTACTCGAATATACAAGAATTTATTGAAGATGGTCTATTATTCTGCATATTTGAACTTGCATCATTAAAGTGACATGGTGACATTATTACTTATAAATATACTTTCTCACTAGATTAATTAATTTTAAATGGTGTTGTTTATACGACAGATAAGTAATAATTTAGGATTTTTCAATGATCTAGTAATTTAAAATCCTAAGTGGTATACCTATAAGTACATACCAATAACCACGCTTGTAAATAGTTTTATGTATTTTTTGAACTAAGTGTTAGATAATGCGAAAAGAATAAAGAAAAGCAATTTGTTTCTTATATTTGTCACAGTAAATATTACAGTATTTGTCACCGTCCTTCATAGATATATTTAGATATCCTTTTAAAAAAAAATTCGACGTAATAAATTATAAGATACTGTTTTCAAAGATCATTAAAAAATCGGTATAAGTTAACAATCAGGTACTTCTTGATTCTTTGGCGATTTTTTGACTCCAAGATAGGTGCAAAAATGTGATCAACAAGATGGCCGCTATACAAAAGCTGCACAAAGATAGGGCTACCAGGATTACCAGAAATTAAAGTTTATCTACAATATGCATCGCCAAACCAAGTAGTACCCTATTCTACACAGAATCCAAAATAATAAAATAATTGAAAAAAACAGACAGTAGCCTAATGCTGTTTCACGGAAATTCTTAAAATGACATAGGAAGCATTTTTATTAACGAAAGCTTTTACTGAACAGTTTGCACTCTCTCTTACCACCAGGTGGCAGTTTCCAATGTGATTTACCTTCAGCTTTTTCAGTGACTTGTATTCATCAAAGAAATCATAGCATTAAATATTTGTTACTTAACATAGTTTGTGAATCGTTCCACATAATTAAGCAAATTACTGAAACAAACTCAAAGTCATAACAAATACAATTTTAATAATAAAAGATTTCGCTATTGAAAAAATAATTTCCTTAATTTATGAAATTTTAAACATAATATTTATTTAATATTTTTCGATGTATGATTGTTTTTCAATACTTTTGAATCAACCTCTGCAAAAAGCTCTTATAATAAAATAATATTTTCACTATTTCAGGTTGATTTACCGGAAGAAGCACATGTAAGTATTTAATTTTTTAGTCTACTAAACTACGACATATTAACTAATTTAATGACAACCCCATATAATTATTAAACGCAATTTATATTTTGTATGTAATAAAAAAATCAGAATTATCCCACCTTATAAGTTTATTCCTTTATTATTTTTTATCATATTTTTCTTTATATTTTATAGCATTGCTATGAAGAAGTGCTCAAGAAGCATGAATTGTCAGAATTGTTAGTTTATTTGGAAAAACATTCTCATGAACATAAATGATATCACAACATTTGTTTTTCTGTAAAAGCTAAATGTAGCCTGAAAATGAAAAAGGCAAAATATAATAAACTGTTTTTAACCAAAAAATGTTTCTTCTTTAGATTCTCTCTGTATATGTGTTATGTACTAGATTAAATATATTAAAAACTTACACATAAAACAAAACTGGAAAAAGATTAAATAAAAGATTTATTCCCATTCCGCATACTTTATTATTATTTTAAAATAATAAATCATTAGGAATCATCTAATTTCAATAAATTATATTTTGGGAATATGTATTTAAAAAAATAATATGGACCAAGACAAAGGGATAACAGAAATTATTGAAAATAGGCCATTCATTTTAGCACAACAAAAATTATTAATCCTATACATTTTTGCGAAATTTTGTAATCGTAAAAGTTTTATCGTAATATATGAAGAAACTTCAACAAATTTACTCAAAATACCTATTCAAGAGACGGTACGAATTTGAAAAAATGATTTATTTTAAATTTTGATTTTATAAGTCGTACTGAAAATCAATAAATTATTATGCTGAATCAATGGATAGCATTTTGCATGTCAGAAAGAAAATCAAAGTAAATGTGGTAGGACTTAAATAAAGATTCCGTCGATAAACAATAACAATATTTATTCAAGCTTCATTGCTCTACGCTCAGCGGACAATTACAATTCTGAATCAAAAGTTTCAGAGTGATGCAAGAGCGTAGAATTGCAGGCGTCCCACAGGGATCACTGCTGGGCCCATTCCTATTTAAAGCCTTTATCAATGACATTCCGCAGAACCCTAACACTATGCTTGACCTGCTTGTGGAGGACACTGCCATATTAACCACAAATAGCTATCACTAAACACTGCACCAACACCTATCAGAACACCTGAAGGTAGTAGAAGAATGGCTTGTTAAATGGAAAATAAAGGTAAACCCGACCAAGTTCTAGGCAATTCTTTTTACAAGAAAAATGTTACCGTGTGAAAAGGTCAAATTAGAGGGAAGAGAAATTCCCTGAGCTAGTAGGGTTGATTACCTTGGACTCACTATTGATAAGAGACTAACGTGGAAAGCCCATATTACTAAAATCAAAAATAAATTCATAACAGCTAAAACTACCCTTTATCCCTTGCTAGCTCCCAAGTCAAAACTCTCGCTAGCAAATAAACTCCTAATATATAAAGCCTACCTCAGGCCGATAATAACCTATGCTGCTCCAATCTGGGGAGGAGCAGCTGATTCAAATATCAAAGTCTTAGAAGCCCAACAAAGCAAAATACTTAGATTAATTACTAACTCAAAGTTTTACTTTAGAAATCAGCAAATAAGAGAGAACTTGGGAATCCTGCACCTAGCCCGCTACCTCAAATTTTTGTATTTAATTTCTACCATAAAATATACACAATCAACAATAGTGAGATTCAGGGTATTGAACTTTACAGTCCTTATGACCTAATGCATTTCCATAGGCCCAGAGCAGTGTTGAGAGTAAAACCTCTCATCAATATCTCCATTTATTCAAATAATTCCAAACGGAAAAGAAAGAAGAAGAAGAATAAATGGAAATCATATCTCTACCTAAATGAAATCCTGTGAGAAACCACATTGTAAATAAATTGTGCGCATCCTGTAAATATCTCAATTTTATTTAATCTTAAACAAATATGGAAAAAAAAGAATTTTTTATCTTCCGTTGTAAAACTTTTCCTTTGCAAATAATTGTATAGGAATTTTGTGTGTACCAAGAATTATTGTCATCATCTAAGTGTTTATTACTAGGATTACTCAATTACTTAGTCCAAAAACACAAGTCATGCAGAGTGCATCCAGTGGGAGCACTTACCATAATATCTTTGTACTATTCATTATTGTATCTTTTATTTCTGATTTGTTAATCACCAGGCCAAGACTATCCAAGGACTCTAATTCATTAGAAAACGAGGTACATGGCCGGAAGGCTACAGACCTCCCTCAATCCTAGACAAAAAAAGAGCGTAGAAGGTTGCCATAATTGGCGCACTTTATCGCCAGACGAACAGTTTTTCAATGCGGCAACCAAATGAATTCTTTGGCATTAAATTAAATAAATATGGATCCATGTTAATAAAACATTTAGTTGGAGACAAATACGGATATATTTGTATATATACACTGTATAAATACTCCAACTTTTTTTTAAACAAAGATGGAAAGTTTTCTCCCCCAGAATAGATTAAATAAAAAAAAAGCCTAAGTGAAAGTGATAAAGTAATCACTTAATAAATAAAATGTATTGAAATTGTAGCGATGTTCGATGTTCTGAATTGAAATTTTATTTTTGGAAGAAATGTATTACCTTGGTCTACAGACCATCACAGAGCTTGGTCACGCACCCAAATGAATGGGTATCTATAGCTCGAATTACTGTTGGTTAAAAACAAGCTCCTGCTTTCTTCTCCCTAAAAGATGTTAGGGGATGTTGCTTTTTCCCTCAAGAAACAAAGGGGGGTCGGAAGTGCATTTCCTGTCCGAATGGTTGTCCGTGGGAATTTCCTTTCAGATAGAGAAGGAAAACTGCTTATTTCCGTTACTAATTAAGTTAAGAGTGAGAAAAGATCGCTGCAAAATTATCAGTCATACTTTAAGTTATTTTTAACTGTAAATATAATTGGAAAATGTTTGCAAATTTTATTCAAAAATTTATTCTTAATTTCGTTTTTAACATTATTTAATCTTTATAAACTCAATTCATGAAAAAAGGAATCTTGTCATTTCAGATAGCCATTCTATTTTGTTTTCAATTCTTTAAGACACCTTTCCCAACACCCCCTAAAGGTAGGGGTGTTGCCCTTCCTCTCAATAGGATTTAAATGAACAAATTATTTTTTAATTCAAAATTTATCGGCATTTTTAAGCTCGCTTCTTTTTGTGTAAAATAATTTTCCAAAATTCTAAATGCATAATATTAAAGTGAAGCCATTTTGTCAAAAATTATGTGCTTAAGTAAATTTAATAAATTTTAATTGTTTTAAAGAATATTTATTATTAGAATATCTTAATGTCATCATTATGAATACTTAAAATCATTGTTTCTTGTTTAATCAAATTACTCTAGCATAACATGAACAATTTGCTTTCTACTATCATTCTTCAATCAACAAATAATATTTTATTTAAATTATTAAAAATCTTTAACTAGAAGCGCATTTTCGACATTTTTCAAAATTAGTAACAGTTTTTTATTTGATGAAATATTAATTATAAAACAAACTTTGCTCCAACGAGAAAAAGAATCTATTCATTGACAAAAATTTGTTTTTTTATGAGTGTCTATACAAAAAAAAAATCCTAACAAAAAGATTCAAGACTTAAATTTGTTTTTTTTTTTATCTGCCCACAACAGACAAACAGCTTCCACTAACAGTTTAAACAAACAGTTTAATTGATATGAAGTCTCTGCTACTTTTTTTTAGTGAAATTCATTTTTTATCAGTGTCTTGTTATTAATTATTACTTGTTACTTGTTTATTATCACTATGCTGTTTATTTTTATTAGCAGAGAGTTACTATGTTTTGTTATTTGTTTTGAAATAAGATTACGATGGTGTGAAAGAAAAATACCTTAAATTTGTTGCTAAATTTTCCTAAACATTGTTATATCATTATCTTTCTTAAAGAGGAATTAATATTTAAAATGATATACCATATTTCGAAACAGATTCTTCTGTAATTTAAGACATATATTTTAATCTATTTGAAAAATGTGTTTATCAGAACTCATTAATAAGAATTAAAAAATTGATAAACGGATTTTTGATTTTTGTTTTCCAACATGCCTCGCAAATTATGATAAATATTTCAAATGATCAGCATAAAGGATAATATTAAAACGATTTTAAGATATATTGTTAAATAAACTGTAACAGATAAATTAGTAGCTATTTGAATAATGTAATTATGGAAAATACAAAAAAAAAATAAATAAACATTATGCAACATTCTTTTTAAAAGAAAGAATTTTCTTACTTGAATTGCGATTCAAACAGAACATTTTTATAGCACATTTTACAAACATAAAAACTGTTTATAGATTAATTAAACATTTCATTCCCTAAAATATTATAGTAGCCTATAAATAAAGAAATTTTTAAAAAGGAGAAGCTAGCTGAAATATGGGTGGATTTTACCACCAATGTCATCAAGGTAATTTATTGCACATATCATGTATGGGATTTTTCACAGTAAGTTAAAAGAAATAATTTCCATTCATTAACACTTTCCCTATTTGTATTCTTTACAAAACATTATAAAAAGAAACAATTTTGCTAGATTTAACAACTGTTTTTCATGAAAGGTGTTACTCATATAACACACAAATAAGAACTTAATTGTATATTAATGTTTTGTCAAGGTTACCAAATATAAAAAAGTATGCTCCATTTATGACAACTTCCTTTTCATTTCTATTATTTCATATATTTTAAGTTTACGCTCAATTATAGTAAAATGTGACGCTTTCTTTCGGTTTAACTATTCCCTTCGCGGAAATGCTTTGTTTTCATTCTTTCATCATTTGAAAAAGACTTGAAGGCTTTTTTTCAAAAGCGCGGTAATTCACATGAGTTTTTTTGCAACTTTTTTTAACATAAATATTATCTATTTGAATAAAAACTATTTAAGCATTCTTTTAAAAAAAGGAAACTATCAGCTAAGAGAACTAAGAGTTCATTTTTTGTGAAGTTTCTGTGTTCTTATTTTCGATTTTATTCCCTAAAAAAAGGTAACTATGCAATATGATCATTTTAATAATTCTTTAGTTGTATAGTATGCACAATATTTTCATATGTGTATGTATTTATAAATAAATCAAATTGATTTTTTTAGCAATTATTATTAATAATTATATAAATATCTTCAGTTATAGCCTTTTTTGGATTTTTTTAGACATTTTTACATACCTGCAAACTTTTAAAATAAATATCATTTATTTAATTGTGGACTTAGTTTGGAAGTAAATATGAACAAAGTAAAAAATTTAATACATACTTTTTTTAAAGGAAGAAAAGTTTTAGAAAATAAGATCTATCACATAATTTAGAACATGTATCATTTGTTTTGGATATAATCTTAAGTGTTATAATGAAAAATCTTGATAAATATCAACTATTAAGGAAATATTCTTCCCTTAATTGTCAAGAGTTTTAACTGTTACGTAGAAATTGTAATTTTAAAATTAAAAATAAGTATTTTTGACTCACCCTGACTTAATAAGTAGACAGCAGTTTTCGTGGCACAAAGCCCCGGGCTCGATCCCAGCCTCTATTGAAGAATAGGAGCTGTGCTTCTGCCTTATCCAATCACATATGTGTGGGCTGTGCTTGGAAGTTTTCCAGGTTTTCTCCCTTGCGACACGAGAATACGGCCCAATATCTATGAAAAGTCAAAAGTAATTAAGGCGAGATTCTACAATTCCTTACAATGTCCTACAGACTTTAAGCTATCAAAAATTAAAATGTATATTTTCAGTTTAATTAACCATTTAGTTAGATAGTCTTGTTTTGATATTAAAAAATAGTTCCTTATATACATAAACTTACTACAAATTATAATACTTTTTAAACTGACAAAAAAATATTGAAAAGATAATTTTCCTAAAGAGAACGATTTCCATTTGTCTTAAAGTGAATATCAAATTACTTCTTACAAAATACATAAAGAGTTTTCAAAAAGTTTTCTTAGCAGATTATTTATTTTTTTGACTTTCATTTGTATGTCTACATAGAATTGATTTTTGTACATTTTTAAGTCATATTTTTCTAAACGAGGAGTAAATAACAAGCAAATGTAAAAATTTATGCTTGTTATAAAATGCTTTATTTATAGATGACAGTTACTTCTGTGGGTTCTTTATTCATTAATCAAGTTTAATATTTTTTGAAAAAAATGCGTATGTCATATTTTCATGGTTTTGGTAGAAACATTATTTTTAATTGCAGCAGTCTGGACAACTTTTACGTACTGTACAAGCTAATGACCTTTATAGTTTTTTTTTTTTTTTTTTTACTCATTTTTATGATGGATGACCTTGTTGATCAGTTTTATTGAGATTCACCATAAAATATTTTCATCAAATTTGAAAAATGTCTGTTTAGTAAAATTGTGTATTCACATGTACTTCTTTTTCCGTATATACATTATCGCTGAACTATGCTTAATAACAGGAAGTGTTCTATTTCTAAAGCAGTTATTCTAATCACAATATGCTTTGATAGTACCTAGCAATAATTCAATCATGTTCTAACATTTGTTATACTTATCATATGCAGAGTCTCCTTTTTTAATACCTTATATTGATATCAATCTATATTTTGTCAGTTAAGGAAAAATACAAAACAAGAAAAATCCCTTAAAACCATTGCAGCAAATCTGTTTTTTAATTAATTTCTAATAAATTCAAAATTTTGAGTTTCAAGTATTATTTTAATGGTATTTCTCTGGCGAGCTCTTATAATCTGAATTTCACGATGGATTTTATTTCATTTTATTAAAATGCGTGGGTGCACTTATTTATTAAGAAATTATATGTTTCAAATTAAATTTGACTCAAAGTATAAATTATATTTCTCTATCTCTCTCTATATATATACATATATTTTAAAACTTTATATATCTTAAATAAACTTGTTTTATCATAATGATTATATCACTTGCATTTACAAAAATTTGAAGATCAGGCATAAAATGTATATTAGTTGAATAACTGACGTTTGTATTTTTGCTATAAAATTAAACATATTAAATAAATTCTAATATTCACTGATTTTCAAATATTAATTACACAAGCACCCGTATTAGAATTCGTTGAAATTAAAGTACACAAGAAATAAATTATAAAAAATTTATTTATACATAATTTCGCAAATTTCTGAGCTATTAATTATTATGTTATATATTTTAATTCAATTTATTAAATAATTTGATTCAATTTTTTATCATCTTAGGTAAACTAAAATGGTAAGTTGGTGGATTATTTTTGCCATTTCTGATGTCGTGATAGTGAGTGGTGGCGAACACGATCACCACGGTGATAGTCATGGGGAAACCGGGAATTTCAACATGTGGAGAAAGTCTATGTGTGGTAAATTTTAATTTCAATGATTACTGAAATATAGAATAAGATAGTAAGTTCACTGTCATCTTTTAATGGTCCTCGCATCAAATGACCGTAAACTATTTGTGTTGTTGTTGTTGCTAATCCCAGATGCTCCAATTCCAATACTATGCCAATTCCAAAAGTCCATAAACAGCCAGGAAATCCAAAAACATAAGGGGATTTGAAAAAGCCTCTTCCAAGTCAAAATTCAAGGAGCTGAAAGATATGTTCAGGCGATGCCTGTTCAGCTTTACATTTTGTGCACACACTGAAAGTCTTTTGACCTTGCACAATTTTGAGGACCCTTAGGTGACCACTGGCGAAGCGTGAAAAACAAGTCTGTTGGTCTCTAGTTCCATCGAAAAGCAAGACGCCAGCAGGGCGTTTTCTAGGATACCAATTATGAGGAGGTGGAACCCTTCACTCTCAGTAAAAACCTCATTAAAGTTGGATGGCAAACCAGGTTGTGAAGGTTCCAAAGAGGTAGCTTTAGCCAATGAATCAGCAATCTCGTTTCCTTTAATGCCGAGGTGTGACGGGATCCACTGAAAATGAAATATTAATCCCAAAGTTCTTTGAGAGTCGATAGATCATATTCAATATTGAATTTCCAGCTCTGTCACCAATCTTCATTCGATTGCTTAGGTGTTGGATTGAAAAGACTTGCTGTCAGTCAGAATCCAAACATGGCCAAAATCAGGCTCAGAAATATTCTCAACGTAACTCAGTCCATTTATCAATAGTTATAAGCTTCGCTCTGAATACAGACCAAAAATCACAATTACTGAGCTTGAGACTTTTGGTAGACATAGGAGCTGTGATAAATACACCATTACCATAGTAGATCCTCATTGCTTTTGCTACCGTCAGTACAGATTTGCATAGCATCAATTGGAATTCGATTAATAATTTCTAGAGCCATTTGTCTTATGAATTCTGGACTGTTGATGATTCTCTTGGCAGAGTACTGCAGCTCTGTGTGGAAGCGGATACAATCAAAATTAGTATCATGCCTAAGACTTTCTCTCAAGAAATGAGGTTCAATGCGGCAAGGAGGATGCATAAAATCATTTGTAGTTGGCCAAAGATAAGGGATTATTTCTTTTCAGTCTGTGATTATTGCTCCAATTTATGAGATAAGAAAATGTTCTATTCTGGTCTCTGTAACTAATAAACATAAAATGTTTTGTAACTTCTTTCTACCAATTTGTCAGCACAGTTTGTTTGCCTTTTTAAATGCCACGATGGTGGCGGCCTCGAGGCGTAGAAGTGTAGAACACACTAGGTGTTGGGGAGACGGCACCTTTTAACTTTAATGTACAGTCCTGGATCTCCCCACACAGTTATGCGTCTATGTAATATTTCTTAAGACTAGAAACTGCAATGTTTGTCAGTCAGACTCAAAAAGAGCAATTCTGTCTGGGCAACTACGTCTTAATACAACAATGATTTTTGCAGCATTAATTTTAATTCTTTCTAATTTATTTAGATTTGACTCTGAAGCACATCAATAAATTGGCTCCCCATATTACAAAATGAGTCATATAAGTGAAGTATACGCTAACTTCAAACTATTGGCATTCTCTCCCCAGCCCTGCTCAGAAATATATTTAAGAATGTTAAGCCTCTTTCTATATCTCATTTCGAGCATATCGAATGTGTCTATTGCCAAAAATCTCTTGGTCCAGAATAAAACCCAAGTACTTTGCATTTTTTCTCATAAGGCAATTTTTGGTCATTTAAGAATATAGTAGTAGGTTAATAACTGTAAATATGTCTATTAGTTGTATAAAAACTAACCACAGATTTAACAGTGTTAAAGGTCAATTTGTAATCATGTGTCCAGTTTAAACTATTTGTATGTAAACAAACCACAGTTGATGATATCAAGATTTGAATACATTAAAATGTAAATTTTAGAAAAATTTTCATACTTAGTCATTTATCTACAAAACACACCTTATAATAAAAGTTTATTCTAATTTTTGTCTTAATAAAAATTGCAACTACAAATCTAAATGAGTAAATGAATTCGAATGGAAACAAATAAAATAGCATCATTAAAGGGAAATGGGCATCTTAAAAATATATAATAATGCGATATACATTTAAATATCATAAATGTATATCTTTAAATGAGGAATTGATTTTGAATGGGAAAAAATGTTCCAATTCACAATTAAAAAGTTTTTTACTATCTACACTTTATATAATAACAGGTAATTTTTTCAGGATAAAATTTTGCAAGAAGTATTAATAATAATAAATGACATTAAATTTAGCTGCTCTGATTGAATCACATTTCAGTTAGTTTTATTATATACTTCTAAAAATAAAAAATAATTGATCAAACAAAACGTGCTGGTTAAAAATCATGAACTACAACCGTGAAATGGGAATTGACAACAGTAAAATATTATATTAGGGTTAATAAGAACTATAACCAGAAAAAATATTGTTCTTATGTAAAATTAAGTTTAGTGTGATCATAAAGTAAAACAAGATTCACAAGAACTCCACTACCTTACAGAATTCTTGCTATCAACAAAAGAAACTAAATGCTAGATTAAGTAAAATGTATTTATATAGAGATATTGTCTTTTTAAAATGACAAATAATGCTTACATTATGATAATGATAAATAATACTTACATTATTATAAATAATTATGATTTTTCAATGAAATTTGACTTAAAATTACAACAAAAAAATTTATCCTTACTGAAGTCTATCAATATTCCAAAAATATCATAAAAAATGTAAGGTAACTAATTACTGTATTCTTCATTCATTTTCTATTAATTATCCCAGCTTCGGTTTGTATTTACAAAGCACCATTTATAAAATATTAAGAAGCAGAAAGAAAATGGTTGTAATTTGAAAGTATTCATATTTTCATTCAATTATTCCAGAAATTTCTGCAGCTGATTTCTCGTAGTGTAACAATAGTTTTACAATCATATGCTCATATTTATAATAGATTATAAAACGTGGAATATGTTGAGCTAATAATTAAAAATTCCATCTTCAAAGTCCAGAGTATAATTTAATATATTTTATACAATTGCAGAAAGAAATATAGACGCTATATATGGAGAACTGGACAGATGCTTGGAATTGGATTCAGGGGAAGTACGTTTACCTTTTGAATTATTTTAATATTATTAAAATCGTATATATAATGTTTGCTTTCTATCAATATTTGTTATGGAAAATAGAAAACAATGTTTGTTATTAAATTGGAAAATAGCTATTTAATAACAATTTAAGGGAATTTAATAATTGTAAAAAAAAATGCATTTAAATGCATTTTTTTAGGAATGTAAATTTTGGCAAAACGCATTATTTGGAATAGAAATAGGAATGTTATATTTGTCAGGAAAATTGCTCAGAAGAATATTCTTGTGATTTCATCGGAGATGCTTGTTTTATTGGAATTAAAAGCATCCGTAATATGAATTTATCTGGGATATTATCAATTTGTTTCCAATAGCCTTTCATAAAAAGAATTTACCTGTTTAATGTTCTGGAATTTTAGTAATTATATTTTTTTTTCAAAAAAAAAAAAATGGTATTTTCCAAGACACAGATCGATCCTTAGATTGAGCAAGGTTGAACCAGCCTTTCTTCCCATCCATGGGTTGATAAAATTGAGTACCAAGCAACTTTTCTTTACGAACTAAGTCTCGAAAATTCTCTTTTTTGTGAAATTTCGTTTCTAAGAAATAATTTTCTGTTTATTTTTTATGTTTGGCATTGTTTTTCATTTTTTATGATTGCTTTTTATATAATGCCTACAAATTGGATTCATTCTTCAACAATGAAGTCACATATAGAATAATTCTATTTGTTATACGTAAAATAATCGAAGACATATTTACATAAGACACAAAAAGACATCGCACATTTGATGGGAAAGAACTGCGGTGTCGATTCAACTTCTGTGTTTCCCGTGCGTAAGAACTCAGAAAGGGGAAAAAATTATTTCCTCCCCGTACGTAAGAACATAGAACGAGGGTAAAAACTTAAAACGTCTGTGCTCTCTAGTTTAGTAGTTCCTTCTTTCATTAAAAACAACTCAACTTGTGAAGTTCTGTTGGTCAAGAGATTGACTGGATTCCGTTGAGGATTTGTCGCTGTTGAAGAAAAGAACATGTTTATCAGTTGAAGTTAAAAAAAAAAATTCTGAAAGTAGACGAAAAAAGTGCTAAAAAACATGGAATTCAAAAAAACAGCCAGCCTCTCAACAATTTTAAAAATTCGAAAAAAAAAATCTAAGAAAGGAAACAATAACAGCGAAGCAGTGCTGCCAATAATTATTTGAAGAATCATGGACAGAAATTTCCCGATTTTAGAATTTCTGAACATGTTCCCAAAAAAGTCCATAAAGTTCAAATGAAAAATGAGGATTATTCAAATAACAGTTATTGACTGCAATTCTTTGTTAACCAAAAATATTATAATCAAAAAGGATAATGACGCAAGTATACACATTATTCCAAAATTATTAAATTCTTCAAAAAAAAAAAAGAGAAAAACGAAAATTTATGAATATTTATTATAAGAATTCGTACATATTTTACTCATCAGTTCATATTCTATGACATTTGCAGATGATAACAGAAATTATCTTACGGGGCTAGATAGTTATAATATAATGTTCGAAATTCAGTGCAAAATTTAACAGATTCTTCTATACAGAGGATAATATCTTACAATAGAATTGTACATTTCAATACAGCAAAAGGAAGGCAACCTGCATTTTAATGTAAGAGCATGTGATTGTTTTATGTTTAAGAGAGGTATAGATTACACAATAATTATTCACTCATAAGATGGACCAATGACTTCTTAAATTATTTATTACTGACACAAACAAACGTAACAAAGGATATGGGGATGAATTCCCGCTCGAGAAACATAACCGTTCTTCTCAATTTACAAACTTCATCTGCTTTTTTACAAACAATATCACGTGACGTGCGCGCATGCGCGAACAACATGTTCTCAGCATTGTTTATATAAAAAAGAGGACTTGATATTAACCATCACTTTCAACTGCTTTAAACACCAAGAAAAATTTATAAGAATTTCCAAATTAAGGTAAATACTAATATGATAGTGAAATTATGGTCACATTTCAGTTGTAGAAACTAAGGGGTAACAGGAAAACAATTATCTATTCACAATTATTCTAATTCTTTTTCAAAAAGAACGTGTAATATAATTTTATAAAAAAGAATCCATGAATCTAAGAATTTTAATGATAATGATTCTTATATATTCCTACACATGAATTCTTATCATTAAACATATAAAATTATATTTAAAATAATTCATTAAACTCTTAATATTTAAATTAATTGATTCAATTATCAAAACTAATATTCTATAAGGTAATGTTTCCTCAATTAATAAAATTTTTTTTCCATAATTGGTCGTTCATTTACTGAGTTTACTACATTGAGTAAATTTGCAAAAGTATTTAGAAATAATATTTCATAACATGTGTTGAATTTAATCAAATATTGTAAACTTTAAGCAGACCATTTAGGTGTGAATAAAATAAACTGAATTTCTTCATATAATGACAGATTCATTTGAAATATTTACAACTTATAGATGCGCGATGCTTGGATTAGTTGTCTCATGGAAGTTTACCCACCTTCAAATGGCAAAATGGCGGCTTTCGAACGTGCAGCTTGTGAAGATAATTCCCTCTTTTATAAGGTAAATTTTAGGATTTCATTCTGAATTATTGTCATTAATTTAAAGATAATTATTAAAGAAACATATTTGTTTGTCTCATATATAATTAAAAACAAATATATTTCTTAAGATGATCATAGCAAAAATCTTTAAATATTGAGATCGCAACAAAATTTCTAATGGGTTCAGATTGTTTCTTTAATGATTTTCATACTTTACAGACACGGGAAAATAGGATAATCGCCAAACATAATATCGTTGACGGAAGATTCATCATTAATAACCATTTAATGAGTCACTAGTTGCAATAATTTATTGTTCTAAATAATTCAATAAAAAAAATAGTTCTTTGAAATAAGATTGATTTTTTCTGAAATTATTATTTGTATCTTAAATAAAGAAAATTAAAGAAAATAATTCCATCCAATTTTAATACAAAACTATAAAAGCTTTTTTGAATTTAATTCCGACATTGGTTTCCCAACAAATACCTGAATGAAATTCAAAAAAGACCGTTTTACTAATCGTAAGATTTACATTTGGCTTACATTTTTATTTACAAAAGGCTTACTTTTTTATTTTTGTGATGCCAAAATAAAATTTATGAAGTTATATTATTATAATGATAATAAAATAATAAATTACTTCAATAATAAATATTAATAATGTAATAAATACATTTTATAATAAATATTTAGCAATATATTAAGTAAATTTGTAAGAATGAAATCACTTTATGTAATGAAATGAATTGTTTGTTTCGCAATAGGTTTCTGAAACTGATTATGACAGAATAATTAATCAGATTATAAGTAGACTTATTGTAATTCATTCACGGAGATATTCAAATATCTTCCTTCATTTGGGTTTTTTTATTTATTTTTAAATTTTATATTTTTCAAAACATTATCTTGGACTCATCGAGGCTTAGGCCCTGGGTCCGATACCAGGCAATCAGAACAACGGGGGGATGGATGTTGCGCTTCTGCCTCGATGTCTGTTTGGGTGCGTGCTTGGGAATGTTCAAGATTTCTTTTCTTGTGAAACGGGAATATGATTCACAGTTTATAAAAACTCTTACACGAAGTAAATATGATGTGGATGTGCTTAAGCAAAGACTTACAACAGCTTTCAGCTCTTTGCTGACCACTATAAATTCCCAAAATATATTTTTATATTTATTTTCGAACTCATATGAAAAAATTTCTTCGAAATTACTAATCAATCTTAAGATTACTATGCATTGTATTCCTGTTTTAAAATTGTAATACTATTTCTTACCATGAAATATATCTAAATTACAAAGTTTCTTAAATAAGATTCAAGAAAATGACAAAGCCATGGATATTGATTAATTGTCTTAGTCAGATAGTTTATAAATTGGAATCTATGAATGTAATAAAAAAAAACAAGAACTGTCAAATTTTCGCATTTTTTAAATAAAAAAAACATGCAAAAATATCTTTTCTCTACTCCGAAAAAAATTGTACAATAAAAATTGATTCAATAATATTGACAATCATGCAATACTATTGACAATGTTCACAATAATATTTCCTTTTCAGATGGATGAATGCATGGAGCAGCATTCGCCTCCTATTGATAAGGTGAGCCACTTAATGAATCACATGTCTAACTAATTATATTTTTCTCTTTCATCACTACAACTGAAAAAAAATTTAATAAAAAATTTAGCGAAATCTTAAGGCCTAAATAAACTTATAAGATGCTTTTGCAAAATAAACTTATTTTAACTGATAAATATAATGTTTAAGGATTAATTTATAAATACGTACCTTATTGAAATATTTCAAAACTTGTTTTATACTTATAAAAGACTCTAATTGAAGAAAGAAATGTTTTAGAACGGAAAAATAATCTTTCGATTTTTAGCTGTCATATATATATATTTGTTACTCGAAATAAACATATCATTTATATAGATAATATTTATATCTCATTAGAACGTTCTATTGTCTGTTGACCATGATTCAGAATCTAACAAGTATTATTTATATTCATAATGCTTATTATAAAATATTTTTAAAAAGAATTTTAAATTTTGATTAAAATGCTAATTTGAAGATAGCTACAAGTAACTAAATAAAATGGAAAAACTATGAATTTAGAATAAAATTCCAATTTATGTAAAGTATGTGAAATGGAAAAGAAGGAAAAATCTGAAAACATACGTGAAGAGACAATAATTTACTTAAATAGAGATTTATCATAACTATATTTCTACCAGATAACGAAAATCGGCCATATTTATGAATGTAGAATATTTTTAATTAAAAATAATTATTGTAAATTATTCTGAATGTATAGCAGACCGATTTTTTAATTCCAGTTATTCTAATTAAGGAAACAGGATTACTACTATGTTTATATCTCAGATAAATCCAAAGCTGAAATCGTAAAGGCCTTTCTTCTGAATAAAATTGCTTATTATTCTTAATTTCTACCAAATTTTTTCAATAGAAATCAGTACGGTCCCATGATAATACACATTGTAACATTCCATTCCCAAAAGATTCTATGAAAATATTCCATTTCCAGTATCTCCTCAAAATGTGTCAACTAAAAATATGTAACTGTAAGAATCCATAAACTAAAATGACTTTTACAGCAAAAAGCTATCATTGCCATATTCAAAAACAAAATATGTAACAACTTATGGGTTTTCTTTTTTAATGATGCTTTACCATAATAAATAATGGAGCCACGAATATTTATCAAGTGATTAATGCTCGAAATTTGACAGGAAAAGAACATTTTGAATACACACGTTTCTAGGTAAAATTATATTTTTCTTAAATCTCGATTTTTATTGAATAACAAACTATTCAGCAAATCCTTTTTTCTCTGATTTCTGTAAGCGATTTATTAGATAGAAATTTAATATCCTTTGCTTACAGAAATAATTGTTATCACTTATTTAATTAAAAAGAGAAGCCGTATAATTTACCTGACACTAACATAAAAGTTTTTTAATTCTGTATTTTGAAATATAATTTATTAAAAAAAACTGCATAAATTTAATTGCAAATTAATAATAAAAAGTTAGAAAAAAATTAAATAAAAAAATTAATTTGTTGTGAAATGCTAATTTTAATCGATTTAACATCATTTTTTATTATTTTTCAGTTTCATATGTCCGAAGAAGCCTTCGTGAGTATTGTCAAATTTTATCGTTTTACTGTATAAGAAAATCTTACCTAAAAATTTAAATGTTCACCTTTATTTAAATTGTTAATAGATTTCCTATTGTATTTCTCATAAATGATGGTATAAAACTTATTTTTTTTATCTAGGCTTGCAATGGAGACGTGGTTCATAAACATGGTATAGCAGAATTGAAGATTTATTTTGAAGACAGGGATGTAGTACACAAATAATCGAATGTTCTTTTCCTTGTTTGAATAAACAAACAAATATTCTTGCTGATGAAAAATAGAGGAAGAAATTTTTTTTGAGAGTAAATAAAGCATTATTCAAAATTGAAAAGTGTCTTTTTCTTTGTAAATACAGTTATATATAGGAAAAACAAAGTATCCAAATTTAGTTACTTTACATGATTAGAATAACTCAATGTTCATTATTTCAAAATTGCGTACTTAAAATTACTTTTGTAACAGTGTTAGTTAGGATTTAATGTCAGAACTGTCTTCCCCCATAACATCATTAAAATACTACAGTTTAGCTTATTACATGCTTCGAACTTTATCCTAAAATCAAATCATCCAGTGATGTTACGCAGCGGTAATGTAATGCAAACGGTAATGCAGTCTACAGTGTAAAGCTTTCGTGTGAACATTTAATAACTTAAATTACGATTCTTAGAACAGATTTATCAGCGGAATTAAATATTTTCTTGATTAAAAAATAGACTTTGGGAGTTCTAAATAATATAATTATAATTAAGTTATATTATTTAATATTATAATTATATATTTTTAATTATAATTACAGTATTTGAAAGTTATTAATTATTATTTAACTAAAATAATTTTATTTGGTGTTCTTAAAGTATATTTTTAAATAATAGTATTTGGTTAAATATAAGTTAATATTAACACAAAATTGCATAAATAGATTTCCTTGTTAAAAATATAAAATTAGGTAATGTGATCTTGATTAAAACCCTTAACGATAAAATTAAATAATCGATTCGAAACCGTGTATTTAGTTTAAACATGCCTATAAAAAGCACCTTATGTAAAATTAGTTTTGTAGCAGAGCATAAAAAATATCTTAAGATTATCTTTTACAGTTTCTTCCATTATAAACTTTTGAGACGTCTTAATTACATATTAAGTTAAATGTAAAAAAGAGTAAGTTGTGTTCCACATTATATTTAACTTGTAATGATTGTGAAATCAAAGTTACATCAAGGAATATTCAAAAACTACTTTGAGATAAAGACAATTATGTGTCGTGCGTATCAATAATAGCCACAAATTATTCTCACAATTATGGAAAAGCAAGGATAATGTAGTTAAGTTGTTGTGATGAGGCAATTTTTTAAAAAAGAGTGCTTTGATTTTAATTTCACATGTTCATTTTTAAAACTATTTGCAATTTTTTGCAAATTTAAATTTAAGTGCTCTAAGCAAATGAAAGATGATTTAATCATCATCGTATAAACGTAGTTGTTGAAAATGAGATAAAACGGTTATATAAGGAAAAGAAATGAAAAAATAAATAGAAAATATGAAGTTTTTTCTTTCAACACACAAAGGTATACGCTTGAAAATAATTTTATTTGACGTTTGAAATATTGTTAGTATTATTTACATATTTCAAATTTAAGAATGTTAAAACTAGATGAAAAAATTATAATTTTGGAATCATAATTTTGGTATCTGAAAATAAATAGATAGATAAGAGAATGTAATATCTATGGAATAAATTTTTACGAAATACTAAATGGAATTGCACAAAAATGATGTCCATTAATTTCTGTAACTAATTTCCTGATTTTAAAATCTGAGAGAATAACTGACAATGACGCTTATGTGGTTGCTTTAATTACCAAAATCAACAGTTGCTCATTATTTAAGAAAAAAAAATAATTGATTTTAGAGTTGACAAACACTAATATTAATGATACAAATTATGCATTTTACTAAGAAAGAATATGTTAATCACTATAATTTGAAGAAAAAAAAATTTTTTTGAAACAGATTTGAAAATAAAATGAATTCTCATTTCATTGAAGATAAATTAAGCTATTTCTTATCAAGAGAAGAAAATTGACGAACTCAGGATGTTTTTTACCAATGAATATTGTAAATATTACACTCATATTTCAACAAAATTTGGGGTACTTAATTTTTGATTTCATACCTCTCCGAATTTCGAATAGTTTCAGATTTTAGGAAGAGTCTAAAGTAGAATGGAAAATTAAACAAAAACTTTTTTTATTTAATTGGCCAAGGAAAAATTAGTATGAAAGTATAATTTTTCAAATACTTTTCTTGTCAACCTTTGTGGCTACTGAATACTACTAACAAAATATACTACCTATATAGAAAAAAGTAAAGAAAAAATAAAATAACAGAAGCTGTTTCAATGAACTTCCAAGAAACTTTGGTGTGCCGCCATGCCGCTATGACATATATCCGCAAACAATAAAAAGTTACCATCCAGTTTTGATTTGATTTAGTAGTTGAGTGAGATAGACGGTATTTTTCATGGAATTATATTATTTTTTATTAAACATAGAACACGAATATATGCATTTTATCAAAATAGCACATTGGATTTGCTTAATTCACAACTTATTTAACTGTACAAATTATAAGTTTAATAATCTGACTTTGTTTGTTTATTTTTCTACATATCCCTTAAAATGATCTTATACTCAAATCAATCAATTCAGGTACTAGAATGTGTTAATTATTAATAGACACTTGTGATTAAAATTGTAGTCTCTTAAAAGAATTATTAATTTTTTTTTTCTACTTTCTGATTTTAATTTATAATTTATGTCTCGTTTTATTAAACGGAGCTGTTTTTTTTTTTTGCTTAAATGATGTTTTTTTTTGATCAAAAGTAATTAATTAAAAGCTTTAATAAATCAAAACCTCTATAAACTAACGATTCGCAATCAGAACACTTAATTTTCCCATTCTTATTTTTAATTCATCTTTATTAATTCTGCATAACTAATTTTCAGATATTTATATAAACAAAAAACCAAATACAGCATTAACAATTTTTTCGTATTTCATTAAATAAGTGAAATAATAAAAAATAAGTAAATAAAATCATGTTTTTTTTTTTTTTTTCATCTCATTGCTTTCATAAACAAAGCATTTTATAGAGAAAAGTCGCGTCAAATTTTTGAACTAAATCTTCTTCTAAAAGATGAAATTTATCACAAAGTTTTTCGTGATATTCTTATAGAAAAGATTATACATGCGAATTATTCTCGCGTGTATAGTGCTTTTTTTTTTTCACAGCAATCATGTTCAAGGAACTAATGTTTATAGCTTACTCCTATGTTTAATTCCTTAAGAAATCAAACACCGCTTTCTTCATCACCAGCACGCAAGCAACCAAAGGACAATGAAATTATTTTAATAACAATTAATTGTTAGATAAGCATCATAAACACAATATTACAATAATCAATAACTACCAAATTATTCTTCCAAGAACTGCATGCGTGTAACAACGCTGGGATTCCCTCCAATCATTTTTCTTCATCCATGACTATCGGGAAGTTTGACTGCTTTAAAATTATTGGAAATGTATAACAAGTAATAGGTTGTGGGGAATAAGTTCGTGGCGTTTTTACCAAAGACTTTTATTTAAACAAAAAACAAGAATTATATCAATAAATTAATCAATTATAAATTCGCCGTTGCTGTTTACAACCTCTTCCCACCTCTCTACTCATTTGTTGACGCCAGAAATCGCCTGGTCTGGAGTCAAAGAAGTTGTTGACCCAGTTTTTAAGGACCTCTTGGTGCATTGGGAAATACTCGAATAGAATGACACAATCAACAAGGAGCTCTACATTGCCCAGCTACACCGCGTGAATGAGGCTATTCGGCGGAATAGACCTAATCGACATGGTCAAACCATACTCCTTCACGACAACGCCAGGCCCCATGTTGCATAAGTCGTCAAAGCCGTACTCCAAGAGCTCGAATGGGAGGTCTTTCGGCATCTGCCGTATTCTCCGGACCTTGCACCGAACGATTACCATCATTCCCGCTCCTTGTCAAACCATATGAAAGGGGTTAACTTCGATAACAAAGAGGTCCTTAAAAACTGGCTCAACAACTTCTTTGACACCAGACCAGACGATTTCTGGCGAAACGGCATCAACAAATGGGTCAAGAAGTGGGAAGAGGTTGTAAACAGCAATGGCGAATATATAATTAACTCATTGATATAATTATTGTTTTTTGTTTAAATAAAAGTCTTTGGTAAAAACGCTACGAACTTATTCCCCAACCTAATAGATTCCAATATATTTGGTATAAATACTCCACATTTAACGTAAGGACAAATGTTACATAATTTTGAAACAAAACTTTAATTCCAATATATGTACATGCTGTAAACTCATGAGTAATGAAAGTGAAAGTCAGAATCGAATGAAAATAGTGTTACTAAATCATGGATATTTTATACACAATGTTCATGTTACATGAATTTTTATACATTTTCTACTTAATGTGCAACCTTCAGCATCATTTTGCAATAGAATCATTATGTGAAATTTGTAGTAAGTCTTTGAAGACTTCAGTGAATAAATAGAAAAAGAAGACAAAGCAAAATATTTAAAAAGAATATTTTTAAGCAATAGAAAAGAATATGAAGTAAAATCAGATTAAAAATTTTCGACTTTTGTCGCTTTTTTTATGCCCCGAAGATTTTAGTGACAACTTACAGATCATCATGAGGCTATGGATTGTCAGTTACTAGGATATGTAATTAGATTTTACAATTTTCTAGTGTATATGTATTGAATATGAAATGCTGAGGACTTTACCTATCAAAATGAATAGAAAGCTATACGTACTATGCTGGTAAAGTTTCTAATGTAACACATATTATTAATTAATAAATATGCAAAAGTAAAAAATATGAAGACAAAAGTATAGAAAAATAGACATATTTTGAAATATTGTACAAAATTATTTTTAGATAAGTTATCATTTTTATGAGTTCTTTTGCTGGTACAGTTTGTTAATGAATACAAAGTTAATTTTATTTGAAACAATAGCTTTCTTTGAAAATATATGTAAATTATTTCAATTCCGCGCTTTTAAGTCCTATTTTTATTCAATTTTTATATAGGATTCCATATATTTATTTTTATACAGGATTCCACGGATTATACATTTACAATCTCTACCCAAAGGAACATAGTAAAATTTATTGATCATTTGTTTAAAAATGTTATTTGCCAATCCTAAACTTTCTCCTTAGAATTCTATATTATGGGGTAGACGTCTTAGTGAATGGAATTTTCTCTAAGATCTGATCAAAATTTGTCCATAAAAATAAGTATACTACTCATCATTAAAGTTGACACAGTAAGAAAGCAATGCGTTACGCAGCCAATTATAAAAGCAGTAAGCACATAAAACAATAAATTGCAATTTATATGATTAAAAAAATGCTGTGGTATGCAAATGATTATTTTCATACATATTCATGTAAAGTACATAGTGGTAATAACACCTGCAATGTATTTAAATGAAGATAGTATACAGCTGATTTCTCATTCATAACTTGCATTTGAAGGTTGGAACCTAGAGTAAAAAACTTCCATCTTACGTTTGGAAAGTATTATATTCAATATCAGTCCTCAAAACTTAAGACCATCGTATTGCAATCACTTTTATGCGTAAAAGATGAGAAAACAACAAAATTCATGCACAAACCATTGCAAAATTTTTGAAAAGTAGTTGAAAATAAATAATTTTTTGGAAGTATTTAGTGACTTTCAATTGGCAGAAACCAGTACAAGAAATTATAGTATAATGAAATCATACACACAAAATAAAGAAACAATTTTAAGTCAATAAATAAAATGCACTACATTGTATTTTTAAATTATGTATATTTTTTAATTCCGTAATCCTTTAAAATAAAATTTCAATTTTTAGTTCAAGCATAATTCCTTAAAAACAAGGAAGCATCTTTCTCTGTTCGCGATTATTTATTTATAAAAAAATTCTATATCTAAAAGTTCTAAAAACCTCCAAAGCAAATTTAAATATGATCAAATTCAAAATTTACAGATTGTTTCGTTCCTGAATAGTATGGTATAAAGGACTGTATTTTGTTAAGGATTTCTGTATATTACATCTATGAAATATTATATAAAACGAGGCATTTTTTTATTGACGTTTATTTTATTTTGATTAAAGCTTTTGAATTTAAATGACTTTAACTGTAATTGCAACGTTACCAGCTGAGTCACTCAAATGTACGGAAGCAAATTAAAATGAAAGGTCATTTCATTTCCACAGCATTACACTTCCTCCTCAAGGTTACAAAGGATACAAAGAATGCATTTCACTAATGACAATTTCCTACAGATTTCCATTATTTTATGTGTATATTTCATGCTTTATCTGCGGTGGGAGAAAATGAAATTTTCATTCAATCAAGCATTCACGCAGAGCAACTGAATAAAAAGAAAAATGGCGTTTCGATTGTTTTTATTTCCTCCGCTGAACTTGACCGTTTCTTTTTCTTTATGGTAATCCATCAGTTGTGGAATGATTCTTTTTCCTCGAAACAACAAAACACCGGAGAAAAAAGAACTATTTAAATACTCGTCCGAATCGCAAACTATTACATTTCGCCTCTGGACTACTCAGCAAAAGCAAGTCTTTCAGGTGAGTATGTAGACTAATGTTGTGTATTTATATTTAGATAGTTATACCTCATACTTACGGTAATTTAGTAAAGTGCAAAGTCAGGATTCGTTGTTGCTTGATTCAAATACGATGATGTTATGTCAAGCTCGCTATGCCATTGGCTATGCAAGTCAGTAGGGTGCGTCTTTCGTTTACCCAGAGCACCACGAATGTGAAAGTACGACTTTGCTCTAAGTATTCCTCCGATAGATGGCACCACAAGAGGATTCACTCCTTCAATTGTGACACGTTGATTTGGCAGGGGGTTGGAATTTTCTCCTGATCATTACACCCACGGTAACTGCTCAAAGAATACCATTCGATTCCACAAATTTAAGGAGCACGTATATCGCATGTACGCGGTGGGTTTTTGGCATCATTGGGAATTGAACCCCTCCCTATCGGACTGTAGGCCGATGCCCTAACCACTAGGGTACCACAGCCCACTGATGTTATGTTTAAATGAATGTTGATGAAGAGAATACAAAATGTCAAATTAAAAAGTACATTAATAAAAAATGTAAGTGTATTGTAGCAAACTTTTGTTTTGCAATTTTCCCAATTTTTTGGCAAATTCTGTTTTAACATAACTCGTTTAATATTGATTTCTATTTTATTCTTAATTCATCTACAGTGAAATTTGAATCTCGAACGAAATTTGAATTTATGCCCACAGTGAAATTTGAATGAAAAATCCAAAAATGAAATTTTAATCTTTTTGGCAGAAAAATGGTTTGTTGTTGTGTGACACTTCACTCACTCTCTCTCTCTCTCTTCCTTTCGAGAGCGCACCTGGCGGGGAGAAGGAAAGACAGTTAGTTAGGCTTGGGCGCCAATGTGTCCGGTGGTTGTGGGTTTAATCAAAACAACCTTTAGTGTAACAATAATATAATTATTCAAAGTTAAGTTACACACAATAACAAACAGAAACACTCAATTAAAAGGATGGTTAAAACACATCGTAAGAGTTCGAAATCAAAAGCCTAACTGACTGTCTTTCCTTCTCCCCGCCAGGGGCGCTCTCGGAAAGGAAGAGAGAGAATGAAGTGTCACACAGTTGCTATTAAACTAAACATAAGCTTTTGAACCAACAAAAAATAACAATTTCTTTATTTCTTAAAAAATTAGAGAAATTTATACTTCGAGGAGATGTTATTATAAAGTTATGTTTAAAAAAAAAGTCTGAAATCTTTTGGAAAAAATTATTTCCTCAGAAAATCCATTAAAAATAATCTTTATTTTTTGTCAAATCATCGAATTGTTCAGTTGAATTAAAAATAGTTCCATTAAATAGAAGGAAACTTTCTTATAAGAATGTTGACCTCTGGCTAATTACTCTCTTATATTAGGTTGTGTTTCACACACACAAATCGAAATTTTTATTATAGCGCTTGTAATTAATTAATAATGCAAATAACGCTGTAATCAATGTAATTAATGCTGATCTGCATTTGTAGAATCACTTATGTCAACATTGTAACAGAGTTTTCTCGCTTCAGTAATAGAGACGCGTTTTTTTCTCATTTAAAATGTCGTTAAAGAAAAAGAAAAATATATATAAGACATCGCATCTCCTATCTCTGAATTCCCACTCAATAATAATGGAATAACTCCCATAGGATGATGAGCTTTTTTTAAAAAAAAATAGCAATATTTATTATTTTTTCGATTTTTGTACTACTGCACGCAAGTATTTTTTACAACTGCCACGAATGCGTTTACGCTTTTCCTAATACGCCACCAATAGAAAATACATTGAAGTTACATACAGTTCTAATTTCAGCATTTAATATATTACAGAATAAAAGGAATTTTCAAGCATTCATACTTTTTTCCAATATATATTACTTATTACACATTTTATTCGATTTGTTTTTAGGTATATATGTGTATGTTTATGAGTATTTTATATATTTATAACTTAATTTTGTGGTGCAAACAGCTATGGAATAAAAACCAAAGTTATTTCCGCCTTAGTTCCTTATATTTATAATATTCTAAAATAAACTTAATGGTGGAAAAATTTTCCTAAAATATACTAAAATTATTTTGGGATTTATTTTAAATATTCGTTACTTCAAAAAATTATTTTGTGAAAAAGTTGTCATGCAATCCTTTTAAATTTTGTGGTTATATGTTAATGCTTAATTTTATTTCCTCGGAACTATAAATTTCCCAATTTAAAATTGTTTTACAGTGAAATAGAGCAAAAGAAAATTGTGTGAATGCTACTCACATTATATTATAGCTAGCGGGGATATTATAACAAAATTCCTGTATGTATGGTAGTTGAGTCAAAAAACCTTATTAATTTACATTATTTAAAGTTTTCTCCCCAATTACTCTATTTTTCCACATAAGCCTTTCCTTTCTTGATTTTAATTTGTTATTTAAAATTACTTTTGTCATTAAATAGCAAAGAGGAATGACTTGTACCCTTTTCTTGAGTAATGTCATATTTAAGAACTTGATTAAGATCTTAATGACATTGATTACATGCAGAGGTTTTTGTGATATGGATTTCCTGCAATCAGATCCACCAAGGGAAAATTCGGGAACTAGCAAAAATTAAGTGCCTGATTCTTCACACTAAATTCTCCATGAGTTTTATAGGCAGAAAAAGAAAATAGTTGTTTTCCTTAGTAAAACATTTTAATTTTTTGAGATATATAGATACATTATTTTCGATAATATAAATTATCTTGGATATTATATGCGCATCATATGTAAGATTATTGAGAAATTCAATAAAGAATGCATATTTATTGACCTTAATAAACAAACAAACACACATTACAAATAATAAAAATTGAATATATCTTTATATATTGCTTTGAAACAAAATTATTAAAACAAACAAACTATAAATTAAATTATCCTATGTGTGTGATTATCTGGAATCCTTTATTTCCTTGAAGTTAAAGATTATATATTTTATAATATTTGGTAAAAATCCCAAACAGATAGATATAGTATGGAATTTTAAAATGAATTTTTGGAACAATGCACAATATTCACGGAAAATCTCTTCAAAAATACACTGCTAACAGAAAAACTTGCGCATTTTTAATTTATGTAGAGACAAATTATAAGAATTATAACTGATAAGTCAAAAAACAATGCCCTTCTCTAGCGAAAATATAGAAAATTTATAGTTCTAAAAAAAATTAAGTTCAAGTAAGTAAATTAAGAGTCACCGCATTTTGCAAGACAATTTGCACTTGAGAATATTCATAGCATTCCTCATTCTGCTCTTAAAATGCATACAGATGGCAGCAGAGTCACCTCTGCTGCCATGGTGTCGCTGGTAGCGGTGTGCATATTGTTACTTCAACTGGAACAATTGATCTTGGTATTAGAAATTAAACTGCTCAGTGTTCAGGTCTGAACTACTGGCAATCTACAAGGGCCTGCATCTGTTGTGTAGAAAATTACAATTATTATAAAACGATCACATATGATAATTTATATTAAAATAAGGCATTATTTTTTTTAATATTGCGTTGTGTATTTAATCTAGTCTTGTTTTCTACCCAGATTCTAACCTGAAAAACAGAAGCAGAAACTGGCCTTGTTTTAGTAATTAAAACTTCTTTTAATTCACATAAGAAAATAACACATCTATTTACTATAATATGAATTCAATTACTTGTATTATTTCTTTTATTACAACTTTGCTATTAAAATGATAATTCACTCACGTGGAGTGATTAAGTTACCCTAGATTGCCTGTTATAGTGAGATTAATTATTTAATAAAGTTATGTAAATGGTGGTACCACACAAAAAAAATCTGGCTGGATAGTTAAATAAATAAAAAAACATTCACTTACATATATAAACAGTTGATGGTATAGGCCGGCCTATTTAGAGGGGTTCAAAAACCTGGTTGATCACAATAGTCCAGCGTCCTTCTTTAATAGTATGGCAAACGCCTTGGGTCGACGACAACTTGGATGTAAAAAAAATGCTGACATTCAGGCATCTCCTAATTTCACAATTTTAGAGGGCTCTTCTTCTTTCAATCAGCTTTTTTATTTATCAACTTCAACTTTTCTTTTCAAAGTCTCCAATAAAGCGTCGAACTCCCCAAAACCAACCGGGTCTCTAGTTCCGGCGATGTCCAGCAGCTCCTCTGTCTTTCTTTCTTTTCCCTTCACTTCTGTTCTCTCTCCCCTCGCTTTTCCCTTGCAGGACCGGTTTCCTCCTAGTCCTACGTTAGGGCATTCCACTTCGTCAAAATGGGGGAAATGGGGTATAGAATTAAATAATAAAAAAAGGACCTCCAGCCAGAAAAAAAAATTGGGTAGTTTAATTTATAAGAATTATCCAGCCAGTGAATACAACACATTTAATTGAAACTGCCACGGAGCTGAACTATGAGGATATTTGGATTCTGACTGACAGTCGTGCTTCTATACAGCACCTATCAAACTGGACGCAGGTGGGAGATAAAACAAGCTTAGGAATTCTGGAAATCCTCCTTCGCCTTACTAGGGAGCATGACGTTCATTTCCAGTGGGTCCCATCCCATGTTGGAATAGATGGTAATGAAATAGCTGATGCCTTGGCGAGGAAGGCTTCTACTGATGGCGAGTGTGAGGAAAGTACTCTTACTTATACAGAGATCACCTCAATTATTAAAGTACAGATGCACATAAGATGGTGTGTTCCCCCGAATCACTCCTGGTACTTCGCTAGAAGCCCTGGTGGGGCATTTCGAACCAAAGGTACCAGAAAACTACAAACAGCTCTTTCTCGCTTCATTAGTGGACATATTAAAGTTTTCGTTTTTCATCAGGGACAGAGGAACTACCAGGATTGCCACTGGTGCGGAGATGTGCAGGCCTCCCCTGCCCATATTCTGGACTGCTTGGATTTTGCCAAAAGTGACATTCTTAAAGATCCTACACTATTTTTGGACTTGATGGAAATAATGGGTTTTATGGAGATGGTATAGCATTGCTTGATCATCTGGGATTAGCAACAACAACAACAAAATTAAAAACACAATAGCTGAGTCAAAATTTATAGGGACATTGCAAACAGATCTAGGGGCCGGCCCAAACTTAGATGGACTGATTGTGTAAAGGAGGACTTAAAAGTGCTGAAAGTGACAAATTGAAGAACTGTCGCCTCCCAGAGAACACAATTATTACCCGGTCCGGAATATTACGAAATCATTTGTCAACAGATGTCTAATCAGAGCGGCTGACCAGTTATTATTGTTGAACTACGGCATCGTGTTGAAACTACATAGACAGTTGCATCTGTGTATGCCATAAAGCTTTTGAATCAATGTCCAAGCGCATAAGTGCTGTTATTCTGCTAGAAATGGTTGTTCTGTACACTGATTTTTTTAGTATGCTTCCAATTTCCAGAAAACTTTATCGCTTGTCATTTCCGATATAATGTGTCTGTCCAATATTTTATTTGATTTCTGATGTTGTAACAATTTTATTAGCAAATAGAGTATATTAAGTTACTTCCATGTAATGAAATAAATAATATCCATTCAGTATTGAATCAGAGAATTCTTCAAAATTAAAATTTTGGGCTTGGGTTTCAGAGCCTTTTATTAATAAGTTCGTGGATTTTTTTAAAAAAGAAATAAGCCTCCTCTGATTTGCATTGAAGTTGTTGAAATCGATCTTGGTCACTTTTTTACTAAGATATGAATGACATCTCAATTCATTTATCTTTTGAGTATTAATTATATTTTCTGCTTTATAGCTAGCAAATAGTACAATCAAGTTATTTCTCTGAAATTAAGAAAGTTGTGAGAAAAAAGGTTTCATAAAACGTTAATGTAAACCTTTGAAAAAGCTACTTTGTTGAGAAAATGAATGTTTTGGAAAAAGGAATTGTAATACTTATTCATCATCCAATGGTTAAGATACATGGAGAGAATGAATGACAACCCACGTACAAAAATGTTTTTTCTAAAGATCTGTGTCTAGTTCAGAATAAACGAGGAAGACCAAGGAAAAGTTGATTCGAAAGGTTGAGAACTTGAAAACAACAAATTGGAAAACTAAGCACGAGACTTTGGAGTCGAATTGTTAGGAAGACCATGGTCCAACATGGACTGTATTGCCGGGGAATTATTTAATATTTATTTATTATACTCCTACTCTAATATTTATTGGTTTAATGCAATTTCTTAGAGCCTGTTTGAAAAGCATAAAAACATTTAATGGCTTTTATCAAGAACTTTTTTAAATCTGTATTGGAAATCGGTAACTATCATTTTTAACAGTTTATATGATCGAAAACATTTAAATCTACATGATGAGGAATTAGAAGAAGCACCTCACACAAATAAATGGATGTTCACAAAATTCCACATAATATCTCATTCTGTGGGAATATTTACTTCGATCCCATTTTTAAACAAATTGGGTAATTTATACAGCAACCATATTATTTACTCAAACTAACATCGTTATTATTATAAGAATAAAGATAAATTTCAAATAAACTGCAACTTTCAATTGTTACTGTGTAAAATAATGAAACTCAAAATCAACAATAAATTTCAAACCATGAGAATCGATAAACGAAAAAATCAGTGAAAAGCAATCCAAAAATTATAAAGTTATCATAAAACGATCTAAAATAATAAAAACTTCTTTAATCGATATAAATAAAAAACATCATTCACACTTCGACCAGAGAGCTTAAGAAGAAAAACAATCATAGAAAAACACAACAAGATTTATAATATCAAGAGAACATGGCCTCAAAGAATGATTAAAATGATTTAATGCATAATATTTGAAATATAATTTTCTACGGAAAATCACTTTCATACCAATATATATCTTTTTAATACCAACAGAATAATAATAATTTGAGTAATAACTAATACCAGAAAAATCAACTAAATAGCAAATAAATACGATCAATTGAAGGCCAGATTTGGGGATCCTCTGCTTGGTTCCTGTTTCTAAATTATGAAGATACGATGACACTCACATCGGGCGCCCCATTATGTAGTGTCGTCACTTCCACCTCTTGTAGTGCTGAAAGGTGGAATTCCTAGTAGCCCCGGGCATTATGCAAAAATATATTCTTTCACGAGCTGACATAAATTAAGGTTCTAAACTGAACGAAATCAATAAGCTATAATTCTAATTTACATCTTCAGACTCTACAAATGGATCTCGGTATGTATAACCTATGATGTAAAACATACACCATGAGTAACTTGAATGGTTAATTGAATGTGTGGGGTTGGTAGAAAGTGCAAGGTACATTCTTAATTTTTTTATGGGGGTGGTGATGATTATATATAGAGTGTTGTTGTTGCACCAACATGGTTACTTGTACTTAGCCCTGAATTGGGCTCTACCACTTAGATGGAAGCATCTAGGTGGAGTCTTCGTGATTTTGAAGCAGAACACAGCACAAGACCTCCCTGTCACCCTCAGAGATATCATCTCACTTGGAGGGCATTTTATATTAAGAGTAGAGAATATTGTGAGACAGGAATTTCTCATTTTTGTGCAGGCTAATTACGGGTATACATACTAGTTAACGCATTCACTACAGCTGCATAATCAGAATTTCGCATTTATCTCATTTTTTCCGTCTAACAAAAAATGTTAAATTCACAATAGGTGATAACTGATGGTTTCTCTCTGATCAGCAGCCATTATCTTTATATTATGCAGTTATGTAATTTGCAAAGCAATAACTCTCTCTATTAACAAATTATTTCAAAAAAAGAAAAGAATTAAAAAATATAATAAAATTTTAGAGATTGTTTCCTATTCTTAAAGTAACGCAGAAAATTTTGCTTCAAATCTTTTTTTAAATATACTTGATTTTATCAAAAACTTCTTCAGAGTTCAGTGGGTATGTATTAAGATAGTTAATAAGTGAGCACCTAGACTGACCAGGTAGATGGAAGCTGCTGAAGGGGAGGTAATATTCGTAATTTAGAAACAGGAACCAAGCAGAAGACATCCTAATACTTGACCAACCAGCTCCAGATGTACCTTTTCCCTTGTAAGACATTGCGATCAAACACCCTCCAACTGCCTTCTATGCCTTCTATGAACACGAGCTCTCTTCCTTACGTTGATAAAAACGACACCCAAACCAACCAAGCCTTCCATCTGTGATAGAAAAATATTCAAATTTTAATATGCCATCGCATTTTTTACCATTTTAAAATTTTTCTATTCATTTTCTTTTATATTCTAGTATTCATCATGTATTACTGAAATTTATTTCACATTTACAGATAAAATTACACAGTAAGAAATGATGCATTGGTGGTTACTTTTTGCAATCTGCACAGTCCCTCTTGTCATTGCGGAGCATGATCATGAACATGATGATGATGATGACGATGATAATGAAAGTGATGACATAGACATCGGCTTGTTTAGAAAATCAATTTGCGGTATTTTCTTTATTTTCTTCCTTTCATGTAAAGCAGATTTTAGTATTTTACAGATTTTAGTCATTAAAAGATCTATGAGATTTTTCCAATAACAAATAATAATTATAAATTATATTTTACGGATAAAACTGTTTTAATTATAATAATTTAAAAATTTTAATTTAAAACTACAATTCATAAATTAAGCATAAATGGTTGAATTATTATCATTTCGTAACGTTTGAAAACATTCAAAAATTTGTGCAAAATACTAGTTCAACATATAAAAAAAGTTGACCCATTCCAAAATTATTTATATTTTCAAAAGCTTTTAAGTATCATTCATTAATCATGATCAAAAGTAATTAATTATAATTAAAATATTTAAGTACAAAACAAAGTTATTTAACTGAAATATATATACAGAGAGTGGAAGAAATTTTCCTACGTATTAACTTGAACCGAAATTTAAGAGATTCGCGAAAATTTTTAACATTGCCAGCCAAATAGCTAAAAATTACTTATAAGGTATTTCAATATTCTACTCATTTTGCGTTTTGGAAGGAGTTTTCACATACAATAGTCCGATTTTACATGTTAAAAAGAAAGAATCTCTAATAAGTTCGAAGCATGAACCTTGAGAAATGTACAAATCGTAAGAAGAAGCACAACAACCATCGCCCACCTGATTTTGAACAACAGGAATCAAATTCGAAACCATTCATTCCAAAAGTCCTAACACAAAATTATGATGTGAGTTCTCATCAAGAATCTTACATGAAAATAATATCAATAAAACATGAGCTTACAAATATTTAAAATAAAAGTGTATTAATTGAAGTAAAAATTTTATAATATGCATTAAATGAATAAACTAACTTTAATCATCAACTAATACAATTAAGAATTAAATGTAAGTAAAAGTTAAATATATAGAAATGCTGATTAATATTGTTTCATTGGCTGGATCATGAGAACAGCATTGAAGAACCAAAAGCTTGGAATCAGATGAGAATTGGAAAGCGTGTTGGGGAATCTAGATTGTGTGGGCGATATTATATTGATGATCTCTAGACTTGGTGATATGCGAAGAAAAACAACAAGAAATGACAGGAAAGTATGTCTCATTATAAATGAAGAGAAAACAAAAAAATATTGACAATCGCAATCCAAATCTGATTAATATAAATGGTAGAGGTGACAGACTTGAAAAAAGAAAAGAAAAAAAACTCGTAGCCTGCGGCCCCACCAGGGCATTATGAGCTGCAAGGCAGGGCAAAAGTTACATAGAAATTAACAACTCTAAGAATCAGTATAAAGATCATATTATTATAAGAATTCTTTAACAAAAAATTGCGTTAACGACTTTAATATCACTTAAGACATTTAGTTTAAGCTTCTAGGTATATATTTGCAAACACAATTGTGACTAAGATTTTGAAACAGCTGTGTGTACATTTTTATTTCACCAAATTTTGTAATTCCTCATTGGTTATTGTCGTTATATAACATCAAAATATTTTTTTATTTCAAATGCAGCAGGCGAAAGCGAACACAGTTCTATCGCCAGGAAAGTGGATACAGAGACAAATACAAAATAAACAATAAACAAGAAGACAGAAAATATGTACAGAGTTATGGCCTAAGGCCGATGAGAAGTTCTCCAGCCTCCCAATACCGGGAGTAGATGCAATTTTTCTTCAAAGCGGGACATAGCGGGAGGTGGTCTGCAGTCATCGCCTGATGGCCGCTGCAGAGGGGCAGGGCTACGGGCAATCTTGAGATTGTAGAGATGTGCATTAAGGCAGTCGTGCATTGTTGTCAGACGGAACGCAGCAACAGCTCTGTGAAAGGCCACATCAAAATATAAGGACTTCTTAAACAGCAAAATTAAGATTTCCTTTTCAAATACATACAAAGCCCAATTCATTGCGTTCTAATTACGTTTTAATTAAATCATTAAGGATTTCAAAATCAATCGTTTTAATCTCCTAAAACTAAATAAATTTATTGAAAACTTATATTACATTATTGTTTATTTCAATCTAAAAGTTAAACGCAAACGTGATTAATTTCATGGCACTTTGAAGAATAAAAATGTACATTTACACAAAATTTTCTAAATGAATTGCAGTTATTCAATTAAATTATTACAACTAATATGATGCTGTCATTTCCCTAAAATTACTGTTTTCATAATTATTTACAGATAAGAACAGCACTACCCTGTTTGCAGATTTAGATGCATGCTTAGAATTAGAAACAGAGCTAGTGAGTATCATACATTACTTCTGCAGATAAGTTGTGCAGTAAAATTTCTTAGTAATAAAACATCTTCTTTTTTAGTCTCGCAATATAACCAAAGATTGTGCCTTAAAGGTTCAACCATCTTCAGAAGGAAAAGTGTCTATTTTCTCATTATTAGCATGCAAAGACAATTCCCTTTTCGAAAAAGTAAGTAGTGTCAAGCATTTTAAAATATCTGAATCTGGAAAATTTTTTTAATTCCTTTTCTTTTTAGATTAGTTGCTTCTTTTGTACATGAGAAATTTTCCATAGGCGTTCGTATTATCATAAGATGCATAATCACGAGATAATAGATAAGAGTTTCTATGAAATGAAAGGGCTATATTCATAAAAATTTCACTATTGTAGAAAAAATTTGTATTGTAGTGTAGAAAATATATTATAGGAATTAGTTGTGTAAGATAATTGAAATTATCAGATAATTCCTTTGAGATAATACAGGCTTAATTCAAAATACTTTGAATTATACCACCAGAACAAAACATTTATGAATATTAATTAAATTATACAATGAAAAGAAAGCAAATTCCGAATAATTGGCAAATTAAAACATTCCGAATTATTCCGAATTCACGTATATTTTTATATCAGTTGTGCGCAAGAACACAGAAGAGATTTAAGAATGTCATAATTAGAAGTTTGACTGGACTGGCCATGATATCAGTGATAGTCAAAAGCAAAATTAGAAATAAAAGAGATGTAATCGTATTTGATCGTGTCTAAATTGTTGACTAGGAGAATGGATTACTTCAATTCGAAAATAATGTAGACGCTCTGATTTTCATTTGCTACTGTGTCAACTATATACTGAGAGAACGTTGATTCCAGTAAAATTATACATCGTCAATTTACTTGCATTGTAACAATAAAAAGAAGAACCATAGGTAGCAGATCATCCGTTCTTGTAATGCTGATGCACATATCATGTTGGTTGCCACGCTATACAAATCTTATCTTTTATCATAATTTTATCAATATTTTCTCTCAATGAAGTACGGGGCTCATCAGCCTACAAAACTCTCTCTACAGATTTTTGCTTGCCATACGATATTGTGAGTAGAATACCACCTTCATCTTATTCCAGAAGTGCAATTTCATACAAATGTCTTTAGAAAAGTCTTAACAGTTGGAATGAATTTGATATTCCCTCTTGTCTAAAAACTTCACAAGGTTTTCTTACCATTTTAAATGTGTGAGATCACGTCAATTATGTAATGTGCAGCAAATCATTGGTGAATATCTTGGAGAATATATGAACTGCAGTGATTGAATTGTGCAAAAAATCCCTTGTTGTGTTTCTCATCCCCTTAAACAGCAGAGCTAGATCAAGTCCATGAGCCCATTCACTCTGAAGAAGTCCATCACCAATAGGAGATCTTGAACCAAGTCCTGCCTGGTGAGGTCCAGACAAGATAAAATGTGGCCAGGAGTGGCCTGAAAGTAACACTTAGTACAAATTCTGAAGTGCTTATTACCACCAACAAAAATCACTGATTACAGATGACCACTAAAGAATCGAGAAGAGGCAGTTTGATTTTGTTTACTGAATCAAGGAGTCGCCAGGGCATTTACTCTGAAACTAGGGGTGTACTGGTGGGACCATCCAAATGGCCTTATTCTTTGCTTTATATTTAGAAAATAGTTCGATATAAGTAAGAGGATGAGCCTCATAGCTCTATTGTTTCGCCAGCACCCAGACTGTCCACAATTTCATTTCCTTTTTTTTTCTCATTTTTTTTATTTTTACATTTTTATGTTTTTCTTATTTTTATAGTTTGTATGGTTTTCACGTGATTATATGCCTCCCTACATGGTATTGTCATTCTACCATTTATATGATTTTTAATCACTTGCATGTTTCCTATTTCTATATTTTACACGATTTCCCCAACATAATGCGCATATTACACCTACACACGATTTCACTTTTAACGAGTACATTTTATAGACTTTGTTCTTGCTTTCAAAAAGCTGCATTTCGCTCTTAGAAAAATATCTGTTTTTGTAAATAAAATTACAGTACAAGTGATGTTGTAAATGACATTCACCCACCTTTTCTAATTCTATCTTTTCGTGAACATAATAATTCACAGAAACAATAATGAAGAAATTCTTCAATTGTAGATATTTATATGAAATTTGCAATGAAAAAGAAAAATATATAATACTTTTCTGTAAAACTTTTTTTTTTTATTTTTTACTTTGAATCTTTTCTTTTAAAAAAATGCTTATTTATTTACTTTCTCATATTTTAGATGGATGACTGCTTCACAAAATATGATGCTTATAAACACGAAGTGAGTAAAATTAATGCATTATAATATACATATATACATGTATATATTTAATATTATGTATATATTTAAAAATTGCATATATGAATATATTTGCTAATACTAGCAATAATCATATTCATAAAAATAAATAATAAAGCTTTAACTTTTTTAATTTATTCGACTTATTTAATAAAACTGAAAAATACTTTTTCATTTAAAAATCGCAGCAAAATGAAGATGCTGCAAAATTTTCCCTTATAATTTTTCAAACTCAATCCTAACAAAGTTGGAAAAGCCTTAAAAACACTTAAGAGTTTCTAATATCTCAGAAAATGACTCGATTTTGCATTAATATGGAAAATTATATCGCATGATATAATTAAGTTGCATCACTGTATGTGTATATATATTTTTTCAAAATATTGTAATTAGTGTGTTATCAATTTTATATAAATATTATCTGCTTCTATTGATGCAATCCGTAATACCCCAAAGTGAAGCATTGCTTGTCGCAGCCAACGAGTGGGAAGGTGACCACTTTCTTCCTCAGTGGATTGCTGGAGCTCCGTGGACTGGTGGACGTGTCCACGTTAATCTGTACCGTCCAAAGTCCTTCTGCTGGTGAGGAGGGGATGTGGAGAAGAGGGTGTCAGTTCTAGTGTGACCTGACCACCTGATCATAGTATAGATTTACCGGTTCTTAATAATTGACCAGTATTTCAAACCCTTTAACCTTAAGTTACAGACCAAAACCCGGTTGAAAGCTGTGTATACACTAACCCAAAGCATTTCAACATTAATCATAAAAATTATTATCTTTTCTTCCACAAATTCAAAGGCAAATTAATAATATTATATGAACAATATTATATTTTTGTTATAAAAGAAAATAACTAATTAATAACAAAATTAATTAATTTATTTTTTGAACATAGGAGTTTGCAGCACTTGCATAACTTTGATTTGTTCAACATTGCCGAAACATGCTTTTCTCAATTTGATGCTTAACTATTAATTCATTTCGTGATGAAGATATATCATATTAAGACCCTACTTTCCTCAGTTTTTGCTATTAAATATGTATTTATCCATTTAAATAAAATTTAGTTTTGATAGTAACTTATTTTATTTTAATTTTTCAGATGGAAGCAGGGGAAGAAGCAATTGTAAGTATAGATTAGCCTTGTTTTTTTCATCTTAGGTATTTTTTAATATGCAATTATTTATATTCAAAGGGAGCAAAAGTGTAACATGTTTGATGAAAAAATATAACACCAAAGCAATAAAAATGGACAATCAGGTAATTTAAAAAATTTCAAATGTTTTCCCCTTTTCTCTCCAAAAAATTTTGCAGTAGTTCTGCGCGAGTAAGATTGTCTCTAAAATTCAGATACGGTTTTCTTGTATAATATTTTAGAAAGCAAAGACTGGTCAAATACATTTTAGTAAAAGATACTGCTTGGATATAAAAGCTTAGAAAATTGTATGAAACATTTAAAATTACGTAATTGGAAAATTTATTTGGAAAATAAATGCTTTTTTTTTAAATTTTATTTTTGATTTTGTGAAAGGATTCATACGACAATTGGTTGGTAGTTAACGATTAATAAGTTTGTATTCGCGTTAATCTTGCAATAATGCATTAATATTCCATTTTCATAAATTTCAAGAAAAAAAAAAAAAAAGAGAAATTAAATAAAATTATACAAAATTATTTTCAAGCAACTATATTAATAGAAAACAATTTCCCTATTCCGTTTACATGATATTGCTATACTTTTAAGTATTCTGAACAAAAATAAAGAAAAGGTACTCTAACACATAATCACTATCCAACAATTCGTCATATTTTCATTTTTAGGCTAAACCTAAAGAGCATTTCCTATTTCTGATGTTAGTGGGATCAAATAAAGTTGTTTAAATCAATTGGCCTTGAGAATAGCTTATGATGATGAAATATTTTGAAGTATGATATGCATATCTCTGTAATTTGTAGCCCAGTCCGAATAATTTTCTAATGATAGACGTCTATGGAAGAAGCAGTCAGTTTAAAGTGCAAGTACGTCACCTATGTGACAGTGTCTGGCAAAAGTAAACTGTAATATTAGTTGAATTGTTGCTGTATTCTGCTAATATTTCTAAATTTTATTTACTGACCGTTTATCAAACTCTCCACATCCTCAAAACGATATGCTTGATTTCTATCAGAAATGTTTTTTTCCTTGAATGACAATTAAGAATGCGGCTGTACGAATGGTTTTAAAGACATTTAAAACACACAAGTTGAAAGTTTTCTTGATTACAAGCAAAAGAGCCACCATGCATACGAGTTACACTTTTTTAAAAGTGATTGCAATCTTTACTAGGATTCAAGGAAGTGCCTTTAAATATTCTATCTCTGGGGACGAGTTATTTGCCTTTTTATGAACTGTTCGCAGTCGTAGACTTCAATTATCCGGATCATTGGGGACCAGATTCCATTCAAATAATCAAATATTCAGATAATTGGAGTTTTTGAAAAAAAGGATCTGTTTCAATTAATTATTGTATATTGAAAATAGGAAAAAAAAACATGTTTTAGACTAAAAGAAAAGAACTTTTAATCAATTAAATGAAAAGGCAACACTTTTACATGTTAAGATATTTACAAGTCATGTACATTAACAACGTATTTATATATACTGTGCGGTTAATGAAAGACGTTGCTTACTGAAATCTTGGTCAGAGTAAGCTGTTACGTTACCTTCATCCGTTTTCGGGCAGCCAAGTCACGCATCCACTAGAGAATGAGGATTTGAATGTGGTCACACTTGGACTGGAGCTCTATCCTCTTCAAAGCTGGCAAATGTTTTACTAGCTGATGTTGTCGTGTCTGCTTCACACAACTTAGACTTTAAAGTAATCTTCTCTTCCTTGACACTTTCAATAAGTTTATCATGATTTGCAATTTGAAATCTAGGGTCTCATAATTCATTTTCCAATATCTTTAGCACTTTTTTCTGAACATTCAGGAATTTTCAAAAGAATGTTTTTGAATTCCTCATATGATAAGTCTCTCTCTCTCTCTTTCTTTCATTCTCATCTTCTCCCTACTCTTTCTCAATGTAATTTATTTATTTTGAACTTCTTAAAGCGACTCTAATAATTGGAGTTTTACCTCATTTGAAAATCCATTTAGATGTATTCTTTTCCATTTTTATAATTTTAATCATCTTTTTCTTTTAGGCATGCTACCAAGATGTCATCAAGAAACACGAGATAGAAGAACTGACTAATTTTTTCAATACCACTCATAGTTCAATCTTATAGTGTAGTATTAAATACTATTTATCTATGAATCATTGTATCTGCAACATAAAGAGGACTGTAAATTATTGTTTTTAGACTGACAGTATTTAAATAAAACTAATGAAAAATGTATTATCTTTTATTATACGTGAAAGTTTTAAATTGATTTCTTTTAAATGATGGAAAATTTATATATATTTAATCAATTATCTAAAAATACTTACATGAAAACACCAGTAATCTTAGTTTGGAATATAAATATTTTCCTAGTGCTTGCTTTTTTTTAAAATTTATCAAGATGCAAATTTTTGTTGTTAGAATGCAATTTTAAATTAATAACAAAATTGTATTTTTAAAAATTATTCTTTCCTTAATTTAGTGAGAAGTTTTAATTTCATTAATTACTTTAACCATATGCATTACACGCTCTTTCGTAAAAATGTTTTACCTGACCATAAATATGCGAATTTAAATTATATAAGATAATATTTTAACATATTAGTTCACGATATTATGCATAAATATTTAAAAATAACTAATCACATGTTTTGATGTGTAAAAGAATCGTAATTTTTTTAGCTATGTAGTGGATAATCCAAAAGTAAAAAATGTTTGACTATCCTTTTCACGGATATTGAGCCATATTCATAAATTGCAAGAGGGAAAAAAAATGTGTGTGTGTGAATAACACCTGCCACAACATATGTACAACAAAGTTTGCAATCGAACACGTGACTTTTCAAGCTATGTAGTCATTAAGTATGATCACTTCTCAAAATTAACTATCCGTAACTTTCAGTGGAAAAAGGAGAAACTATTTTTTGGTGCTAGTTTTTACTGACAACTTTGTTTTGTCTTCTTTTTGATGTGATAGATCAACATGACTTTGAAAGATTATGACGAAGATTATATTCCAAAAAAGGCTTTCCCAAATGTTTGCTGTAATTGCACCTTAAGCGTCATATAGAATTATATTAGCTGATCTTTTATGTCTGCCTTAAGCACAATTTCTTTATTCCTAATATAATCCTAAAATAATGTTTGATTAAGCTAGAATAAAATGAATTCAAAATTCATTTCTACTATTTTATTTTAAAATTATGAATCTCTTAAATATAAATCAGAAAAAGCAGCAAATAATTCTTAATCTTCGGTAATACAATGTATTTAGTTTCTCATTTACAATTAAATCGATGATTTCAGAATTATCATCGTAACTCGATGTTTTACTTGTCTTATAATTCAATTTTTATCAAGAGTTATAACATTTTGGCAAATGATTTTTTTAAACTGCATTTCCAGAGATCAGAGAAAAATTATTAATTTAAATTTATTTACTTTTCTATTTTATAATTCAGTTCAAGAAAAATGAATATTATCCTAAAGCGATAGTTTCATTAATGTTCACATAAGATTTCCTCGATGTAATCTTTCAATTATCATTCATCAGAAAATGACTTAATCCTTTTCCCAACTCTATTACCCCTGAATGTACCAGAACTATATAATTTTAGTTTCAGGGAATCCACGCACATACTGACCTTGATTTTCTATTACTCCAGATTCAATAAAAGCTGTTCCTTATATCAATAATTATAACCTATGTTAATTATTTGTACTCAGGTGTCAAAACTTAAGTTATTTCAATTTTATGAATGATATTTCATATGTTTCACAATTTTTGTGTCTATATAGATAAGTGTTAGTTTTTTAAATAAGAATTACTCAATTATTCCAAATTCAAAGTACTTTTTATACGATAATTATCATACTCATCAATTAGTTACATTTTATTCCTTCTATTTGTTCTATATTTATAGTGTAAAATTCTTGACAATATTTAAATTTAGAATCCTAAAGTACAACTCGCATATTTTTAGTAAAATATCACTTTTAGAGAGAAAATTTTGGGCATGTTTCTTGTATATACAGCAATTCAGAAGATACAATACATTGAACTTCTCCAAGCCCAATTATTACAAAAAACATTCAGATCAACTTTAGTGAGTTTATATATTTCGTGTGTCTTTTTTAAAACATCGTTTAATAGTTCACGTCTTCAAAGACAAAGTTTTTGGCAAAACCGCGAGAATTATATCAGATTTTGTATTGTATTACATCCTACTTTCTCTCACGTCCATCAAAAATAAAAAATGGGTTTTTTTTTTTTGTTCCAGTTGAGATTATGATTACGCCACTTTATTACTATTCTTATTGTTTTAAAATATTCATGACATCACACATATTTATATCGTAAATCCAACTTGTCGAAAAATTTGCTACTACTTTCAAATTGAATTCTTTGAGAAGCAGCTAATAAGGCGAAGTTAATCGTCAAATGTCTGAGAATATCGTCTATGTTCGTTTTACTACTAAAATGATTTGTAATATAAATATCTAAGCATCGGTTTTGAGAAGCCGTTTTCCATTTATTCAAGTTGTTGACAATAGAACAGATGAAAAAGACGAGACAAAAACATTTTAGTTGGTTAAGGACGATTGGTGTAAGTATGATATCCCCACCAAGTGATTTCTCGCCAAATCTAGAATCTTTTGTTTTGATTCTCCTGTTGCTAATTTAAGTTTTGTTATTTTTCAGATTTTTTTGTTGCCAGATTTGGTTTTGCTCGTATTTTACATCATTTTTAGGCACAGGTGCCGTATAATCCATGCGCCAAATTCTGAGATTAGCGATTTTTTGATGTAACTGGCAACCTTGTTTTTGTTACGTCATACATATGGAGATCTATAAGAATTATGCAGAAAATTCTATTTTGGTAACCCTAGTATTTATATCATCGCGCACGTCACGATACGTCATCTTGGCAACATTTCTTCATCGCCAAAAAAATACAGAATTTGGAATCATGGATTATAGGGCCCATGTGCCCATTTTTAAGTCATATATACGGTTCTTTTCAGTGGCAGCAGCATTTGAAGTTTTCGTTTTACATTCAATTTAAAACTTTTGTTCTGTTTGTTGTTGTGTTTCGTTGACGCCAGCATCCAAACATCGTAAACTGTTCTCTTTTTCCAATTTCTTTTTATTTATTTATTATTATCTTTTTCTTATATATTTTTGTTAATCTATTATTATATTTTTCCATAATATCACCGAGCATATTTATCAACATGAGAGCTTGATGTCATATCAAGTAAGTCATTGTTATTTATCTCTTTTACCGGTTGTTTTGAAGAGAAGGCAAACCAAACAAAAAAATTTTATTAATCTTTTTAGTAATACTTTTTAGATTTTGTATACTATTATGTGATTTAAAATTTTCTATAATGCGTATTTTTGGGCGTGTGCGCTTAACTTGGCGACGAAAGAAAGTCGCAGTGGTCGCCAATTGGGGATGGGATATCCTATTATTATATTAAAGTCCTAGTCTGCATACAAAGCTTACATCGTTTGTCAATGATTTCTATGGGGTAATTCACGGTTCAACAATAAAATAAGCATTACTCCTATAAGGTAATCTGAGTGAGAGCTGCGTTAATTAATTTTGGAAAAGAAGGTATGCATAAAGCACAAGCGCAAGACTGAGAAAGACGGTAAAATTTTACCGTACGGTCACTCTTGGCAAAATTTTCAAAAAGTCGCCAAGGCTGTATGACGTCATATGTATGAGGGAAACCAATCGGGAAAAACAGCGGGAGGAAAATGGCTGAAATAGTGACAAATATTTCATACATTGTTGGTATCTATCAATATGCTTAACTAATTTTACAAAATTAACAAAACGCAAACTCACAGATTTCAAACATCAATGGTAAAATAATAAAGTTGATATGTTAAATTATCCATAAAATTTTTTGATTAAATTTTATATTAATGAATTTAAACTGGTAATAATAGCTGAAAAAAAGCAACGCACAGCAGACAACCTGTTGAAATAAAATCTCGGCCACAATATTTTGTTTACCGCTAATTTTATTTATTTTACTCTTCTCAACAGAATTTTATTTGCGAAGAGAGGTTAGAAAACGATATCTGAAAATTCATAGATGATAGCATGAGACTTGTCTCGCAAGGCAAGCTGAGCATCTCGCGGGAAGCGCATCAGACCAAAATAAAGCGGTCAGAAGGTTCGCAAAATTTGGCTTCCAAAAAAAAAAAAAAACGCGCCAAAGGTGATTGTACAGTAAAACAGATCCGAGAAAGACTAAAACTTTTAGATGCGATTCACAAATTAGTAACTTATTCTGGTCATTCCAGAAGTGCAAGTTCTTTTCTTTCCAAATAGTCTTTGATAATAGCAGCTTTATGGAGAAACACATTCTTTCATCAGAATAAAAATAATATCAGTTATGAAAATATATCTGGTTGCAGGTTAAACTTCGATTCAACTGTGATTTTATCTCTAGGCCATTCCAATCGAAATGTAAATGGTACATGCATCAAAGATTTGTTAGTGTCTTTCTAAGTTTATTTTTTTCAAAAAGGCTTAGACCAAAACCTATAGTTTAAAATGGATTCCAACCACTACAGACATCTAACCCTGAGGTGGGTATAAAAACCATGAACTACACAAATAACCAGAGCATTAACTATTCGGTAGCCAATTCGGCTCATGTTGAATGGATAAAGGATCACAAATTTATAGAACCTATTTGTACAAGTCCACTGCTATATTCTGTGCAATAGTACCAAATATTATCTTGCGAATGGTTGCTGAAATCGAATACATGTATAAAGGGCATTCGATTCTACTAAATTACAACAGCAACACTTCTCTTTCACATGTGAGAAAGAGTACAGCTCCATATATATACATATAAAACTAATGTCATGACCTAAATATGAACATGGCTAATTGAGAACACTATGCAATCATATCTATAGCACAGAAAAGGAATGTTATCTCAATAATTGTCCAGTGCCTGATTTGAGACATTTAACCTATTTTATCTAGTTTTAAAATATCTAATGTTAAAATAAATCATGGATTTTCACTGTAAGACCTACCTTAGTGTAAATATTATTTAAACTCTAAGTAGATGTGCAATCAATGCTTACTGTTAATCAAACTAAATTTTTAAAAGTTGATTTTGTTATTTTTATAAGTGATATATTTTTTATTAAACTATGAATAACATTTATGAATATACATATACAGATGTAATTCCAACATTTCATGAAAAATACAAATGTTAGTCATATGTTAATTTGCAATCATTTAATCTCAATGTCTTGCTTTAATTTATACCTTTAACTATTTTGATTCAACAAATATATTGTAAACATTTAGCAATCTTTAAGAAGTGTTAAGCAGTTCAATTTTTATAAAATGACACTTTTTATAGAATTTATTCTTTGAATTAGTATATCCTTTTAGAAAATAATTTTTTGGAAAGGTTGGCTAATCAAACCATACCAACCAATTAAACCAGTTGGCTTTTCTCTATAGCAATGTTACTTTTTTCTTTTTTAAATATTTCTCATATTCTTTTAGTTCTTAAATATTTCGTCTATATAAACTAAAAAAATATTTAAATTTACATTATTTCTATCAATTTATTTCGCATTTAAAAAAAGAAGAAAAAAATCGGAGCTAACATTTGGATTTGTTACATGCTTATAAGAATCTCAATCTACCTTTGAAATCATTTTTTTATCAGTTTCAAATGATATAGGAGCATGATGAAAAGTGAGCAAATGTGGTAAAATTATGATAATGGAAAATGTACATACAAAAATACTAAGGAAAAAAATAGGAAGGGGGAGAGGGACCTCTAACAAGTTATTCATACTGCCGTTTAATTTATCTCTAGGAGAATTTATCCACACTCAATCACTATCTGACACATGCTCTACTTTTGAGTAACTAAGACAAATCTATTGCTATAGCAATACCAACGTCTAAAATTCTCTAAATCCCATTTTTAACAGAAGACAAATTTTAGCAATCAATGTGAAGTAACTGTATTATAACTGAAAAAAATAACCTACTTCATCTTGTTAACTGCTAATATAAAACAATAAACAAAAAATTTTCTCTTCTAAAAGTGAAATAAGATTAAAACATTTTCAACGGTGTAGGTAATTTGTTAAATTAGATGACCCAAAGGTCAGATTAAAAATAGTGTTTTGTGTTGCTTCTTTTTTTCAAATTTTTTTACTTAGCTCTTGTTCAGGAAAAAATTTAAATAAGGATGCAAACTTTTTTTCATTTCAATTATATTCATTCAAGCAATCTATAAAACACATAAAACTGTACATTTTGTACACAACATAAATGAACAACACAATCATTATATAAACTTATTTCCAGAAAGTTTTAACATTTGAAGCACAATACATATTTACAGTTGGGAAACATTCGCACATAAAAACAAATTGCAATGACACATTATAACCCTTTACAAAAATTTAAATAAACATTCATCAGCATTAATTTTTATCACTGTTCATAAAAATTCAAATTTTATATTATAAAATGTCAGCTTAGAAAATATTACAGTACAGAATTATCATTGTAATTGGTAAAATTTGAAAAATTCCGAATATCTAAAATACAAGGCACAATGCACATGAGTAATATTTCACCTTATTTAATTTAACTGAAACTGGTAAAGATATTAATTTACAATGTGGCTTAATCACAATTCTATTTTCAATTAAGTGTATTATAATTAATTTAAAATTTATCTAAATTCACAAATTAAATGAAATTCATAAGATTGAGCACATTATACAAGAACTGCATTCCATTTGCATAATATACTTATAATTCAGTTTTTTATTCTGCAAAAATGCTCTGGAAAATTTATTAAAGTATCTTCGTATATCACAATTTTATTTAAATTCTTATTTAAATATAAGTTAAATATCAAAAGAATAAAAATTGGCACAAATAACACGAGGGTATTAAATATAAATGTCATACATTTCTTTTAGAAAATATCTAAAAAGGCAATCTACTATTTTATAACATTCATTCAGAAGTAGAAGTTAATTTATTTTGCATAGATGCGGTCAGGTGTACACATATATTTGAATAACTTTTAACAATCTATCACACAGAGATAGTAAACAAATTTTATATATTCAGATGATTAAACAATATGACATAATTTTTTTTTCCTAATTTATATCTACTAATCTAATTTCAACTTTTAAGTATTTTTTAACTGATCTTCATTCCTTTTTTCACAGCTTTATTTCAGTCAGACTTCTATTAATCTAAGGCAGTGTTTTTGGTGCACATCTATTATGAAAGCAATCAACAAAGTCTCACTGACTAATACGATTTTGTCCAAAGTATTTTATATTATAGAAGCAAAGCAGCAAGCTTCATAAAAATATCAGAAAAAGCAACATATAAAAATATCACATTTTCTAATTGGTTAAAATAACAATCTAAAAAGAACATGCATACAAATTTTAAACTATATTAAATTGTCTATTTTAAAAAGAGAAAGATCCCAGTTGACATATACATTTTAAATATTCTATCACAAACTGAGCAAGTTTTATTTTTAAAAATATTGCTTATTTATTTAAACTATTACTCACACTTTTTAAAATATTCCAAATAATGCATGCTCTTTAACTAAGGAGAGGAAGAAACTAGATAGATTTGAGTTGAATTTTTAAATTATCAAGATATTAACCTAAATAAAACTAGTTTATATTAACACATAAAACACTTAACCATACAGTTTTAAACAGTACAAAACAATTCAAAAATCTATAACCAAATTTTTTTACTTCTACATTAATTTTATTATGTAAATTTTATAAAGAAATGTTTATTACAAGTTAAATTTACGTAGACATTTTCAGAAATTTGTCACCACTTTATAAGTAAAAAGTACTACAAAAAATAATGCGTTTACAAAAGTATAAAAATTGAACCATATAAATATTAAATGCTCACTTTGTAGAAACAGAACAATAATTTTACTTCTTTATTAGTATTATAAAGAAGTAAAATTAAAAAATTGCAATAAATGATTTTCATTTATATTTAAAGGAGTCATTACAAAAATGGAAGAAATAATTCTAAAAATGTAATGAATACATTTAAAATATTAAAGATTCTTGAGTGTTTTTATAACATGAAATAAATGTATAGAAAATATTACTGCAATTATGAAAGGGATATGAAAATGTATGGAAACATGCAAAATGTAGAAGTTTTGTTCGCATGATGTACAAAAGAATGCATTAACATTTAGGCACACAGGTGAAATGAAAAATTAACACAGCATAACTACATGGCAATTGAAAGTATGAAATTTTATCACAGTAATACATTTGAACCACAAAAACTGGAAGGATATAAACAAAATCTATCACATTCCAGTATGTATGTGGTTAGTTATTTTTAAAATAAAAGTTTCTCTGCAAAATATATAAAACAAACATATTTACAAATAGCCATGAAAAAAATGATGATGAGGTAGCAAAAATAAAAGGATACTTTTATAAATGAAAATCAAATGCACTAAGATTACATTATATCAAAATATCATTAACTTTGAAGGAAAATTATCTATAAAAAAGCAATTATAATTTTACCCAGAACTATTCAATATTTTATAATTTATTCATTTTAGGTAAAACAAAAACTTTTAAAACATACTTTGAAGGAAAAAAATTTTTTAATGAATCAATGTTAAAAAATAATTATATTATTTGCCTTTCATTAAAATGTGAGCATATATAAGAGCATTTGGTTTTCATAAAATATCCTTAGAAATGCTACTGTAATCAATAATGCAAACGTAAATACTTTGAAAAACATATCAAGGGTTCTAACTTCATCTAACAAATGAAGATGTAAGAGCAGATGTGCCTTGTTTCTGAGGAAATTTTCCATTTGGTCCCAATCTGAACAGTTCATTTGTATCTTTGGAACGTTCAAACATTGCAACTTTGTCCCTTATGTCCGTGGGTGGCATTGAAAGCCATTTACGACCATCTTCATATGAGCGAGCAGACTTTCTACCAGAAGATTTTTGTAACCTTAGACAATCTTCTGAAGGAAAATCTTTTGATATACTCTTTGAGATTTTAGGAGAAAAACTAAAGGACTCCAATCCACTGTCAGTTCCAGAAGAAATTTCGGACTTGATAGGAGTGGGAGAACATTGCAAATCATTATTACTGTCAACAGAAGAGTCCAAATCACAAGTGGTCCCAGTTTCTGTAATATTTGCACTTTCAGTTTCAACAGCTTTATCACTTTTCTTTACATCTTCATGACTTTCTAAAGAACAATGTTTCAAACAATCTTTTCGCAATCGAAACTTCGTTTGCACTTTTTCCTTTTCTTCTGCTTCCATGCGGAAACTTTCTTGTTTCAATTTCTCTCTCAGTTGAGCTCTCCTCTCTTCTTTTATTCGATTAATTCGTTCTCTTCTAACTGCTTCACTCTCTGGACTATTATCACTCAATTTAAAACTCAAATGTAGGTTTTCTACTTCATTACCAACCGTAATAGATTTATCTACAGCATTCTGACCAATTATTTGATCATCTAAAACAGTTGCCTCCATTTTTGAAATCTCTCTCTCTTCTTGATTAGATTCTGGTTGACTACCAGATTGGTTACAACTATCTATGTTTTGTTTTCCAGAAGATTCTTCATTCTTAACAAAACTTGAGTCTTCTATAAAATTAGAATCATCTACCGTAACCTCACTGTCCATTCTACGTGCTGGTAAGTAATTAATTATTGGATGATAATCTTCTTGCATATCTAATATTGGATCTGACCATGGATCAATTGGTTCAGGAACACTGGAAGGATTTTCTGCTTGTAAAGATTGAAGTTTACGAATTTTAAGTTGAGTGAAGAGGCTGGGCTGCTGAACAGTTCTATTTCGAGTACTTACTTTTTCATTATTAGAAGTATCTTTTGTTGCTTTATTACTGTTATCCCCCTCATACTTATTTGACATTCGTTTAAAGTTATCAGGGGGAGAATTTACATTTACATTTTTAGGAGGAGGCTCAGAATGGCGTTTAGTAAGATTAGGAGACTCAGTTTGAGAGCTGAGTTTTGGTCGAGAATCAACTTGACAAATTTCAGATTCTACTGGCAGAGAAAATGGTTCACATGTTGCAGGTGTTTTTGACATTTTAGATGGCAACTCTCGAATTTGAGCGCGGTATTTCACTTCACTTGCTGGAGATTCAATATTTTTACGCGAATTTGAGGCTTTGAGTTCGAATTTCTTACGAACTTCTTCAACGGGTGAGGAAGGAGACGGTATTTTAAAGAGTTTCTTTTTGTTATGCAAGGGAATATTCTCAACTTTTGTTTTTAAAGATTGAAATTCTGAAATTTTTAAGCTCTTTGGAGGAGAAACAGGAGAAGATGAATTAATACTATAAGACAGAGAACTATTACCATTCTCCACTTGTTTGGCGAAAATGTCACTTTTCTGAATATCAAGTTTCAATTCAGTTGGCTTTTTAGGTATTTCTGTTTCATTATGGATGACAGAATCCTCTAACACTTCAAGTGGTTTGTTAAAAGGTTTAAGTTCTTCCTTACTATTTTCAACTTCATTAACAGTTTTGTCTTCAGAAGAAAACTGGCAGCAATTTAATTCTTGAGGCTCTTCTGATTGGTCAGAGTCGGAAAACATTTCTAAATTGTTGGGACTTTGATCAATAATAGGTGTATTAATTTCTGTATTCAATGTTGGCAACATACCATCATCTTCATCAGAAAGATGAAACTGTAACTCTTGAGTTTCTGTTTCTGGAGAATTTTCAGAGAAACATGAAAGCGTATTATCTGTTTCTAGTGTATTCAAAATAGGATTATAAATAGAATGAAATATGTTTTCTACATTATCAGGTAATTTAGGTGAATACTGATCTTCTTCAGAGGAACTATCTTGAGTTGCATGTACTTCAACCAGCACTGTCTCAGCATTCCCATATCGTTCTACAACTGTCTTCTCAGATGGATCAGTGTCGTTGTCAGAAGACGATATTACTGACATTCGCTTATTTTTAATACTTTCATATAACTGAATAGGATCAAGTGTTAAATCATGATCAGGAGGAATATCTTCTTGATACTGATGATCCCAGCTATATCTATTTTTATCTACTAACTGTTGTGGTATGTAATTATTTTCATCAATTACTGAATCATCCTTAGAGGAGGAACTTGAATCTTTACAACATACTGATGAAGTAACAGGTGAATCATTATCAACTTCATTTAATTTCTGAAATTTAGCTTGAGAATCAAAATCTTTATTCATAGTAAGTTTCTGTTTTCGAGGATATTTGTCTACTGAAATATCAGTTTGAGAAGATTCCTTTACAGGAATTTCAGAATCAGAGCTTCTCAAGGAAACAGAATCTATCTTCGCTTTATTTCTATCTGATTCCCAATTAGAGTTCTGGAGAAGTCTCATTTGCTCACTAACATAATAAAACAAGCCATGCTCATCTTCTTCAAATGAAGGCTCAGAAATTATGTCCATGCTATTACTCTCAAAGTATGACTCATGTGAACTTGATCTAGTATGTTTTTGTAGACCAGGGGATTTCGAATGAGGGGAAGTCAATTCCAAAGAATTTGAGGAGTCCACAGACACCTGAGGTGAAGATTTACAACTGCTTTCCCCTGAAAATATAAACATATATTTTAAAGAATACATAAAAATCATTTTAAGAACATGTTAATTAATTTATAATATTCAGCAATAATTACAATAGATGAATTTTATCAGCTACATCAATCATCAAATTCATCGTCAGAACAAAATCATCAATTTTAATTTAAGGTTTCATTACAAAAAATTGATATTAAAATATGAAATTGTAATGCGAGATAAGATCTTCAAAATATCTTATTATTTTATCACAAAAATTGTTACTCAAAAACTGTTTCAGAATAACATTTTATAACCACATAATAGTTAAAAAATGGCCGACCAATGGCTGAGTGGTTAGCGTTCCTGACTCTTGAGCCGTGGGTCCCGGGTTCGAATGCCGGTTCGGGCATGGATGTTACTATCTCTCTGTCCTTTCTTGTGTGTTGATGTATGAATGTGGCCCGCCCTATAAACGGGTCTGTGGTGATATGACGCGGGTAATGCTACTCGCCTCCGTGACTTGGTTCACAGGTGCCCGCTGGGTAACGACAAATGAGTAGCAGTTTCTGGCCTTGTTGTGGCGAAGGGTTAGTCACCCAAGTGCCCGCCGTTATTAAAAAAAAAAAAAGTTAAAAAATAATTTTATTATTATGTGGTTATAAAATGAAGTAACATATTAAAGATATTAAAAAAATTATGAAACAAACATCAAAAGTTAATGAATAAAAAGTATTAAACATTTTTTTCTACAATTCCACAAATATTTCCATCAATAATATTATGATCTGACTGTGAAACAACAACTGGTCCTTTTTTTCATCTATTATTTAAACAATTCCTAAACATTACCATATCTAGAATTTATTCTTCACATTTTTGGTTGATTAACAAGCCCTCTTAATGATTTACCTTTCAAAAATTACTTAGAAGCAGGAAGTGACTAACAAATTCTTACAACTATCTAATATTATTTAACTCTCATAAATATAGGTAATTTATTACTGAGTTACATAAAAATGTTTAAAGTCAAAGAATTACCAAAGTTCTAGTTCCACAGAAAAACAAAATATACATTTTTATTCTTTCCCAATTATTTTCTATGAAATTAACAAACAAAAATTTAATATATCGAACAATCACTATCAATGACATAACAAAAAATCAGTTTCAAAAACATTAGGCAAATTTATAATAGTGTAGGATTCCCCAACTAAAATTTTAATGGTAAGATTTTGCTAGTTACATTAGATATACAAACATAAAGCAGATTAATGTATACAATACACAAAAAAATTAAATAAGAATACAAAATCCAAAGTCAATAAATGAATGCATTTTACGCACAGTTGTGATTCTATTAACTATAAGAAACATGTTATATATTTTATTTTAAAGCAATAACAAAAATTAATTACAATAAAATATGCAAATAATTACTAATTCTTACTATAGTCACATTTCAAATTCCAATAAATAACAAATTACTGGATAATTTTTAGTGTAAATATCTTTAAAAATAAAATCCTTGTTCTGTTTTTTCACTAAATTTCTGTTTTAGATTAAACTGCATAAAATGGAATAAAACTTACATCAGGATGTTTGCCTCTTGTTAAGTTAAAATAAAATCTGTTTCACTTAAAAGTTGATTAAAGCCTTAATAATTCATTTAAACTGTAGTTAAAACTGGTTTGAACAATTTATAAAGTTGCTTATAATATGCTGTATTAATTTCAACAATGTGACATACTAGACTAAAACTCTTCCTTTCATTGCTTGTATTTCTTTTCTCCCCAGTTGAAATTGTCAATAATATGTAATTGTGAGGAATGTTTGCTTGTCACACACCAGTCACTTTTGCACACGAGAGCTAATTAGAACAGGACCTACTGTTTAAAGTAAGTTTCAGAATTACTACTAACATCATGGTGACAGTGGGATTCAAACCAATGAACTATTGAACCAAAGGACAGACATTAACTCTTTAGCTGCCATTTTAACACCACAGGGAGTGGAATGAATATTTACAAAATCAGATCTATCCATCTAACCACATTCCTGCTGTAAACTACTTTAAAAATAAAGATACTTATTTTTTTAATTTTTGAAAACTTATTCCATTTCCCTATTTTACAATATTAAAAGTTATCTCAATACGTCACTGATAGGAATGCATATAAAAAATTGAGTATAATATATAACTTCATAACTAAAGGAAATTTTAGAGCATAGAATATCTTACAGGATTTATTTTTATCTAATCTATATGCAAGACTTCATTTCTTGGTGGAAATAAACATTCTGAACTAAGCAAAGTAAATATCAATAAAAACAGCAAATATAAATAGCATTGTTTTTCTAAATTGCAAATTTCTCCCCAAAACTAGATAGATATTTCCCTTTGGAAGTTAAGTCCTGCAAAAGTCATCAGGATTTGTCAGCTAGTTTAAAATAAAGAGTCAGAAATAAAGCTTAAGAAAATGGCTCCAAAAACAATATAAGGATATTACATTATTTCTAAGTAATACAAAAAAAGTTAAAAGAAAGGCTTGCAGATCATATTACCACATAATCACCAAACATTACCAGGATAAATTTGGCAAAAATGATAATGCAATCCATAAAGTCACCTGTCTTCTCATCATTGCATAATAAATGTAAAACCCAATTCCAGAAGTCAGTTATTAAAATTTTATATAAAAGAAATAATAACTGGATATTAAATTTAAGTTGACTTTAGGTTCCCAACTTGAATATCTTCAAGAGGGACATTAAACATAACACTGCAATGCAGGATTATGGCAACATCACACTATAATATTATGATATAGACAAGCCCTACACCAATAACAGAATTTATCAACACAAGTATCTCCAAGTGAAAACCCTAGTCTAAACATTCCAGTCACTCTAAAGAATACCTAAACTTATATTATCAATCCACATAAATATCGCAGGATAAAAGTGTTACTTGTCATCCCTTTAGTGAAAAAATAATTCCTTCACTAGTTATTTTTAAAATGTTGCTACATGAAACATAATGGAGCCCCTTGACTATATATCAAAATTTAAAACTAGAATAACATTTCAAAATTATTTAAGTCACAAATAAATCGTTACACTGTTTTTAAAGACCAATAATTTTAAGAAATGAAAAACAGAGAGAGAAAGAGAGAAAAGAAAGAAAAAACATTAAAAATTATTTTAAATTTGGTATAACAATTATAATTGTCAATTTTTTATGTTTAGTTTCTTATTAAAAATAAATTATTATATGTTTGGCAAATAAATTATAAATTTTTCTTGTACAGATACTGAAGCTTGTAAAAAAACATATGAACAAGTAATTAAGATTGCAATAATAGAAATTAAAAAAATTATTTAAGTTTTATTTTGAATCACTTTATAATAAAAATATAAAGTAAATATTTAGAATATTGTAAGCAATTCCTTGTCTTTAAACTTTCAATGCTGTTTAAATGAACTAAGGCATTTTTTAAATAAACTGAAAAAAAGTCTATTTCAGGGATTTTTAGTTTTTCCAAATGAAACATATTTTAACTACATTGATTATTTCTGAAATTTATTACATGTTAATATTAACAAGTTTAGTTTGTTATTTTATTAGTTAAAAAAATATCAATTTTAGGAACAACACAATTGTAATCTCAGATTACAGCTTTTTTCATATAAACACTGTCAAATGTATATATTTGAAGTAATTTTCAGTACCCATTGCAAAATATGTAATTAAGCAACATAAATAGTTCATATTAAAAAGAGTAGATCATTGAGAAATCTTTGTGATTCTTTTAAATGCTAAATTATCACATATTTCTTGTATTTAAGAAATAAACTCTAATAAATAAAAAACTTCCTTTCATCAATAATTAAATTTCTTCATATCAAAATGGAAAATTAAAGAATTTTGTTACTTTCCAATCCATTATAAAATTTAAATCAAACAAGAGAAATCTAGAAAACCCCATCTACTAACTGATAATTAATCGATAGAACCTCATAAGAATTCTCTTTTCATGTAAAACAACATTCTGATTTTACATCTTATTCTAAATAACTTACCAGAAAGTCCATCATTATTTGTACTATGAGGTGAGGATTCTTTTAAACAGTGAGCAAGAGATTCAGCACTTTTAACAGTTCTTAATTTTTTCCTGTGATTGAATGGGGTATCTGCTTCAGTAGCTGGTTTCTCCTTTAAAAAAATACAAAATAAAGAACATATATTAATAATCTATAAACCATAGCTTAATAACATATAAAATATAATAAAAAATTTAACATTAAATCCTGGAATAAAACCTGAAAAAATATTGCATATATAGAATATATTTCCGACATAAAACAGATTAAGGAAAAATAACTTCCTTGCACAAATTGGCCAATTAAATTTTATACATAATACACCATTAATATTGACATAATATATGATCAATCATAAAATCATAGTTCAATTGACAACAATGTAAAGGTATAAACAATACAAATAGAAAGTATTTTCACAATATATCTAATTATTATAAACATATATAAAAAATTTAATACAAACAGTTAAAAATTGAAAAAAATAACTGCTTTAAAAAATGACATTATTAAAATGCTTCTGATATTTGACAATATCTACGAAATATTAATTTAAGGGCAAAATAACTTAACAGTATATATATATATATATATATATATATATATATATATATATATATATATATATATATATTCACTGAAATTTAAATTCATAAAATTAGGAATAATAATAAAAAAGAAACTACTTTTAACAGAAAACAGAATAATAAAGCAAACAGAATTATGGTGGACTAACATAAGTGAGATGTGTTTGGACTAATAAACTTAATTTATTTTCAGTTGTTCTTTATAAAACTTTACAAGAGATAAAAAGTCTAAAATTTCCCGGAATTTATATAAGTAAATAATAAAGAAAAAATGTAATATAAGGAGAATAAAGATTAACCATTTTGCTCAAATAATTTTCATTTACATACAAATGCATTTTCATAGTGAAAAAATATTGTTTGTAATTCATTTTGAGAAGCACAAATTTAGATAATTGATGTAAACAATGAAATTTTCTAATAATATTTTGAAAAATTCTTGTCTTAACAGTAAAAAATCAATAAGAATATTTTTAAGGTTTTCATAAATCAAATTCTGATTAAGTAAATATAAATATAAGTTTCATAATGTAATTCTCTATTTCTTAAAATTCTTAAAAGTGGTTGTTGATATACTAAATTTCTTCCAAAAAACTTTCGTATTTTTAAGAAATTACTCAATTATTATTTAACTTAAAAGTGTGATGTCAGATAAAGATTTATTCGTTACTTGTATTATTCAATCATTTACAATTTGAATTTGATTTCTTATTAATAAATTGCCACTACATATGTCCCTTACTCTGCATCAATTTTTCTTTCCTATTCTAGGCTAGGATTGCATATTTTTTTACTTGTTAAATTGAATGACTAAGCCAACATAGAACTAACCACTACTTCTATATAAAACACTAGTGTTATATAAAAAATATAAGAAAGCTGAAGGAAAGTAAACTCACTTTCTTTTATATATCTTCAATCACATAAACCACTATATCTACACTTGTAATGAAAAAGAGCAAAATTTATGTAGATTTTAAAATTTAACTATTTTTGGAAGATGCTTTAAATCATTCCAAATTTTTCAGAGCTAGAAAACTATTGCAGATATCTGTTTTTGATACAACATTACTGCTATCTAAGTTTTATATTATAACAAACTTATCCTTAATTTCTTACGCAAGTGCTTAGTCATATTTGAAGTACTGCAGATAAAATTTAGTATAAGTTGTAAGTTAAATCTTCAAATGATGAGCAATAAATCATAATTAATTACAATCTATTGGCCAATACTGTAGAACTTAAGAAAACCCATTTTATTAATGCAAATTTCGAGTTAGACTTCACTATGGCTAAAAGATAAGTCATTTCAAAACAAAAGATTCCAGGAAGGTTATGTTTTCGGTAGACATTTCTGTTATGTATGGGGGGGGGATGGTTGGGAATTTTTGCATTTCTTCTCTTTCAACATATGAATACAACCAACAGCTGACAAAAATTTTTCTGGACATGATAAATGTTCAAATGAAACACAATCAATGACTTTTTTAAAAATTGCTCAAATTGACAGTTTGATGATTTTCCCTTTTCTCCTTATGTGTTGTTCTTTTACTAAGCCAGCTACTATTTCAAGATTTTATGGAAAGCTTCTTTAAAGTTTGTTTTCTAAGATTTTAAATATTTCCCGATGCTCATATATTCTTAAGAACTTTCATGTGTGTTACAGTAAACAAGAATATATTTACATCAGTGTTTTCATCACAATAAATGTTGCTACAAGATACACTAATTGAAAAACTCTAACTCAAAATAATATTTTAAACTGCATATTAGTACCTTATATGTGTACAAGTTAGTAACTTATTATTTCTATACCTATCAGTTTAGATTTTATTAAAGTTGCAGAAAAGATGAGAATCTTGGAAAAGAGTTTTTTTTTATATTATAATACAAAGAATAATTTGAAAGTTTTTTCAAATACTTACTGGCTTTTTTGCGTTCTATATTTTAATGATTAGGAACTATTAAGTTAGCCCTTTTCAAATTGAATTCATTTTTTTTAATATTTATATTTCATTAATATTTACATTTAACAGTTCCTTAATTATTTATAACATAAGGATTCATAATCATAAAACAATTAGCTACTTGCATTACTAAAATATTCATAAAAATATATCAAGTCATGGAAGAAAGTCTGAATATAAAACAGCTCTTAATTTTTTTGAAATTAAAAAAAGCGAAATAAAAATACAAAAAAAGCATAAGTTTAAAATTAAAAATGTATATAACATAAAAGAAAAATGTTTTGGAAAATTTACTAATCTTCCATGCAATACTTGAATAATTTTTACTATGCAAGAAAAAAATTTATTTAATGTTTATCAAAAACTTCTGACAAACAAGTAATGAAAGAATTAGGAATATGTCTGAAACTGAAAACATTTAAAAAAAAAAAACAGATATAACTAATATTAATAACATACAAATTATGCTATGCTTTTTATAAAATGACTTGGATATTTAACTCAAGCTGTAATTAAAAGCAGTTTTTCTAAATTTTCAACTAATTTGCCCAGTTTAAGAAATAAAATGAAATAAGAACATAGTTCAAGGAATAGGAAATAATGATATAAACTGGGAAAAAAAAGAAAAATTTAAAGATTTCTCTATACGAGAAAATTTTAGAACTGTAGACAATTTAGAAAAATGGGAACTTGAATTTGAAGATCAGTATTTTACTTTACCGGTAAAAAATGTGCATTTGTACTTTGTAAAAAATGTACCTGCATATATGCAGAATGATGAGGAAGGGAGCTAGTGCTGGCTTTCCTTGAAGTTCTAAATGATGGGCGATTTTTTTCTCTGGTGCTTCCTGAATACCAGCCTCTGGAGAAAAAAGATTTCCATCCTGAAGGAGATTTCTTTAGCTTAGGCAAACTGTGCTTTCTAAAAATTTAAAAAAATACATGAAAAAATACAGTATGAAAAAATACTTACATGTCAAATAGTAAAATTACATGAATTTTTTAATTCGGAAAAATTTTAAAAATGTGCCTAACAATATTTAAAAATTTTGACTAGGAATATAAATTTCATTAAAATATTTACATTAAAAACTAAAATTTAAATGAAAAAATTATTAAATACATTATATACTTGTGTATCCATTAATCATTAATATAACTATACACAATATGTATAACTAATACAAATTAAAATGTTATTCAGAAAAATTCATGCCAAAAATGCATTAACACTTTTTTGTACACATTGATAAAAATTTAGAAATTCTTTACAATGAAAATGACTGGCTATCACCCTGATAGCAGCATAAAATCTGCAGCAATTTTCAAAAATGTATACTGCTGATGATGTGAGTCCAAATAAAATAAAAAAAAGTGCACTGTATGATTAAAAAATATATTAAATTATACAGAAAAAATATCTATTATGACAAAAAAAATGTTTTTGGATCCATCTCAACGCAAAATGTGATAAACTGAGATGAAAGTGCGACATCAATCAATATCTGAAAAGATTATGAAAAGAGAAGAAAACTTGTCAATTTTTAGTTTTTAATATATTTAAAAATTAAATAAAAGAAATGGATTCTTTTCGAACTGTGCATTGGATAAATTCTTTTTAGTTCCCTGTATGCTTTGTTTTTCATTTCACATTAACGCGTTTATCGTCATTTTTTTATTTGCCTTTCCTATAACTTTTAGCTTAAATTTGCTGTTAACTTAAAACATTTTCGTTTCCACATTGCGATATTAGAATTAAAATTTTTTCCGAATGAAACAGAAGGCAAAATTACACAAGCCAATTGCAACTGCAATATTGTTCTAAGGAACCAAATTCATTCTTGAACATAATTGGGCAGTACTAATTATAGTTAAAATAAATCAGTTAAGATGGATGCCATCTCTTTATTTATTTAATAAAACATAGATAACATTTCTTTAAGACTTTAATATAACCTTTTTTGGTTGAGAATTTTTTAATCAGATCTTTTCTGATTTCTTTTCTGAATCTTTTCTGATTGAAAATCTAAATGCCTATGATATAGTGATTCAACCAGTTTGAATAAAATAGAAAATTGATTCATAATTTATAGACTTACCCTGAAGGTAATTCTATTACTGTATGGTACTTTGAAGGTAATTTATCTGGTCCACCTCCAACTTCAATATACTTTTGTTGAGAAGCAGGAAGATGTGTAGATAATGCTCGTGCTCTAGCTTCTTCCAGTGACAATAATTTTGTAGGTGTAGAGATTGCTAAAGATTTTGGGCGAGCTCGAAGCAACCCTAATAAATAATGTTAAAATAATAAGGACACTTTTTAAATTTTCACATTTAAGCAGATTTAATAATTATCACAAAAAACGTTTAATATATAAGAATAAAATAAAAATATAATAACCTTCTTGTTCAGTACCAGATAAGATTGACACTTTTTCATCAAAAATTAAATCTGAAAATCTGATTAAATATTCTGTTAATACAGCTTGGACACCAACAACATGCAAAGCTCCTACGCCACCATTTTCAACATCTCTCGATCTGAAACATGTAATGACATTAATTTCACATCATTTAAGTCAATTTTTTTGGTAAAAGCAATAACAATTACAATAGAACCTCACTAATTCCGACTAATAGAAGAGCTATGCTATCTGAATTAAACATAATTTATAAATCAAACCAATGCGCATAATCTACTGCGTACAGTGAAAATGTATTTTAAATTTAAGAGAATGAAATTTAAAGCTAACAGAAAATTAAGCAAAATAAGTAGATGATTATTTTATTAATATACGAAAATCATCAGATGAAAAACTACTTTCAACATGATGGTTCAGGTTCACCTTCACTAACACTTGACATAATCAATGGTTGGAAGAAGCTTTTGTTGTCTTACTTTAGTGGTCATCTCTTGAACAATTATTTCATAGAAATATCTTAGATGTTTGTAATACCTAGATATGGTTTCATTGATACTATCTTTAACATGTTTTGAAGACCTATTTTGTGATAATTTCACTAAGCATTGGTTGTTGTCTCTTTCATTCTAGCTTCAACAAAAATGAATTATTGTGCTAACTTGCCTTTTATTTATACAGTAAGCATGCGTGCATGTATATATATGTACATAGAGTATTATATAAGATACAAATAAGGTTCTAAAATTTAAGGAGGGATAAAAAAAACCCTTAAAATTATTCAATTAAAATAGTGAAAGATTTTAACACTTCAATATTTCTTTAACCCAGAAATTTTATATTCACAGAGCACAGAGACTGAAAGTTTATTGATAAATAAATGTAACAAAACAATGATAGAATTTATTGGTCTCATTATAATTTGCAGTATTTATAAAATTACAAATTAATTTTGTACACATAAGTAAATTTATCTCCATTTTGCAAATTCATAAAAAATATCTAATAAATTTTCAAGTTTAATAAATTTAAATGACAAATTTTCAAGTCAAGTAAATAATGAATAATAGATTCAATACTCATCAAAAAATTTAAAAATGTTTAAATTATAGGTTACAGGAATGAAGTAATTAAATAAAATTGCACATTAAAATTGTCAATTTTACTTCAAATAAATTTATGCTTTCTTTTGTAATAAAAATAGTGGAAGTGTCTGGAAATTCCTCTAAATGAATTTAATCAGCAGAATATAAAACACTGTTACATAACTTTCTGTTCACATTAAAAATTTGTCAAGGGATTGAAATTTTGATGAGTCTGGAATTTACAGTACATAAAGAGTAATATATTTTAATTTGAATACAAATTTCTAATTTAAAAAAAAATAAAAAAAAAAAGCGAAAAGAAGAAATCTCACCTTAAAAGATTAGGAGCCCAAACAATGGCAATATTTTTTGGTGTCATCCCAGTGTCTTCTCCATGAGCAGCAACTCTTGCTAGATGAGTCAACAGGTACTGCAAAGTTCGAAAATGTGGAGGTGGTAATTGTTGTACTACATCTCTTACTCGTAATAATCTAACATCTTCAGGAGATTGAACGGCATTCTGAAATAATTGCTAAAGTATTATATTTAATAATCACATAATAGAATTAAAGTGCAAAATATTATATGTAATAGAAACTTCCAAAATAATTTAAATTGTATAGTTGAAATATTTTAAAGATTAATATATTATAAATTTCAAAATTGAGCATAATACATTGCATAAATTTTCATTAATTTCTAGTACCTAAATAATCATGAACAATGCAGCCAATTATATAATATTGCAATAAAATCATTTTCAAGTAAAAAAATTATTTTGCTTGAGATTTTGTCTCTTAAACAAAATCAAGATGCTTTATCACATTTCTTCTTTTTTAATACAACAGGCAATTAGATATAGAATTATTTAAAACCTGTTTTCATATTTATTAACAAAAGAGTTCATATTTCATTTTGTAAAAGCAATTGATATTAGTGAATGCAAAAAGGTGGGTTTTTCAACACATTCTTATTCTTCAAAAATGAAATATGGAGCTAAAAATAGTTGTCAGGAATTTTGTAATGTGAAAATCGAATTAAAATATTAATGCAAAGAGATAATCTATAAATCTAGTTTTATGATTTTATTACAATTGTATTCTTGAATGCTGTGCAGTACAAAATTTCATTTTAAAATGATAATAAACTAATATTATAAACTTAAAATTATTAATTATTTGTAGATTTATTCCAATATAAACCCTTACACCATTACTATGCTCTCAGTACTTAACCTCAAATACTATTAAAGCAGTTAATGATTTTATAATGCCAAAATTGCTTAAATTTCGTTAATTTTTACTTGTTAAATTTTCAAATCGTTGATTTACAAACTTTCTTATTCATGACTTTAACATTTCAACAATTAATATTAAAGCTTCAAATCCCACCTAATATATATATAATAAAAACCAATTTTTATAAAGGGGAAAAAAATATCAATCCTTAATGCAAAATAACAAATAAACTTACCACAAACTTATCATACAGTTGATATGTTAAAAGAGGATTGGGCAATTCTCTGAAGTACATCTTTAATAAAGATGCTACTGAATGAATGTCATGAACTGTGGCAGGGTCTCCCAAATTAATTGGCCTATCTTCATCAAAAGCCAACCTAGATAGTAAAAATATTTGAATTAATAACAAAACATAATTTCATAGCATTTAAAAAAATCACTTTTTACAGTTTAATAGAAACAATTCTCAATTAAAAGCACACTTTAAGAGCTTTTTTGCCACAATTTTCTTCAAGTATTTGAATTTAAACTCAAACAAACAAGAATGTGAAAAAAATATTTTGACTATATTATTTATCTTATCGTTTAAGTTTAAAATAAGTTAAATGTTTAACTTTTAAGCAAGTTTGCTTTTAACAAGCAATATTGAAAGAGGTTAGGATTATTAAATTGAGATTTTTCACACAAAAATATCTTAATCATGCAAAAATATATAATTGAATAAACAAAAAAATATTTTAAAAACAATATTGAAATATAACACATAATAAGAAATGAAATGTTCTAAAAAGAATCTTACCTTAACCGCTGAATATTTGAACTAACACCTGATAAACGATAAATACCATCTACAATGCCATATTCTTCAATGAATTCCGCACAGCATTTCAAGACCATCGGTACTAAAATAAAGCAATTATTAATATTGTAAAAAATTACAATTAAAATTTATTTCTTAAAAAAATAATTTAATAACAGAACATTTTAGAGGACTTAAAATTTTTTACAATAAATAAATTTGTAAATGTTTAAAACACTTTCAATATTGACTTAAATATTGTTAAAAAATTAAAAACAATCTAAAAACCAATGGCTCTTTTGGTTTGTTTATAAAATATCCTATCTCTTAGAAAATACACCTCATTGAGCTTAATATATTTATCTACTTCCAAGTTTCATTTTTAAAACATTCTGTAAACTCATATTTAGAAGTTAGAAGCTAATTTTTATCTTCATATCAGCATTGGCAAATGTCTTAATATTCTTAACTTATACAATCAAAAAGTTGCATATAACAATGTCAGAGCATTAGTCGTAAGCAGGAGTAAACTATCCCAATCACATGTTATTTTCCAATTCAATTACTATAAGAAATAAAGAATGACAGAAAATGTTTTTGTGAAAATCCACTGCAAGAAAACATAACCTTCCCAGACAACAGCTTAGTGACACAAACTGAATCGCTTTAAACTTACCTTGGAAAAAAATATGTATTACAGAAATTTAGTTCAAAAAAGTTTTATTTCAACTCTTAAATTACTTCATAATATTCCAAAGAAGCAAAACAATGTCATTAAGTTCAGAACATCTGTACGGTATTTAACATTATATTATTATTATTACAATATTATTAACATATATCACAATACTTACTAGAATATATTATTTATGTGCAATTAACACAAGCAAAGTATAAAGATGTAAGTAAAATATTTCAACAAAGAAAAATTTAATTCACTTCCTCTTGGAAGCTTGTCTTAGATGGTTACAATTATATACATTGTTTAAATAAATATTGTTATATATATTTATAATAATTATATATTACTATATGTAAATAATAAGATTAAAGTTTAAATAACAGAAAAATTAACTTTTTTTAAAAAAATTACTATTATTTTTAACATTTTTATTTAAAACAATGACAAATATCTTTTGAAATAATGTTTTCTCAGCAGAAATTTCCCCCCAATGAGTATAGAAGAATGCCTTTTAATTCTGCCTACTTTCGTTAAAAAATTAGTCTGATTTCTTTTAAGTTAGAGACTATCTCCTCAATTATCAAACTTGGCATAGTAAAATCCAACTACTTACTTTCCAATTGTCATATATTTTCAGTGAATTTTTTTATCTAGTGTTCAATGGAGAACAGTGAATATGCTTTGCCTAAATACTTTGAATTAAGAATAGGATATATTTTCTTCTTTGTTACTGTTTAATAATGATTACAGTTACTATTAAAAGTGTTATCACCACTTTAAGTTACTTTTTGCACCACAACATTTTTGTTAGTCATCAGGCAGATTAAAATATAAAAACAAAGCTTTTTATAAGTTTTATAAATTAAATGATGAATTAAATTTCTTATAAAATATTTTACATAGTTACATACTTCCATGAAATCAACTAATATAAATAAATTTAGATTAAATAATTGCTTTTTTATAAATATGCATACACTAAAATATTAACGAATAACTGGCATATATTTTCATAAGATAAAATGTTAAAAATTATTTTTTTATTATTGTTACATTTCATTGATTAAAACCATGTGGTCTTATGTGGAACAAAATTTTTTAATAAATTAATACAAAAATTCATAATGGTTTGTTATTTAAGTTTGTCTTCTCATGATTTACATATCTGTTTTAAATGTTAACATTACTCAATGATTTCAAAGGTTTTTAATATTAACTAAAAACTTAAAATTAGATACTACAATGCAAATGTTTTTCAATCCTTTATTTTTTGTTTAATTAACCAAAAAATAATTTTCAATTACATAAAAAGTTAAATTTTTCTATCAAATATCAATCTTTTTTTTTAAATCAAATCGATAGTTATGATACACAAAATAAAAAGAATTTAAAAAATATTTTTATAACCCAGATATATGTTTATGTTCCTTTTTCCAACATTCAATATTTAAATTTTAGTTTTTTGTTGAATATTTTAATACAAACAAAGTTTTTTTTAAATGCAATTCAGTCAGTCAAAGATATTTTTATTAATTTTCAAAAAGTCAGCTTTGTTGCTTTTGTGAATATTATTTCTATTTTATAACTCTTAAATGAAAACTTTGAACCAAAATTTTGTATAAATAAATCATACTCAAAGAATACTCACTTTCTCTACCAGTATTTAACAAATGTTCACCCAGATCACAGCCAAATACCCTTTCTTTGAGAATGCCACTCTGTTTAAGTTTTCTTCTAGAAGGTCGAGACAGTAAAAAAGATCTGAAAAATGCAATTAACTTCCCATGCCGCCGAAATACTAAAGAAAAATAGACACAAAATCATTAAGTTTCAAATTTTAAATAAACTTCAATACAAAATAATTTTATATTTCATGAAAATTACCTGGCTTTGTAGAAGAATTAGATAGCTTAAATGAATGTGGTACTTTGTCTCCTATAACTTCAACACATTCTGATGGAAAAAATCCCACCTGAAAATAAATTATTGATAAAATAGGTAACACCTTTGAAATTAATATAATGCAATCATACATAAAAGTAGTAGTTTTACAATTCTTATAGCAATTTATAAGTAATTAAAATTCTGTTATAAAAAACTATACAACAATACTTAAAACTTGAACTTATTTTTACCATCATTTAATGAAATGAAATAAGTACATAATTTTAAATATCAAACACAGAATTTGTATAAATGACATTAGCATAAACTTATGCATCTTTTTGATGAAAAAGTCACGTATTTTTATTAAATGGCTTTTTTTCCCGAATTTATATTCCAGTCAAAAAATAAAAAGTATTATAATAGATAGTGATTATTCTTGAAAATTTTTAAATACTTTTATTATCAAGCAACATATTTCTTGAAAACTTCTTACTTAATAATAAGCATTATACATAGTATTACTATTATAAATAGTATCATGTAGTTAATTACAGTAAAAAAAAGAAATTATGACTCTCTACAGAGTGTAATTTTAAAAAAACATTACATTTCATAACATTTAATCACATGAAAGAAGAGTTAAAAAATATGGTTCCAGAAAGTTATGAATGGTAAAATTGTACCAAATTTGATTAAGTGAATGATTATCAAAATTTCTATCTAGAGCAAATGATACAAACATTGCTTTCTGAGTGAAATTCTGTTTTGTAAAATAATTATACAATTCAAAAAGCAAAGGCAAGTCAGGTTTCGAAAAGTAAAATAATAAAAATTAATAATTCAATTTTGGCTTTTATGATAGTCAGCAAATGTAATTTATAATGGATAAAATTTACAATCAATATATCCTCTTAATTGTTCCATGAAAATTTTGTATATCTTCAATAGAAATAGAATAATAAATTACAATTTGTAAATACAAGTCTGAGATTAAATCAAACAGGCTACATGCTGATAGCTCTACACAATTTAAATAAAAATATTTGCATAATTTCTCAGTTCTTCCACTATCTCGCTCACCACACAATAGTAGACTTATATTTTAACATTCCATACAATAGCATTAAAAGATAGTAAGGATTTCTCAGCTTCTCCAATAAATAAGCACACACACAATTAGGGGTAGGATTTAAAAAAATTACAGAAACTGAAAATTTCAAGTTAAATTTTTATTGCTATAGAATATGATTAATTTGTGAAATAAATGTTTTTATTAATATTGTAATTTTTATTAAGAAATATTTTATCACAACTATATTTTTAAACATCAGACTAAAAATGAAATTATTTTTTCCTTAAGTTTTAATATTCCCAGAAAATGTACATTTACGTGAAGAGTAAAAGTTGCCTTCTGTAACTCTGAAAAAAATTCATAAATGATTAACTTGTATTTTTCAATTCAGCATTTTAATTCTAACACAAAAAATAAACAAGTAAATCATTTATTATCAAGAGGTAAGTTTTCATCAAGTATCTAGTCGATTCCTGATAAGTTGTTTGGAGAAATTCATGTAATAATTTTTCCTTAAACCCACAACATTTTATTACATAAGCAGATTTACCCATAACATATATGAATTTGCCACTATACTGCTTTACAGGATGCTTACGATATGTATTTTAAGTCTGACAAGCAAAATGCCAGTAGCAAAAAACTGGGGGGGGGGAGTAACAAAATCACAAAGGTATTATTAAATTGTTTAATTATGGTAAATAATTCAATAAATTAAATTTATTGAAATACAATTGTTCTTAGATTAGATTATTTTCTCAGCTCATAAATTAAATTTTCTTTAAAACTACATTTTCCACTACATTTATAAAAATTCTTTATTTAAAAAAAATTTTTTTTGCAAAATTATAAGATTACTTGGTAGGAAATGGCATCATATTCATTAACTTGCAAAATATTCCTGATTAAAAACTGGAAAGAGTTTCTTAATATACTAATTATTCAAATATTTTAAATAACAATTTCACAATTTATTCAATTAGATTAAATTTCTTTAAATTTCAAGATTTTCATAGTTTTGAATAATATCCCCAACATATTTTCTATCAACTTATAAATTTGCAGAAGCTCTTCATCTGAAAATCAAAACTTCTATTTCACTCATCTAATTTTAGACAATTACTGAAAGAACTGAGTATGTATGCTTTGAACACATGCATAATTAAAGAAGATTTAACTGATAAAAGTATCTTTTTAAAACAAAAACATTTATAACAGAATTCTTTAAAAAATTACTTAATTACAAATGAGTTTTACCTCAAAACCTTTCTTTCCTCTCCACCATGAGGACTCCTCAGGAGGAGGCATATCAATCACAGATATCATATCACCCACCTATAAAAAGGACTCAATGTGAATATTTATACATTCTAAAATTCTTAAATTAATAAAAAAAAACAATTTATAAGTTTAATAATTTAGACAGTTGAATTATATCAAGTTCTTAATAACCTAAAATATATCTATTAAGAAATATAAAACTAATGTCTTCACTTAAATAGTTTGAATAGTAGTTTAAAAGAATTAACTCAAAATTTTAATATTTATAATAACCATGCTTTTTTAAATAAAGATAATGACATTCAACATGGGCACATAACATATGTATATAATCTCTGTAATGTCTTGTTTTAAGAACATTTCAATTGTTTGATTTAAAATCAATAAAACACATTTAGCAATTAACTAGAGGTAAGAAATCAAAATTTTTAAATATATATATAACCAAGTTACCTAAAAAATTAATTGAGTAAACAAATGAGCACTTTCTGACTTACATTGTTAAAGCAAAGAATAAAACTCTAGATTTTAAGCATTTAGAATACATTGTAAAGAATAAATAATCTTACCACAAATATTGATTAACTGAAACATTATTATTTTGATATCACTAATCTTTAAAGCATAAAATGACTGTTGTGGTATAATTTTTCATATGGCATGTTTAGCATCATAATATTTTTAAACGAATATTATATTTGATCTTAAAATAACCAACACAATTCTGTTAAAAACAATAAATAATACTAAACATTTTAATAGGAATATTATTTTTAATTTTCATAAGTATATAAACAGTTAGATTGTGTATCCTTTTGTAATATGCAACATTTTTTATATTGTTGAAGGATTAATTGAATAAATGGTTTGTCACTCAATAGTAATTCTTTTGCACACAAAGGCTTATTAGATCAAGTTACCGTGAATTACTGTTACATTACCATGAATTTAAAATATTAAAAATAAACAATCTTAAATGGGAATTGAGCAGACTAATTAATGAACTGAAGAATAAAGCAGTAACCATGCTATTGCAAGATTAATGAAATCTATTTTGAATATTATTTTAAAAGGTGATAATTCTATACTTCAATCATATTTCCTTTGCTTTGAAATCTAGATGTTTCTATTCTACAGAAAAATACAGCTGTTTTTCAGAGCATTATTCCTTACTTTGGCATAAATTATCATTTTTGTAAATTAGTACATTGCTTGTAATAAAATATTTATCAAAAACTTTTAATTTATGTTTTTTAATCTCATATTTTATATAGATTCCAGAGTACTTTTAATATTAAAAAAGCTAGTACATCAGATTTTCACCTGACATTCTTATATTTAGCATTAGGATGTAGTGTTGACATACATGTAGAACAATTCCTGATCAACATATAGCTGATCAGGAAACTTTTCTTTGCTAACCATGCACCAAATCATAGAATTGTTTAAAAAACCCTTATTACATCCTCAAAAATTTAACTACTTGAGAGTGGCAGTAAATTGATAAAATGAATAATGAAAATTTTTTTAACGAATATCATATTTAAGAAAAATAGCTTAAATGTGAACACTGGATTTAAAATATATCAATATGTTCACACTTATATTGTATCATTTTTATTCAATTTAAATATAAAAAATTGATAACTATTTTCCAATATTCCCATAAAACTCATTGAACTTTAATTATACCTCTTAAAAATAATATGCTAGATTATTTTAAGAGGTATAATTATAAGGAATTAATTTGTTATAAGTGATAAAGTATGTTTTCTACTAAATGAATAAATGAAGAATAAAAACATTTGAAAAACATTCACCTTAAAAATTATTAAACTCCTAAAAATTTGATATATTCCATATTTAAATTTATGTTTTAGAGTTACTATGCTTATTTAGTTAATAGGCATTTAAAAAGTACTATGCTAATGATATTTTTTCAAACACAAAAAAAATTAAATGTTATTAATATAGTAACAGCATATTATAAAAAATGTGATTTTCCTCAGTAATCTTGACAATTATTAATTTTTAAAGTTTGATGGATATGATTTCTTAACTTCCTTTCCCATAATAATAAAAATTTAGAAAACATATACGAAATATAGAACAAGATTAGTTGCTATACTTTGCATATACTTCCTAAATTGAAGTTTATGTCAGTTTATGAACATTAACTATTACCAATGAAAATTCTGAAATTGTGATAAGTAGAAAAAATACATTTAAATTTATTGGTTTTTGGAACAAGGTTGCATTTGGTTAGATTAATGGCCTACAATAGACTAGGATCGACTTTAAAATGGACTCCAAATGATAGTGAATGTTATACTTTAGAAGGAAATTAAACTCGCGTACTGCTGAATCGAAGATCATATCACTAACTATACAGCAGCAAACACAACATAAACATGCTTTCTGTCAAGAAACTTTTAAAATGCATAAGCATCTGAGATTTTTTACCACAGGTTATAATATTCAGTTATAATATTACACAAAAACAAAACATGTAATTCATTTAACAAACAAAGCACAATTATTTTTATAGGTTATATAAAACTGAGATCGATATCCAAACAATCACTGGCATAAAAATTCCTAAAATTGCTTTAGATATAATTTTTGAAATATTTCTATAATCAAAACAAAATATGAGTAACTTCTTTTAAAGTGTAAATTATTAATGAAATGAAATTTTCTTATTAAATAGTTAGAAATGAATTGAATCTTTTAATTAAATATTTTAAATGTATACAAATTATATATGATGCTTAACTTTTTCAATCAATTAAATTTAAAAAAAAATTCTAACGTTTAGCTAGCAAAGAAATTTGAAAGAAATAGACAAAAAGATATTATGACTCAGAGAAGAATAAATACAGTATTCTGGATTGGATATATATTTAAAGCTTTCAAAAATAAATAAAACTTTATATTCACAAAAATTAATGATTTACATTTAAATGAACATTATCTAATTTAGTAGGGCAAAATTAATATGAATTTTAACCCCAAAAAGTAAAGAAAGAGTGAATATAACTTATACAAGAAAATTGTGCATTACATCAAATTTTTTTCAAATTGTAAATTATAATTTCAAGCATAAAAGCTTGAAAAATAAATAATAAATTAAGTCTAAATTATTAACACATTTATTATTGCCTCGAAGATTAAAAATTAAATTTTACAAGTAAATTTTATCATTATTTTCATGTCTTGCATGACAATTTCACCTTCATTAAAATTGTAAACATCACTGGATTTCATGAACAGGTATTGACTTTGTTTACATTCATTCACAATATATTCTTTAGTTATTCATTTTCAAAGCTTCAAAGTTATAACTTTCTAATGCGCTAATAAATGCATGCATATAAATTCAAATGAAAACATTATATTTAAACAAATTGACAGATAAATCCAACGTTTGCTGATTTATTCAAGCCGGAAATTGGAATTACATGTCAAAACCTCCGGTTCATGGAGTAACTAAATATTTTCAAGAGAAAAAATCTATTACAATAATTACTGATATAATTGACATGAATTTAATCAAATATTATATTAAAATATTTAAACTACAGGAATACTTACTACAGATGTGAATCAAAACGCACATATATTGCACAATCCAAAGAGAACAGAGTTCAATCAATAAATAATCCGGCTTCATATTACTTGCAGGCCATTGTCGCACAAGTATTGTATCAAAGCACAATCAAGGTTTTTGTTTAAAATGCTTTAAAAATTCCACTTGGCCTTATTTAAAAACGCCGAAGAACGTGGCATGGTGCAGCGGAAAACCCAGCCCATTGCGAAGATTTCGGCAGACATTACAGCATCAAGATTATTGCCAAGATGATCGGAATTGATCGACCGATGATAAAATATAAATCGATTTAATCGAAGCCAATATGCGGAATAGTTCTCCTTTCCCCGAGTACGGAAAAAAAAATTGTAGAAATACTACGCTCTAATCAGCACGCGACACACACACAAGGAGTAGGACATAAAAAATACACACAACATTAAACCATGGTTGCCAAGCGAAGTGAAAAAGGTGGGATTTCATACGCTGAGAGAAGAAACACTCGCCAAATTAGATAGCCAAGTGCTCTATTATTTGACGTTTGATGCGCATTTATGGAAAAGAAAATTTGTTAGAAAAAATAAAAATAAATGGACAAACATTATTATACACATTTTTTTTTACTTAATTTGGCTAAAATGTATTTTTTGTAGTTATATAAATAATAAAATAATATTTTCAAAATATTTTCGGTTAATTTTTCCGAAACATAAATTGATTATTAACATTATTGTATTATAAAAATGTATATTAAATAAAACTTCCTTTTTTACATACAATATTTAACTTTCCATGGAAATTTTAGATACTTTATTCCTAAGTTATAAATTTTAAATTTGTAAAAAATGAAAACAAGTCGAAATATATTTTTCAAATATTAAAATAATTTTAATTTAATAACACAATTTATAAAAAAAATAAAATAAATTATACGTATATTATCCGAAAATTTCTCTCAGCTTATTTTGATCACGAAGCCAGAAGTGCATGAAAACTGTGTATTTTTTATCAACTTTTATCTTTATATCACTGTTTCAACAAAACTAACTTTTAAGTTAACGTAATGAAATAATTTTTAAAAAAATGATTAATAAGAAATATTGTTAAATTAGCATAATCTGAAAAAGTATAGAAATCATAATTTTAGATTATAAATTCATTAGTGTACAAAAGGCATAATTATTTCACATAAACCATTTTGAATTTTAATATACAAATATTATATATCATCTTCATCACGTGTTTTTCCTTTTCCTTTTTTTTTATTAGCCCTATTTTCAATAAATAGCCAACTAAAAATAATTTATTATTTTAAAATTGAGAGTCGATTTGAGAGAGAAACAGCAAATTTGTGCATAAGAATCCATAGAATTTGCGCCGTGATATGATAGAACAGTGTTTCTCAACTGTTTTTACTCCATGTACTGTAAAATATTTCGCACCGGAACGGTAAGTTTAATAATTCGACCCATTGGCACAATTTTTCTCGTAAATAAATCATGGAAGACAAAAAAAGTTTTTAAAGAGTAATTAGAGAATAAAATTATTACGATAGATATTCAGCATTCAAGTAGTAAGATACTCAAGGCACACAAACTGGTGTACGGCACGGCAATTTATGAAAGGTGATTAGGTACATAATTGCCATTTAATATTTTTCATCATCTATCATATTATTTTCTAAATTAATTAACTGTTGTAATGTAGGTGCTATTTTAATATCGGTTGTCGGCCGATGACACTTTGGATTTTGGACAGGTAACTGTGGTTATTTCGCAGACCGGCGGTTGAGAAACACTGATACAGAAGATTAACAATGTTAGTACTTTAAATTTGGATTACATCATAATGCTACAATGATCCGCATTTCTGGAACATTAACTAGAAAACGACAATTTATTAACATTTAGCCTGTCGCAAAATAGGAGTAGATAAATGGTGTATGTATCTTGGTAACAAAAGATGTTTGTACCTAAGCTTCCGCTCCAAATAAAAGAAAGAACATCGAACAAGAAAATAACCGCACATATATTTTGTAATAATATGTTTCAGTCGTTCCAAGATTGATCTTCCGCCTTACTCTCGGGTCAAAGATTTATTTTATACCAATGAGACAACCGGTAATGATTATAAAGCAGATGAATGTCACTGCCAAGAACGATGCACTTCTGCCTCGGTAATCCCAACGTCGGAGCTGAGTTTTAAACAAAATGAAGTTCACTTTGGGTTTTCCGTGAGCAGTTTTTGCAATCTAAGGCCTACCGTTTAGAGCAGATGCCGGACCATTACAAAACTGATCCGCGAAGAGAAAATTGAACCCACGAACTTTCAAATCGAAGACTACAGAGCTAGTCATTCGACCAGCTACACTTCTTATTGTGTGTAAATTATTAAAAAGAGAAAGAGGCATTAGAGACTAGTTTGATACTTCTGTACTCAGCTCATCGAAACAACATAAGAAACATGTGAAGCTAGTAAATATAAGTAACATAAAAACCAACCCATTTCGAATCAATTTTTGGATTTTACAGATGTTAACTATACAGCAAGGGAAATACGATATATAAAACATGATGAGCGTGCATAAAATATGCACTCGTCTCCTTGAGTTATTCGGAGTTCACACAGACGAAAAGAATGATGAACCCAATTAGATATAAATCGAAGCCATTTTAAATAATTAAAATGTGTTACACGCAAGTCTAAGCATAGTTCAAACGTCAACTCATGGCACTTAAGATTGTATGCGTAAAGGAACCATTATTTCAGTTTTTCAAGTAGAATCCCAACTAATTTTAACTATGATAAATAGCAAAAAACATCGAGTATGGGAAAGAATTTTTTTTTTTTATATAAATTCAATTTCTGCCTAAAGTTAGTAACTACAGTACTACATGAGTACACAGATAAAGATTAATTCATTTTACTATAAACTGAACTTATTTTTAAAGCCAGAAAAACATCAACAAATCTAATTCTATTCCAAACAGTAGATTTTTCCATAAATAAGATTTTTGAAAAGATGCAGTATTTTCTAAGCGTATGTAAATTATTAAGGAGTTAATGGGAAAGTGCCTGTAAGAATTGCTTGCAACAGGGGCGATTGTCCTTTTACAGTCACTTTTTTGCTCATGAGATCTTCAGTTATAAAGGATATTAAAATGTTGTAAACAGTCGCACTTGAGGTGGGAGTCGAACCCATGAGCTGCTGACTAGAAGAACGCTAATCATTCAGATAACAGCTTTAAATGATTATATGTTCAATTGCTAGTATAATCTAATATATCCGCTTTCTACAAGCTTCTTTCAATTAAAAAAAGCGAGTCTGCTCAGTTAATATACCATTTTTATTAAAATTCACATTTAATATAAATTCAAAATAATTTAAGAAAATGGAAATTTTCATCGCATAACAATGCACATAAGCACTTGGAAATGTTTCCAAATGTAGACGGTTTCAGAATTATTCTGATTTTGGGTAAAAATTGCACACCAACGTGACACTAAGTGTATTCCTATAAATATGAATTTAAAACTTAATATACATAACTATATGAAGTTAATATATAAGCATGGTATACACAATATACAAGGTAGAAAATTAAATTTTAAATTAATACGCCCAAATATTAAAAAAAAAAAAAAGAATTATACGCAAGATTTTGATTCTTCTTTAGTCGTGCCCATTTTTTATCGCCTTCTGCACTTAACTTTTTGACCATTCTAACATTCTGAATGTGACATTTAGGGGTTACGGCACTAAGGAACACCCATTTTATTAATGCTGCTGTCAGGAAATCGAGGAAGAGTCGTTACCATTAGATAAAAAGGAATTTGGAAATCGCCACGATGAATACAATATAATGATCATATGAGAGAGATCTTCAAGTCAATCTAATAATATATAATACTTTTCTAAAATCCGAAAAATTTCATTCTGCCAAAGTAACAGTTTGAAAATATATTAGAAACTAACTGATCAATACAAATAAGCATAATTGTAATCCCCCCCTCCGCCTTTATGAATATTAAAAATGTTAACATGAATGAAACAAATAATCTTGTATGAAAAGATTCCATGATTTTTTTTAATCGATAGGAGTTTTTTAATCTTAAGTCTCAAGCTAGCTTCTTTGAAAGATCACATCAGTTGATAACATTAATAACGCTAACATAAACTAATTAATAAATAATTAATTAATATAATTTATTAATAAACTTATTGATATTTATATCCAATATATAACATTTAGGATTTCATAATGATCCTAACTTTAACGTTCATAATAAACTCACAAGGTTTATTTCAAGATAAATAAATCAAATTCACTCTATTTTATTTGTAAATTATTCATATTAAGGTTGTTAGATCGGTCAAATTAATTTGAAACATGTTTTTTCAGTAGAAGTGAAAATCTTCATATAAGCAAAAATACTAGATAAAAGTTGTATTTTTACGCAAATATCTTAATCAAAAATTTTACAAAATAATGCGATAATTTTTAAACATGTTTATTATTAGAAAGTATTCTAAAAAATTTAAATACGATTCTAAATTCCAATTAAATAAAGTTTGCATTTTTTATTTGAATTTAAAATAGATGCACTAAAGAATCACGATTTTCAGATTGCCTTTCTAGGAAATTTTTACTCTTGCCTCCGATTCAATCCATCCTTTTTGCCAGAAGAGTCTCTTTTTATCTTTGCAAGAAAAAATGTTGCAACTCAGAGCCCGCGGTTGAGTCATTTTTCTCAGGAGTAAAATCAATTAAGAATCTACGGAGGCAGGAAAATGCTAGCAATAAGAGGAGGGGGGAAAAAAAAGAAAGAAAATATATACAAAAGCGAAAAGAGGAAGGTCAAGCATTTTACAAAGTTGTCGCTTGTTTTCGTCACCGCACAGATAAACAAGCGAGCCCAAGTCAGCCGGAAGTCCAGATAAAAAGAGCGGGAAGCCCTGAAATCTGGCAGACTGTAGAAGAAATATGGAAAAAAAAATAGAAAAAGAAGAAAACCAAATTAGTGGTCAAAAATTCAAATTAAAGTTTCCCCCACTGATTTCTGGAAAATAAATGGTGGATGCAATTGATTTCTGAGTGTTAATGAAGGAAAAAATTAACAATAAATTTAATAATTAATGTAATGGAATATTTTTTCCAATTCGACATGTATTTATTAATTTATCGATAACTTTTTTTTTCTCTTTCTTTTAAATAATGGCGGGCTTAACACTTCGCCACAAGGCCGGAAACTGCTACTCATTTATAGTTGCCCGGTGGGCACTTGTGAACCAGAGTAGCATAACCCGAGTTACTCCACCACAAACCCGTTTATAGAATGGGTCACATTCATGCATCATCTCAGAAGAAAGGACAAACAGAGAAAGACACCTCCATGCCCGAACCGGGATTCGAACCCGGGATCAACAGCTTAGGAGTCAGAAACACTAACCACTCAGACATCGGCCAGCGATAATCTAAAATGGGCTCTGTAAAATTACTGTTAATAAAATTTAACAGGGCAATTTGACAAATGGTCAGAAAAATAATGTCTTATCTATTAACTATAAAAATAAAATGATAAATACCGTTTTCACATGTATTTTTTTAAATTATCAATATAGTCCATAACGCAAAAATTATCATTCATGAAAACTGCGAAATACAATTCAATAGCAATATAAATAAATTTTGAAGGACGGGAATCAAAGTAAATTCAGCTATTAATATTGTGAAAAACTCGGGTGCAGGTCTCCAAGTTGTGTTGCTAGATTTCCAGATTCGATCACTTTCTGCTTCTGACATGCACATTTGTCAAAGTGAACGATTGTCAAGGTGTCGTTTTGGATCCTTATGCAAATACGATCCATCAAGACCTCTCGAAAAGTGACAACAGATGTTCAATGGCTTTTAACAACAGGGTACGCGATATAAAAGTCTACTATACAGTAAATTTCTGATAATGAAATAAAGTATTTTAAACGTGGAGGAATTTTGGTTCAATTTTTCAAAACAAGTTGACAAATTGTAAATAAATTTACCATGGATCAAGTAGTAAATGTATTCATGTCTGTCACTGAATGTTTAAGTTATTTGAACGTATAATTCTTTTGATTTTTTTTCCTTTTTTACATTTGTGAGTTATGCGCGATAGCGGCCCAACTCAGTTCCACAGAATTACAGGGAGTTTACAGTATAATCCAATAAAAGTTCAATAAACTGTGAAGCAATATCGATAAAAGAAACGCAACGATATCTCAATCACAGTGTCATTCTTTGTTACATGTTAGTATAAATATGAATTTTAAAAAAATGGTTAATTGGACAGTCACTATTTTTCGGCTTAGTGAAAAGCAATTTTCCTTTCACTTAATTTTTTTTTAATGAAATAAAAAGAAACAGCTAGACATCAAATGCCTAAAATATATTTAAAAACTTTACATAAAATATAAATTGCACTTAAGTATTGAAGATAAGAACTAGCAAAACTAAATAAAGCAGCAACAGAAATTTTTCAGAAAGTTAACAGAAAGAAGAAAATATTCCTAAGTTTAAACAGAGAGAACACAAAAAAATGAATGACAGTACGATTCATTTAGTGTCTCTCACAAGGTGAAATGAAAGCTAATTAGCTGACAATTCCAAATTTAATGAATTGGAAATTAAATTCTCCAGGAACTGAGCGATCATAGAATAAAAAAAAATAATCAAGATATTATTCGTTTTAAAAGTTCGGAAAATTAGAAGAAAATATTTTTAACTCCTTAATTAAAATTAAAAAAAAAATAATTTATTTCAACAAACTACCACACAGAAATAAAAGGTTCGATGCCAGTCATTATTGAACACTGGTAAATGAGTGTTACGTTGCTGTATGCATATCTATCGGTGAGTGCTCGGGAGACTTCCTATCATGCAATACTTCCCTTATCAACGTCTCAGAAAACAATAAAAATAGATATTAAAAAACCTTACAACAGTCTTCGGCAATAATGCTGTCTATTGCGAGATGTTAAATAAAATTTATTTTGTAATATCCTAAATACACAAAAATTGCAACAGAATCAAATATGTTACTTGAAAAAGAAAGGAAAACATCGCATTGTTAGATGCGATGTTAATAGAAAATTATATTTCTCTGCTACCGACTGAGACTAGAAAATATTTATCGTATTTATTAATCCCTGCAACCTAAAATATTCATTCCAGAAATTACTGGATGATATAACTCAATCTGAGCAACAGATTATATTCTAAACTTTTTCATATTAAAAAAAAATTTCACACTATTTTTTACACTTAATTAATTTGTTACTATATTTTCACATTTATATAATATTAACGACGGATTTAGTGTGTACGGTCGCCAATAAACCATGAATTCAATGTTATTCATGACTACTGGAATTTAAACAGAAATTTTTAATTTCTTTAAAAACCTTAATAGATACCGTTATTTAATTAGATATTCCAAATAAAAAAATAAGAAAATTCCATTAAAATTAAATAGAAATGTAATATATTTGTTAAAACCAAGATACATTTTCCAGGGACTTCAAAGTGAACGAATGAGAAAGCGTATCACAAATCATTATCCTGAATCATTCATACAACATACACTAGGACAATTTTATTTTGTTAAAATAGAATTCTTTTATAAAAAATTGCATTAGATAATTTTGCTTAACCTATCTCCTCAAAAATATTTCTTTACAATGTATTTTATTTCTGAATAGTTTCACAACGTCGATTATATGCCTTTCAATAGCATTGAAGCGATAAAAAAATGATTATCAAAATTAAATGAATTAATTTTCAGACAATGTGAGAAATCTAATAAATGCATATTAATTAATGAAATGCATATGCAAGAGAGATTCTAGGTTAAACTTAAGAGATTCGAGATCGTCACATTCATTTGTTCAAGAACAGGGAAGTTCTATATTTAAACCTCAAATGCAGATTATCAACGAGCATCTTTTGGCCTTGGGAGGAAAATAACCCATCTTACAAATCACTATCAATCATCGATTTATTGCCTCAAGAGAAAAACTCTGATTTAACATTATAAATTCTTGCTTTATTTAAAAAAACATACACAATTTTACAATACACACAAAGTTGACAAGATAAATTTAACTTACATTTAAAGAATTTCAAAATGAAAGCATTCTAATCTTCAGGTCAGTCAAGAAAACATTCATACTGCCAACACAATTTTCTTTATACTGATATGCAATGAAATTATAATATTTGTGATGGGAAGCAAGGAATGCTTTTCATTCTTCATTTAAAACATTACAGAATATTTTGAAAACATAGAGTATGTAAAAAAACGTAATATTTCCAGTTTATTAATAAGAAAGACGTAACTAATCAGCTAAATGATGTTCAATATTTGCATATATTCGTGAACAGAAATTAGGTATTCATTCTTCAGAAAAAAATTACAAAACGAAATATTGTTTTAAATAGAAAATTAGGGATGGTTCTTATGAGTCTTTTAAAGGAAATAAATTTAAAAAAAGAATTCAGATTTCTGTATGTGTGTGTCAAGAAAATATCTTTATTTTAAACAGCAATTGAAATAGGTACAGTAAATTACGCATAGTATATTTCTCTAGTATATTTGTCAATAAATTAAAAAGAGTGTGTATTTGGTTGATGATCATTCAACAAGCAAGCTACTTTTTTCAATAATTTGCTTGATATTTTTTGGATATTCGCATGAGCCTTTATCGAAAATTAGGCCATATGGATAATTTTCATAAAAGCAACACATTTTTCATCACCAAGAAGTGTTGCGTACATTAAAGAATACAAAATGAAGATTCAGTTTGTCAATTATTGTTGTACACATAATCAAGTGTAACAACTACAGTGAGTGTAAAAAGTATTCGTACAGTACGACAATTGATTTAAAAGAGATCCGTTCATAAAAATTATTAACATAAATTCCATTTTAATTAATTAGAAATATATGATAGAACATATTTTCACTACTTTCATGTGAAATTTACACAAAAATAATTTTATATATGAATAAATATTTACAAAATTGTAACAATCCAACATCTTGTGGTGTAAAAAGTATTCGTACACTAAAAGAAATGCAATTTTTTTAGTTATGTTTTGTGATTGGTTTAGCCATTAAGATGTAGTTAATTGACGACATCTTGTTAGTTACTTAAGGTTCTTCAGTGGAAATTTTAATATAGTGAGAAACTTGAATTCTGTAATGGGTCGTAAAAGTAAAGAGACAAGTGTTTCCGAAAGAGAACTGATTTTAAAACTCTGTAAAAATGGTAAATCGTACAAAAAGATTTCTGAGCTGGTTGGTAGACCCCGTTCAACCGTGTAGTCAATCATAAAAAAATTTGCTGCCACTCTAACGGTTCAAAACAGTTCTCGTACAGGGCGACCATGTTTATTGGCATCATTTGACAGACGGTTTCTGGACAGACATTTTTTGTACATTCATTAAAGAAGGATCTCAAAATAAGTGATCCTACATTAACACCAGAACTGAAGAACATGGGAACAGCAGTCTCCGTAAGTACTGTTAGAAATGCATGCAGAAATGAAGGTTTCCATGGCCGTGTTGCGAGACGAAAACTCTTTGTTAGTGAGAAGAATCGGAAGCTGCGATTGTCTTTCGCCAAGCAATACGTTATGAAAGTCCAGATTTCTGGAAAAAGATTATCTTTACAGACGAAAGTAAATACAACATATTTGGATCGGACGGGAGAAGAATGGTATGGAGAAAGCGCAATACAGAAATGCATCCTAAGAATTTAGTGCCAACAGTGAAACATGGGAGTGGAAGTCTACTTGTTTTGGGGGTGTATGAGTGCTTCTGGGGTGGGCAAATTAGTCTTTATTAAAGGCATTATGAATCATCAACTTTATAATGACATTTTAAACAATAATTTATGACCTAGTGCAACAAAAATGGGCTTGAATGGTGATTATGTTTTCATGCATGATAACGACCCCAACCACACAGCCCTAAACACAAGGCTCTGGATACTATATAATACCCCAAAGCTCATGAAACTTTCTCCTCAATCGCCGGACCTCAACCCCATCGAGAATTTATGGGACGTTCTTGATAAAAATATTTAATCCAGACATATTTCTAATAAAAATGATTTGGAATCGGCTCTTAATCAAGAATGGGACGCCATACCTAGCTCATTTACAGCAAAATTGGTGGAATCGATGCCAAAGAACATTCACGGCAGTTATTCGAGCTAAAGGATATCCTACAAGGTATTAGCTGTAATATTATGATTGTGTTGGCCAATATATGCCTGATGTACGAATACTTTTTACACCACAAGATGTTGGATTGTTTCAGTTTTGTAAATATTTATTCATGTATAAAATTATTTTTGTGTAAATTTCACATGAAACTAGTGAAAATATGTTCTATTATATATTTCTTGTTAATTAAAATGGAATTCATGTTAATAATTTTTATGAACTGATCTCTTTTAAATCAATTTTCGTACTGTACGAATACTTTTTACATTCACTGTAGTTACGCTTCACATTATGAACTTAAACAGAAACAAATTTGCTTTTGCTATTTTACATTCTTATTTCCTAACATTCTACAATGTTTATAACTTAAGGCAACATAAGTGTCAATGGGGAATTCAAAGGTAAAAATTAAATATTTCTCCATGAAGTATTATTTTGTTATTTCCATATTTAAAAAATATTAAAATTAAAGTTATTCCTAGTGGTAATTCATTAATATAATTCCTTGAAATTTTAATTTCCTTGAAAATTTTATTTGTAGCAATGAGACTTCCTTAAGTAAAACTCAAATGAATTTATACATTTCTTGAAATTTTCGAACGGTCAGTGGTACGTTTCACAGGTCACATTGCCCACAAGATAAGAGATTATATTTGAGTGAAAAGATTTCAGTCTCGGAGCCTATTACTTTTAGTTTCGCCGAAAAGATGACTTAACGATAAGGTTCTTAAAACTCTCAATGGGAGTAATCCAACCAGGTTGAGACTGGCCATATTTCTCGAAAGACGTTGCCTTTGTGGAGGAAGATTACCTTGAAAACATTCCTTCCGCATTTATTAAAATGACGGTAGAAAATAATAAATCTTGTTATAAAAGGGCTGAAAAACCATACACTAATCTTCACGAACTTTTAACAACCAAAAGATGCCCATTTATGCCCTTACTATCATCAAATACGTTTTTCCACAAAAAATAAAATATTAATAATTTATAAATGATGTTTAATGCATTAAATCCGAAAATTATTGACCTAAAACCCTGACCGATTAAAATTCTTGAGAAGAACTTTTTGAATCACTTCCGTAAATTATATGCGACGGTTACAAGTTATTATAATCAAATGTATATTTCGTCATATCATTAAACCACACACCATTCTGGGAGTCGAAATTCAATGTTTCTCACCACGTAGCGTGAGAGTGGTTAAAAATAAAACAAATAAAAAATTATTCAGAATTAAAAAAAGAATTATTAATTAAGTTTAGATGACAGTAATAGGTTTATAATTAACTACACAGAGACGGCGGCGAAAAAACGCAAGGCTATTTGGTTCAGTTGTACCGTGACATGTCACTGGCCGAGAGCCTCTCAAAAACTTGTCTCCATTTCATCCGGCCTTGCGGAAATGTTCCATTACGGACGAAGGAATCATTTTAGGAGGTTATCTTGACAACTTGCAATACATTTGGACAAAAAAAAGTTCTCAAACATTCTGTCATCCCTTAGGAAAATTTCAAAGCGGATTCTTACAAAGTAATTAAAGAAAGTAGCAATAAATCTAGAATTTTGGCAGTATAAAAACAGTGCATTGAGTTTTTTAAAACTGATTCTTCAAAGAAAAAGGAAAATAGATTACTTTTAGAAGATCAATCATTTATAAGGTCGACAACTATAAAATGAATTTTCATGTCAATTTTTCATAATCAATTCAGTACAAGAAAAACAATGAAAAATCAAATTGTACGCATTAGATACTTCCAATTAACTACAAATAATAACAATATAATCTTTACATATAAATAACAAGTAACTAGAAATTTTAGATTGGATTTTGAGTTATCTTCGATATATATTATATCCAATATGAGTTTATTAGTACCAATCATCTATTTTTGGCACAGATGTGAAGTTAAAATTATTACATGAAAAAAATGCAGAAAATATAAATTAGATAAATAATAATTTTATATGAAACATCACTAAAATTACAAATATTATAGATTTAATATTTATCTATGTGAAGAAAAGTTTTTGAAAAATTAATATAATTGATAAAAATACGAAGCGCACAAAATTTATAAGACTTTACAACATATATTTTTTAATTTATAAATCTGAATTCTTAAAATTAGGCACTTTCACTTAGAGAAGAAGACAACTGAGGACGGAAAACTTGGCGGTTTTTTTAATATGTTTTCTGTATGTTTTAGCAGAACTATAGAGACCCACGAAGCTTGAATGTACACACACATAAACACAGAAATGTTCTTTACCACAAGTTTATACACACTTGCACACCTAATTTCTTTTCACTTCTGTATACAATCTTACGTTAGATAAAAAACTTACCTGGAAAGCCCATATTAATAAAATTAAGAATAAATTTATTTCTGCCAAAACTTCACTCTACCCCTTAATTGCCTACAAATCAAAGCTCTCCATGGCTAACAAGCTATTGATTTATAAATCATACCTTCGCCCTATTATCACCTATGCAGCCCCAATCTGGGGTGGTGCTGCGGAAACGAACCTGAAACTTCTTGAGGGTCAGCAAAGTAAATTTCTTAGACTGATCACTCAATCAGACTTCTACATCAGAAACGAACACATCAGAAGCAATTTGGGTGTCCTTCCCCTATCAAGATACGTCCAATTCCTTGCTTTTCGCTTCTACAACAATCTTTATGAAATTGATAACTCTGAAATTCAAGCAATTGAAAACTACAGTCCCTATGAACTTTCCAATTTCCACAGACCAAGGGCGGTTCTGCGGGCTAAGCCACATTCAAACTTATCTATTTGCCTCCCAAAAAGTAGAAATTAATAATTTCTTCTTCTTATACTTAAAAAAATATATATATAAAATAAAATACAGAAAAGGAAAAAAAAATTGTAATTATATAAATGCATATATAATAGAATAAAAAAAATATTTTGTCTTTATGTAGTTATATCAATACTGTTACTATGTATATAACTGTAATTTTATTTTATTTTATTTTATTTTTTTCACTCTTGTTTGTAATGTGTATTCAAATTTTTCTTTTTATGTTTATTCAATATCATGCAAAGAACTCTCGTTGGGAGCACTTTAACCTAAGCAAAATATTTTCTTAATCTTTTGTGTTTAAATAACCTTATGTTTTGAAATCATTATGTTAATCTCAACTAAAGTTAGGTGTAGAAACATTTCTTAGGAACAGAAGGTACATGGCCATTTAGGCTAGGAACCTAACAAACACTAGATCCACCACTTCTTCTTCCGTATACAAGCGAATAATACTAATTCATCAAGAATTACGATTCATCTTGTGAAATGTACACAGTAACTCATGTTTATTCTCAATTTCCCTCTGGAAAGCAAGCAAACAGTTTCGTCCGCGAGGATTCGATGATGTCATATGTAAACATCTAATTAAAAACAATAAGAATTCCTCACAACAATTTACAGTAGGATAAAGGATAAAAAAGGGTAGAATTTATTTTAGAATGTACATCAATAAAGATTAATGGTAAAATATGCATCACAAAAAAAAAGAAAAGAAAAGAAATCCTTTAACTAGTTAATGTTTATGGGATCCCTAAATCATTGCATACAAGTTATCAAAAAGATACAAAAGGTAAAATTATTGTATTATTTTTTTAATTGAAATATTAATCTCAATATTTTTTGCAATATATAATACACACAATTACTTTCCATGTAAAAAATTGAAAAGGTCAATAATCTCATACACTGAGATCGATCACTACGTGACTAATATTTTACTAGTGACAAGAGTAAATGCCCGGCATTTGTAAATAAAAACTGTTATTCACGAGGCAAAAAATGCCGACATCGCGTGAAGTGACCAAATGAGTTCTAAATGAAATATTTTATTTCTTTTCGGTGGAAACGATATTTTAATGTTAAACAATTTGCGCATTATTATGTGATGAATGGATTGCATGAATAATTAAAAGAAAATATGCAAACCACAATTGTTTTCACGCATCGTTCTAAAACATTATGATGCTAAAAATGATATGTAATAGCAATAATAAATAAAAAAAAATATGAATATAGAATCGGCTTTTTTGTAAATGTTCCAAAAAATGGCAAATTACTAATTTTTTTTAAACCTTAGATTTTTTAAAATTTTAAGTAAAGTTAATTAGTTCTTTAGGAAATTTTCATTAGTAAAAAATATGCGTTCAATAAACATCGGAATTTCCACAAATATATTTAATTAAAGTTAGCTAAGTAAAAGGAAACTTAAACATCCGACATAATTTTCATAAACTTAATTTAAGATTTATTTAATTAAAGGTAGCTTTTAGTGAAAGGAAAGTTAAAAAATAATCCTTGTTCATAAAAAATATTTTAGAGAGTATTAATAAAAAATGAGTAAATTTCCGTACGATAATTAAAAAAATTAATTATATGCTGATGTTTGTGAGTCATACATTGAGTATCAATATCATGTTAATATTTTATGACGCTTTTTTACATCTTTATTATTTCCATGATTTAGTATAAGATTATCAACAGTAAAATTATTTTAAAATAATGTCCATGAATTTAAATCTTAATTAAACAGTCAATCACTTTAAAAGACTATTTTTCATTCATTAAATGAAGTTTTAACAGTAATTATTTTCTTCCACTTTCATTTAAGTTTATTTTAAAAAGTGAAGCATGTCTTCGTACTCCAAAAGATACCTTGAACAGCATACACAAAAAATCACTATTTTCTTGAAATATCGGAATTTCTAACTTTATAAATTGAAAACTAAACAGTAATTGTGGACATAGGACTTCCATAGGAACATCATAACATTAAAATGATTTCATTTTCATATTTCGAGAGCAAGAGGACAAAAAAATAAAGTCTAAATTTATAACTGCTTCTTCTGATATATCTTTGAGATTTACAGCTAAATCTTGCCACGGATGAAGTAAGCATATTTAATTTTACAACATTTCCCGATGAATGGTGTAAAATGGGAAAAACAACAGATCTTTCAGCACTTGTAAAAGGGCTTCTTGTAGGTGCCTGTTCAAAGAAGCCTTAATTTCGAAGACAGTAGACCTCACTAGGTTCTAATACACAGTGCTATCAATAGTTTTCAAAAGTTGGAATCAAAAGTTGGAATTCGAAAGTTTTCAAAAGTTCTTTTCTAGAAAGCATAACTGCTGTTCGGGTTATTTTCCAAGAAAGCGATTGGGGTAGACTACAACGAACTGCAAGGCAGGAAGGGGATTTTAGTGGGATTGAAAAGACAAAAATCGTCAACAAATCTTCTTCCGAACAGATTTTAGTTCAAATCATGCACAGAGAATCGGAGAAGAATGTACAAGTCGGGTGCCTGTCAGAAAACCACTCACCTCGGCCTAAAATGCCAAAATTCTTTTGCTATGGTGTAGGGAAAGAAACTGGACATCTGAGGTTTGGAAAAGACTAATCTGGTCGATTTGGTTTACTTGTAACTAAACAAACATATTTTGCACATGAGGATTAATTAGAGCGGAATTTATAATTTACAGTGGGTTCCGAACCACTGCAAATATCCATGTTCTAAATGGGATTCGCATCCACCAACTATTTAACCCAAGGCCAGAATGCTAACAGTTCAGTTGCCAGCTCGATTGTAAAATGGTTGAATGAATCACGCAATACCTTATTTTACACTGATAGAAGATGTAAAACTTGGCGAGAAACCATTGATCTACCTGGCTTTATTCACACAGTGGAAGGGATTAGAATATCATGATAGTAAGCATATTCTGCTGGCATGGAAAAGGTGTCTTGGCGTTCCTCGAATATAAACAAACAGTTATGAGATATTTAGGTATACTGCACCACATGTAATGTGAGCTCCAGTGGCTCAGTAGCTTCACGCCTCTTCCCGTAAGCAGTGGTTGGGAGGGTGACCACGGTGTACTCTCCTTCACTGGGTTGCTGGAACTCCGTGGGTTGGGGACGTGTCCACGTTAATATGTGACGTCCAAAGTCCTGCCGCTGGTATGGCGTGGATGTGGAGAGGAGGGTGCCAGCTCAGATGTGGCCTCGTCACCTGACCGTGGTTCAGAATTACAAGGCACCTTAATAAGAGCAAAGTCGTACTTTCACCTTCGTGACGCTCTGATCCAAACGAAAGACGCTCTCTATTGACTTAATTCGCACAGCCAAAGGCATATCGAGCTTGGCTTGTCCAAGTGTCACAAGCAACAACACAACATGTAATGTGGCGTTTTTAGTCTGTGTGTGTGTGTGATGACGACAAATACTTCATAAACGATAGTACAACTATACATCGTGCTATAGATTGCGCTGAACATCAGTCTGATTTCCAGCGCTTTATTAATATATATACATATATATATATATATATATATATATATATATATATATATATATATATATATATATATATATATATATATATAATTCAAATTGCTTTTCGTAATACTCTGATAAATGCTGCTACAAGAATTCAAATCATAAGCAGGTGTAATCATATCCTTGGAGTATAGTAGTCATTATTTCACAAGTTTATATGAACTATTTTCGTTAGATTACTTAAAATAATCTTTTCATTTTTTTTACTCATTTTTTAATTTGAAAAAGCTATTATATTCTTATTGTGCTTGCATTTTATGATTTCTAAATATTTTCCAAAATTGTAAATTATAAATCAGTATTCAAAAAAAACCTAATAATAGGTCTGGGATAGAATATTTAAGATAAAAAAAATATAATAAAAATAGTTAGCAGGAGAAAATCAGATATCAAATTTATCAAATAGAGTTACAAACGTTTAAATAATCAAAAATAAGAAGAGTTGAATATTAGCACGATATCGAATAATGAATCTATATAATGATTATTCAAGAACATTAGATTAGTCAACAAAATCAAAAATTCGAAGACTAATTTTTTATTTCCATTAAGTGATGTATTCTGATATCGGTAATAAATCTTTTTTGGTACATTATTACGGTTGGAGCGATCTTTTTTGTTCCCCCAAATCAATTATTTGATTCCTTCAACCTGTAGTTGTTGTTGTCACTTATCTCCACGTCTAGAGGTATACTAGACGAGCTCCACTCATTTTCAGAAAATCAAATACAAGCGTAGGAGTCTTGTATAAGTCCTCAAGAGACAACCCCAGACACTCAAGAGTATGTGCCGGTGATGCCGCTTCATTTTGACATTTGGGACAATTTGGATATATTTTGAGACCTCTCTCGAAAGTAAGTCCCTTCAGGTGGCCACTGAAGTGAAGGGAACGTATAATCTGAACATATCAATCGCAACTAATAGCAAGAGATTTTTCAACTTGTAGTAATGTAAAATACAAAAATTTTAATTTTTATGTTTATCAATTCCTGATATGTTTAGAAAAATATAAAAATATATTAAGAATTTATAACATCATAAATCAAAAGTACCAAATGTACTTAAGGAACTGAAAAAAGTGCATTGACATTAAAACACTTTATAATGCGAATAAAAAAAAATAGGCGAATAGCCATAATGTGAATCTCTGCTTGATTAATATAAAATTAATGTTTTTGGCGAAATAAGAAACTAACTCCTGATAAGTAAAAATACAATTAAAATAATAAAAAACAATTAAAATACAGAAAACTGTTCTCGAAACACTATTTTCACTACAACTTTATTCAGCAACACGAATTTGTTTCTAACTTGTTACCTTGGCAATGAATTATTCTTGCTCTCCCAGACAACTAGACTCCGGAAAACACGGAAGAGCAAGAAACAAAATGTAAAAGAACAAAAAGGCGCCAATAATGCGATGAGGCCTTTGATCTGGCACCCGATCCACTTCATTTAAGGATCCAGTTCACAACCGGGAGAGACCTACTTCCGCAACGATGGGGGAGAGAAGGGAATCGCGGCGTGAGAGAGAAACGCACATCAGCCCAGTTTTCTACTTAAAACTACTTAAAAGGGGGTGCAGTGGGGAAAGAAAGAACTGGGCAGTTCCTTTGACGAAATGATGAACTACATGACTGACTCATAAATTTTCCTTTTGTTTAGTTTTTCTTCGGTTACGAAACTGATTTTTTGTTAACAAAAAAGTCTTTTTTCTTCTTTTAGGAAAGAAAGAATATTTCGCCGCGATGCTCGCTGGCACATTAGTATCTCATTGATACCCTCAAGTGTTCAAATAGGCAAAGAACATTAAAAAAAATAAATAACTTAAAAATCATACTTTTCATACCGACTTCGATAATGTTTTCCCTTGAAATATCGCCAGTTTATTTCTGGGTCAATAAAAACGTGTTTAGTTCATCCCACTTCAATTCATTAGGGCCAAAGGGAAATAAAAAATACATAAGAAAAAGAAAAATTTCAAAGCCATATTTTATTTTAACTGCCATATCAATACTGTGAATATTTCGATCATCAAATCATTACAATTTAATGTTAAATGAAACAGCAAAATTAGTTTTTCATGCATAAATTGTGCATGCACGCGCATGAAATTAGCATTTAATATTATTAAAAGGAAAAAGCGGAGTCACTTTAAGATGAAAAGATACGTATAAAAAAATGTGATTTCAGCTATTTAATATGAAGACGCTAGGCATACTATAATGTTAAAGATATCACCACAAACAGATTTATTAACAGTTCAAACAAATTGAAATATTTAATAGAAATGTTACTGAAGTATTATTAAGGAAGGTAAAAAGTGTGTGAGATACAAGCTTACATTAAACTTATAAAAATATTTTAAAGAGTAATTTGAAACACTTTACACGTCAAAATTATTTAAAAAATCTTAGCAATTAAATATATTCTCAAAATAATTTCATTTCTGTTAAAATCGTTTTTCTTAAAACATTTTATTTCTGAACTTCTATATTTAAAGAATACTTATTCAATCATGTGTTTCATGTTATTAAATGAATTTTAATTTTATTAATTTAATATGACTCTTTGCAAACAGAAAAAGGTAGAAGGTATACTCGCCTAATCTAAGAAATATTCTAAATTTTCAAACATTTTTTTAAGAATTCCAAGTGTTAATAAATTTGTATCTTATTCATTATATCTTTAACTGCTTTCGTAGATAACATTTTCAGCTTAAAATAATTTTTGGTAAATGTAATTTTTACAATTAACAATTTTCGTATTTGTAAACAATCATCTTATTTTCTTATATTTTTTAATTAATATTTACGAAATTTAAAAATAGCTTGTTAAAGACTTATAAGTTGCTAAGAAAAAAACTATGTCATAATTTATTATTAAATAGTTTTTAATGACTATAATAATGTATTTATGTGTTTATTTGAAAATACAAATATATTTCAAAAGAATCATGCTTATATTGCACAAAACAATATTTTTAATTGTAAATTTTTTAAATCAATGTAAAACAGTAAATATCAATTTTATATGAAGGTTTTTGATATTACATACACTGTTGACCTCCCAAAATGCAACACCTAAAATGACCAGATATACAACAATATTTATTTGACAGATAACAGACTACATAAAAATCAAATGATTGAAATTACAGCCTCTTGTGAAATGTGAATGACGACAGTATGTTGACTATAATTGTAGTCAGATATCTTCAGCATAGAAACAAAGAGGCTTTGAATTAATCTTTGGGGTACAGCAGTCTGTGTGGTTTCCACAAATTTCCAAAGTTAATATGGTGTAGCAACAGGTGAATGCATCTCAGGTAAATTGTGCAAGTATGGACCACAAATTTACGACTGACGAGAAATCGGGAGAACAAGCAGGCTAAGGGAGTAATTGAACCTGATAGGAAAGAAATTTTGAATACTGTGTTTCGCATGTGGTCACGCATTATCGTCTTAGATTGCAGTGTATCACCACATTATCTCCAGACTCAAATCCGACCATCGCTGTGTTGCAGAAAGACGTGGTAGTTCATCACTGAAGACATTGTCGTTCAATTTTGTTGTCCGTGTCCATCGTACATTGCACTATTGGCAACGCAAATACATGTAGTTTTCAGTCAGCAAAACGAAGCAATGAATACTTTCCTGGCATTTCAATTACCTGCAAATTATATCGAATGGTACGAGTGGAAACTGAATGATGTGTAACAGATTGAATCTACCATGCTATGGTTCCTGATGTGGCAGAGTGATTCATCACTGTCATACACACAAGCATCATGTGCACTGACGAGGTAGGTGTGATCCGTACCATCATGATCAGCAATTCCCTCCAGCATCAAACAATTACAGATCCACATTAATTCAGTTTGTTGTTGTTTGCTTTGTCCAATGTGATCATTGATTTCTCTAACAGATAATCGCTATCCCCATAGACTATTATTCTTTCTCGGTCGAACTCAGAAACAGGTTAAAAAAAACACATGATTAGGTATCAAGCAGTATGTGAGGAGAAAAATTTATTTACTTTAAAAAAATCAATCTCTTCTTCCTTTACATAGGGCCAGCAGGTAGATTACAGTAGAGTGATGTACATATGCAAATGCTAATGATTTAGATCCTATCAGCGCAAACTCGCGAAAAAATTTCACATTTACATGCTTTTTTTAGGGTGTTTCATTTTGGTTAGCCAACAATGTAATTAGTGTGAATGCAGAATAATAAAATACATTCAATGGAATACCATTTTAGTTTCTTTTAATATTTCATTGTTCAAGATTCTTAAATCGTTGAATATTTGAACAAACGTCAAAACTAAGAAGTTAATTAATGATAGTTTCACTTTAAATTTAAGGGTTAAAGAAATTAGTTCATAATTCAACTATCTTGCAAGTCTTAAAATTTGGAGTTTAAATAGAATTCCCCATAAAATTTTTATATTGTTTCGATTTTCCAAAATAACGAATATACACGACTGCTAAAAATTTGACAGTCATACCTATTTACAATATTTATAAGCAAATAAAATTGTATATTTTATGTTTAGTTGGATTTGTAAAATTGATTAAAAATTTCTTAGAGTAACAATTAAATATTTTGAACACAAAAGTCTATGCAAGAATTTTTCATACTTTTATATTTTATATCAAATAACATTTACAGCTAATGTAAATATTAATATTTTGCTTATAATTATTCCAAGTAAAAATTAACCTGAAAGAAATTTTTAATTTTCAAATTAACATTACTTAACAAAAATATGCTTTAAATGATATAAATTCATTGTAAACTCTAAATTTTTATTTTTCACAATTCACACTGTAATAAGTGACAGATATTAAAAGGAATTTAGGTAAGTTAATAAGAAATATTTCTACATTTTAGGAAAAAACTAATACTAAAAAGAATTTTTTCTTAAAAATAGTTTTGAATTATTTCAATAATAATGAGAAAAGAAGTAAAGACTATATTTTTCATTGAACATTTAACTAATCAAAAATCAGTGAAATCTTCATATAAATCCCAGAAGTTCACAAGAAAAACTAATTTCTAGCATCACAATGAAAAATATGTCACTGAAACCTACTCACTTTATTTAATTTAAAATTAAATACTGTTATGTTATCTCATATATTGTTAAAACAAAACAATTTGAAGAACATTCAAATATTTCAAATGACTTTCTTTTTAAAATTAAACCAGTGAAAAGGATATTTTATTTCATAAGAATAAGTATTTCTAAAAGAAATATTTTTGCCCATTAAATATTCCAAATTTGGAATTATCTCAAACTATAAAATCGTTAAAAAATATTGAAAATCAAATTTTTGCTAAGAGAAGAAATTACATTCTTTTTTAAACAGCAAATCTCTTTTCTTTAAAAAAAATAATAAAAATAAATAAAATAAAATGAAATTTTAAATTTTTGTTTGACCAATTTCATAGTATTTCAACTCATTAAAAAATACAATCATAACAAACTTTTTTGAATATTATATTTTAAATATATTTAGCAATTTTCTATTTTTGTGTATTTAACTAAGTTTTATATTCTATTCTCAAATCATTTTGACAAATAATATATTAGAAATACACTTCTCCTTTCAGATTTCATGTTTTATTATGTGAAATTCTACACTTTTTATATTAAATGATAAATTATATTATAACAATAAACAAAAATATTTGAATATGCGAGATTTTAAATCTAATAATGTTACCGTAATATTTTACATCTTAACAATGTTCACAAGGCTACAGAAAGTCACTCAAAAATATTGTTTATGTGTGTATATATATACACAGAAAATAGATTTAACATTTAGAATATAAGTGTTGCTAAGTTCTTCTGAGTGACAGGAATAGTTAACTTTAACCCCTTAACACATTTGCTTGTGTCTGGCACAGGCGAAAGTTACCAGCAAATTTGCATACTGTGACTGCTAAGTTCTTGTGTGAATTAATTTATAATTATTAATTCAATTATTATTATAGCTTATTTTTATTATGGATCGATGGTTAAAAACGGGTAGTTTGGAAACGAGATATGATAATCGAGATGTTAGTACTGAAAGCTGTAGTGAGGTACCGTTTCACCATACGAAAAACAAAGAAAATGATGATAGAAAAGGGAAAATGCAAAAAATATGACAGCGAGTATCTACAATTGGGCTTCTATTTTACTGGGGATGAATCGGAACCTAAACCATTTTGTGTTATATGCAACGAAGTTCTTGCCACAACAGCAGTTTAAAAGCATCACTCCTTTTTAGACATATTGCAAAAAAACATCCAACACACAAAGATAAACCTCTTGAATATTTTAAAAGAAAATTAGCACATATCAAAAAATGTAGCCTTTCTTCTTTCTTGACTTCAAACGAAGATAGTAAAATGGCCCTTTAAGTATCATTTCGAGTAAACTATAAAATTTTAAGATCTGGAAAAGCGCATACACTAGCAGAAAATTTAATTGGACCATGTGAGAAAAAAATCGCCAAATGTATGCTTGGAGAAAAGGCAGCAAAGAAAATAGAGTTAGTTCCCTTATCAAACAACACAGTATCGCGTAGAATTAATGACTTGGCTAATTATGTGGAGAACAAACTTCTAAAAAGTATAAAATTGAATTATTTTGCGATTCAACTTGACGAATCGATGGATGTAACAAATACTGCAGTTTTGCTTGTCAACGTTAGATATCTTTTATCGAATATTGTTCAAGAAGATATACTATTTGTGAAATCCTTGAAGACCTACACAACTGGAGAAACGATTTTTGATATGATCAATGGATACTTTGAAAAGAATGAAATAAGCTGGTCTTATTGTGTGGGTGTGTGTACAGATAGTGCAAAATCAATGACAGGAAAATTTTCTGGTTTTGTGGCACAGGTGGAGAAAATCAACGAGAAAATTTAATGGACTCATCATTGTATTCATAGACAAGCTTCAGTATGTAAGCACATTTCTGCAGAGTTATCTACTACTTTAAGTGATGCTATTAAAATTGTGAACTTTAGAAAATCGTGTGCTACAAATTACCATCCATTCAGTATGCTTGGTGAGGATTTTGAAAGTTTTCACGTTTTTTTACTACTTCCCACAGAATTTAGATGGTTTTCCCGGGGTAAAGATTTGACGCGTTAGTTTGAATTGAAGTCTGAAGTTCAAGTACTTTTTATTGATCATCCATTTCGTTTGTCTTCTTGTATATCCGATGTTCTTTGGCTGCAGAAGCTTCTGTATTTAGCAGACACTTTTTGTAAACTGAATGAATTAAATATGTCTTTACAAGGCGCTGGTGTCACCATTTTCAGTGTACATGATAGAATTGAAGCTATGTTGAAAAAGATCAATTTTTAGATTCAATGCCTGCTGATGATAAGCATGGATGTTTCAATTCTGTCAGCACTTTATCAGAAAATTCAATTAAACTTCATGAAAACATAAAAGAAATATATGTGAACATCTAAACTATCTTCGATGACTATTTCCCCAACAGATGCAATATATCCATCTCAAACAACTGGATACGTAATCCATTTGATGGAAATATAAGTTCACAAACCTCTCTTAAGTATACTGGAAAAAGAAAAACTCATAGAGTTATCTTGTAACAGATCTCTAGAAGCAATTATTAAAGATGAATTTTTAATAAAGGATTTTCAGCATACACTTATCTGAAAGATAAATACAGAAACAAGTTAAATGCAGAACCTGATTTAAGACTGAAATTGTCAGATATTGAGCCTAACTTTGAATTGCTTTCTTCTATCAAACAGCCACAAATATCCCATTAAGAGTTTTTAAGAATGTAAAACATAAGAATCAGTTGGTTAAATTTATCTTATTTTCAACTTTTATAGACATCATTTTAGTCTCCTTAATGTTTCATTTAAATGTTTCACAGTTAACAAAATCTTTTATTCTGCGATATGAAAATTTTATATTCTATCAAATTTAATGCTTTTTTACCTGTCATTAACGACTACATAGGGGGTTTGTCAATTTTTTTCAGACCTTTCTTTTGCTTCACGAGGAAAAAGGTTGGGAAACATTGATTTAAGGGAATAAGAGCTTTATCAAAGAAAACCTGAACAAGAAAAATGTTACCTGATCGAATTATTATATAATCATATATAGTTAAAATATTAAAAAATACACAAATGCATGAAACTATTCATTGAATCAATTATACATAAACTCATCACAGACTAAAAATTTAAACACATCTTTATGTTTCAACTTGTTCTACTCTGAGATATGTGAGAGAAAATAATGAAAATCCCATTGTAAAGATCAGGTTCCAAAATGTAATATCTTTGGAACACACAATATTTTACTTTGATGTTTAAAGCTTATCACAGTCATAACAATGGATGAATGACATTTTTATACATGACAACAGAAGAACAATAAAGTTCTATTTATATACAGAAAAATATTACTAACCACTGCCAGCAAAACTATTAACTCAATTCATAATTTTACAGAATGTAGGTCACTTGATAACTAAATATCAAATTCAAATCAGTTGATGGTATATGTAATTATACATTAATTAATAATAACTTTTTGCTAAATGATAAGTATTTATGTAAATTTATTAGAATGATTATGATCTTGTATGTTGGGTAATCACATATGGATTGTCATAAATGACATCTTTCTACATACATATAATAATCTCAAATATAGATTTTATTTTATTACTCCTAATTCTCACTTTTCATACATATTACCCTTAGTCATAAAAAATGTAATTTTGGAATTGATTTTTAAATATTTATTCCTTCTTACATGAAAATAATTAATATGTAAAATTATTATAGTACTAATTATTAAATTTCATGTTATACAGCTCTTTGTCATCTAAGATGTTATCTGAAATAACAAATATTTCAAAATTTAAATAAGCAAAAAAAAAACTTCTGACATCATATCCCAGTTTACATATTGATGATAAAATAACAGAAATTTAATCATATAATATCTATCTCGATTGAAATATTTTAAATACTATACAGTATTTCTGGGTATTATTTCATGGATTTCTTACCTCTAATATGAATTTACCAAAATATTTCCATATAACTTAAAATCCACATTTTTATGACAGGAAAATAATGTGAATAAACCAATTACATATTTAATATAATTATATTGTTATAACAATGGAATTTTTTTACACCATAAAACAACAGCTCATTTAATTTGACAATTGATTTTTAAGAGACATTAATTAATGCAATCATTGAAATACTTCAGCAACTCCAAAACTGTATTTCCAAAACTGTTATGGTATATATCTGAACTATGCCAATTCTGAGAATAAATAAATATTGATCAATAATGTTAGATAATCGATAACTCTTTATTAGAATGATTATAATGTTAGATAATGGACAGAAATTTTGGAAAGTTGAACTAGCATGAAATAGTAACATCATGATGTTAAAAAATTAATAATCAAATTGGACACTCAGTTATACAATTTCTCTATGTATTGAAGAGATAAGTTTCAAATTTTGAATCTTAATCTGTTTATTACATAAAATCAAAATATATTTTAACTTCCACATCAATAACAGTTAAAACATTGTCTGAATAATTTTAAATATTTAAATCATACAAGGGAGTAGAGACTAAATATAATAAATGCATTACAATTTTATAAAAACAGCTTAGATATTATTCACTAATCCTAAAAGTTTTTGAAACTGTAAATTCAGACTATTCGAATTAAAGATTCTATAAGTAAATAAATGGCACATAGTAAGCACTGAATAATGTTTGACAATCTTAACATGATTTTTTGCATAGTCCGCATTTTATTTCCTTAAAAGATATTTAGAAGAATATGGACCCTATTAGCATTATTACTAAGAAAACTCTTAGTTATTACAACAAAAGATGTTTCATAACAAAACAGAAATATTACTTGATGTTCATTTACATATTTTATGATCTCACTGATTGTTTATTTATTTTAAAAAAAATTGGAACTTACATCAAATGAGATTTCATCAGTAGCAAGAGCAGTGTAAGGCACGACCACATATGCAGCTGCTACAGCTGGAGTATTAATAGCAACTTCATCAGTAACTATCAGGCGGTTTCCACGATTATCAAGCTGATAAAAGAAAATTATCAATAAATAACAACCAAAAGTATACACTATATATAACTGAAAACAAAATTTACAAACTACAAAATAATAACAGAAAACATGATAAATTTATTTTTATCAAAACATGTTTCACTTATGAAAAATAAAAGTTTAGCTACAATTATTTTATATTAAAATGGAAAAAAATAAAAAATTAAAAGAAATATTACGATAAATAATAAGGGCTTATATTCACTGTGAAATATTTAGGATACTGAAGGCATAAACAAATATCATATTTAGCACAATATGATATTCAAAGTCAATTATCTTTTTGAAATAAATTATTTCCTAGATAAATTTCTTTTTGAAGAATTGATTAAAATTTGGAAAGTATCTAGCAGGGAGTTATAATGAACAAATATATCTTTTTAGTCTAATGTGGTAACATTGAAAAAGCTCTTAATAATGCATTTAATAAATATCCTTTATAAAATTAACATATTTTAAAGAGTAATGTTTATTAAATGTAAACAATGAATGGTTCTTTATTAAGTTGCTTAACTGGCTGGAATTAGTGCTTATAATTTACTTAATCAGTTTCAACAATTTGCAGAAAAGAAAATGTTAATCACTTTCTAGTTGAATTTAATAAATTAAGCTAAAAAGCGATAAGCATTTATAACAGCCTAATGCAGCAGTTCTACCTTACTTAAAATGACACTTTTGCATTTCTCCATTAACTCTGTCATGAAACTTTGTGGAATATCATGTCAATAAATGAAAAACTTCAAACAAGTTATTAGACATTTATTTTGAATAAGGAAGTCTACGAATAGCGAAAATAAAATAAATTACAAGGATTACTGCAAAAAAGAGGAAAAAAATGGAAAATAGAAAGTGTATTGTGATCCTCAATACATCAATTCCCAAATTTCATAGATACTTCAGAAGTGGATATTCATTATGGTTCCGAATCTATTTTCAAATGGAAGTAAAGCTGAAATCAACATTCAAGAGCAAAATGTGATAATAGAATAAAATGGAAAATAAATGAAAACTCTAAAATAAATACAAAATAAATTTAACAAGAATTATCATTTATTTTGCAGCAAGTCCATCATTTGCAGAATCGTTAACCAATATTTTTTCAGAAAATTTCTTATTTATATTCAAACAAGATTTCAGAAAATAGAAAATACTTTACATTAAAATTAGCTCTTTAAAGAGTTAATTAAAGAATTAGCTTTCAAGCAATTTGATAGAAATTGAACAATAGAAGATTAAACTTAAGTAATGAATTCAATTAAACTCAAACATTGGATAAAACTATAATATTTATATAACAGATTTACAGATAATTTCCTTTACTTTTAAATTTACACCAAATGTTATAAAAGATGAAAAGAAATATTAAATATTCTTAGCAATTGAGAAATTGCTATAATGATTTCACAGTAGTTAATAATATGACGATTCTAGGCATCAGTATGAATTAAAAATATGTGTAAAACAAACTTTTTATCAATTACAACAACTTTTGAAAATTATACTTTTGAAAAAAATATTTACTAAAAATAAATTTCTTTAAAAATTATATTCTTAATACAATATTATATATACAAATTGTTTTTTTCTTGACAGATGATGAAATTTAAAGTAATGCCCATTTGATACCTAGTAATTTTTTTTGGTTGCATATTTCACAAAGCTTCATAAAATAGAAATTAAAAGATTATTAAATGGTGATATTTGCAGTTATAAAAATAGGATCAATGCCAATTAAACAAGCATTTATTTCCTAAATGCAATAATTCATTTTTATGAGGCAGAATTCTATTTAGAGAATAATATTTACCTCAAACCAATTCAGAACTGGACCACAGTTGATTAAACTTCCAGCAAGTTGAGAAAATCGTTCGAGGTATTCAGACAATAGCGCTCTTATTTGCTCCTATAAAAAAAATAAACAGAATTATTAGAAATGGATCTGTATTTATCAATAAAACAATTATCTTTAATTGCAACTCTTTTGAAATTTTTAAATTTCTACATACATATTTTATGAAAATTATAAAAATGATAATGTTCCATCATTAAATTCAATATTAATATGTTTGTTTCAAGACACGTACACTATCAACCAAAAAGCACTTGAATACCCATGCAAATAAGGATATCTCTGGTTCTGAACACCACAGCTTCTGTATTTAAATATCAGGTAAGAAACAACATAGGCATTAGTCGCAGGCAAGATGCCATGAAATTCAGAGTTGACTTCCAAAAAGCAGTAATCGTCGGATATCATAAAAATGTCTGATATTTAATAAAGGACATAACTAATGAGTTAAACACTCCAAAATTAACAGTAGCTTTTGTGATTATGAAATGAAAAGTGAGTAGTAATTGTCAGAATGGGATTTGAGTTGGTAGAGATATGAAACTAAGAGATAGAGACCAACAAGCACTGTTCAAAGAAATTCAGGTAAATTATGCCAAATGATGGTACAGACTCCAATAGTTCCAACAAGCATCAGGTACTATTGTTTCAATAAATGTCATCTGCAAGGAAGCACATTTGCTTGATTTCCATTGTCGTACTGCAGCCCATAAGTCATTGATTACAAAATCCAACAACTACGCTCAATTGAGGTGGTGCAAGATACATCAAAATTGGGCAGTACATGAGTGGAAGTAAGTTTTTTGGAGTGATGAATCCAGGTTTGAGCTCTACAAGTCTGATGATAGTCTAGTTTTCACCTATGTTTGAGAATGCATTATGCCTATAGTATTGGTCTGCTTAAGTTTATTGTAGTATGAACTAGGACACTTTATTCTAATTCATGATGGGCTCAATGCTGACTCCTACTTCATTATTCTAAATAACAATGTGTTTGCAGCACTGTAGTAGTTTCAGAGTTTGAAATCAATATCACTGCCAGGATCACAACATAACAATGCAGTAAACTCAATAGACTGTTCTGTTTAAAGTCCAGACTTGAATCCTTATAGAATACTGCTGCAATGAGGTGGATTGCCAAAATAAGAGATGCAGCAACCGTCCAATTGGAGAAAGAAATTACAAGTCTTATTACAAGCCAAGAGGAAGAAAACACCACTATCCATCCTCCAAACACTTGGGGTAAGCATGTTCAAGAGATTTAAGGCTGTAATTGTCTCACATAGAGGATCTATCAACTGTGGAATATGAATAAATTATGTTTATCTCTTTTAACACATGTGTTTTAATACTTATTGGGAGATACCGTAAGTATACACAGTGTTCAAAGATTTTAAATATATATATATATATATACATGTAATTAAAGTTTATATTTAATTTTATCATTTCTTGTTTTTTTTAATACTTGTTTTATTTCTGAGTTTATTTTAAAATAAGTGGAATGTGTACAACAAGAAATGATAAAATTAAATATAAACTTTAATTACATGGGATTACTAAGTAACATTGGATTTTATAAATAGAAAAAATAAAGTTATTAAGATAGTATTAAGAATTAAAAGATAAGTTTTTGAAAAACCTTTGAGATAAAGTTCTCTTTGGCACACTTTTTGTCAAGATATAAATTTTTTTGGTGTGCTTAGCAATGCAGTTTTATCTTGATTGACTGCAACTGATCTCTAATGTGCAAAATTAAATAGTTAAATGGTTGGGATAATCTTTTCTAAGATTTAACTTTATAACAAAATGAAAAGTTAGATATACGTTGCTATCCCACAAATAACAATAAGACTTAGCAGTGTAAACTGTTCTAAGGAAAAGATTATAAAATGATGATTAAAAATTCAAATTATTCAAATTCCAAACATAGGAACCACACATGCTAAGGAGGATGGCAAAGATACTGATTTTCTTAATCACATATTTAAAATAAATAAATGTGAATATTAATAAAAACTATACTTGATTTTTCTGACATAGTAAACAACCAAAATGTGATCTATATAGCATATGTGAATCAGAGAATTGTTTGCACAAATGGATCCCTCAATAGTTAATGCAATATGGTTCTATGTATCACTGCATTATTGATCTTTTTCACTGAAATTATAGTCAGATTTGTTATTTACTTAGACATAATAGAAATTTTTACACTTCTAGAATTCAAAGAACTTCAGGCAGACTTTTTATGATAAATTATGAGCAAACTAATTTAAGCAGAACCAGTTACAATTTTTTAAATGATTATTTTACGTAAAAATAGATAGAGCGAGAGGGTTTGATTGTTTGGCCAGTAAGAAATCTCAATATAACAATTTTCGCTTTTAGAAATCTATATAGAATATTGTTTTCAGACACAAAGCCTAGCCTAATATCAAATCCCTATAAACTACAGTAATCACAATGGATATTAACATACTTCATTGTAGAGATCGAGAAATCAACTATAGGGTTAATGCTTTGTCTGTGAAGAAAAGCACATGTATAAAATATTGACAAGGGTGATAAAACATTTTGAATCTATATTTTCTGTAACATAATTAATTTACATCTATCTTTTTCATTTTATGAATTATTAAATATCAAAATGTGTATTTCATTTTTAGTATAAAAAAATTGAAAAAGGGAATAACAGTTGGAAATAAATTTACCAACTACTTTGTACAAATGAAGTGCTGTTACAGCAGAACCATTTTTATATGTAAAAAAAATTGACATTTAATATTAAAGAAATTTCTGAATTGAATTTAAACTAAATACTTTATGTTTAAATTCAATTAATTCATGAAAATGTGTTAAAAATAAGTTAAATATTAACGTTAACAGAATGAAATTAAAATTACACAAATTAATATTTTAAGCACAAAAGAAAATAATTTTAAAAATTAAGTGAATTTTATAATTAATAAGAAAATGATTTGATTATTCTAGAAATACAAAAATTAATTTGAATTTTCTTGGGTTAAAAATTTTATACACCCTTTAAATTTTATCTACACTTTTAATGAATATTACAACTTACTAAAAGGGCAATAAGTTTTTGACATGCAAACTTTCGGGGTTCATATTAAACATTAAAAACAATTGATTATTCTAGATTGAAAATGAAACAATTTTCCAGAACATAATTGAAAAATAATATATAGAATTTTTAATATATTCAACACTTTTTCTCTTAAATGTTAAACATTTGTATATAATACTCTTAAGAACAATTAATTGTATATAATTCATCACATCTTAAAATTATCAAATCATAAATCAGGATGATTCATTATAAAGAAATGCACAGCACTTTACAGAAAACTCTAGCATACACATTATTTAGTATCAAATATGTATAGAAAATCATATAAGAATACTTAATTTCTTATGAGAGTAATTTTTTCTATGAATATACTTCATTGTTGAAGGCTATATTTTTTCATACATATACATTATAACATTAAAGCCTTATAAAATTCATTTAATTCATGTAAGCAGATACATCATAAAGAAAATTTACCTCAAAGTCTTCTTTCTCTGATTCTTCATGAGATATATTAGGTAATTCTTGAAGCAAGCTATATTTTCGATCATACACACATCGATGAAGTTGAGTATCGAGAAACATAAAATTTTTATAGCTTCGCCTTACAACCCATTTTTTGCTATTACTTATTACAGTGACAAGAAAACATAGTCGATCAGGTTCATTCTCTTTATTTGCAGAAGAATTGCAGACTATGGAGGCTTTACCAGGATCTGAGAGCTTATCACATAAAAGAACCTAGTACAAAAGTAGAATATTATTAATGATTTTATTAATATTATAAAGAATTTAATTACTGTACATAAAAACATCTCACACTTGTAATGATAAAATGATTTAAAATTTATTAGAAATAATTATGAAACCCAAATGATATTTGAACATTGATCACTCAAGGGAGTTAAAATAATATAGATGTTTAAATAGTTTTAGTAATTTCATAAAGAATGGAAGATGACCACTATCAAGAAATCATCACTTCAAAATAGCTGTTAAAAAGAGTTAATGACCAAAAGAAAAAATCATTTTAAAAGTACATTAATGATTAAAGGATATTGATAAAATAATGAATTTCTATAAGTAAATTCATATAAGGACTGCCAAGTATTACATTTAAAATATTTGGCAGTCCTTATATGAATTTACTTATAGAAGTTCATATATTTTCACCATTTTTGCAAATTATAAGTATTTAGGATATTAATGTAGTTTTTTTTTCCTGAAAAAGTAATAGGTAAGGAGAAAATACATTTTAAAAGTACATTAATGATTAAAGGATATTGGTAAAATAGCTTCAAAATTTAAACAGATAAAGCCATTTATATCAAGATAAAAATTATAATAACAATAGCATCATTAAAAAAACTTATAACAATATGGAGGACTCTATATACTAAATATAACAATTCAAGTATTAAAAAGAACATAAATATGTATAAATAAATATTTAACTTTTGGTCATTCTTTTGCTGTGCAAATGAAAGCATTATTATGTAGCATTTCAGTTTCATTTTTTAAAAGAGGAATTATAATAAAATATTACTCATTAATAGATTTAGTAAATAAAATATTTTCTCCTTTAATTAACAGACTTACAACATTTCTCTCAAAAATAAGTCCCTTTTAACTTAATGTTGAAATTTGGCACAACATAATGGACAACCTAGTAAACTAAAGCTATTTATATAAGACATTTTTAGTATCCACAGCCGAAATTGCATTCTGAGATAATGGGGCATATTAAAGTGCAACAAAAGAAGAAACCCATAAAATTCCTTGGCACCCACATAGACACACAATTGTACAGAAATCAGAAGTGGAACATCCCTTTCTCATCATTCAACAATAACTGGAATCAAACAAATCTTTTTTTAAAAGCATTAGGCTATCACTAAGCCACACTGTGAGCCCATATATTGATTTTGATTTTATTATAAATATTGTTAATGACAATTAATGCTTAGTCCTCATAACGTTTCTTTACAAACAATGAATAAAATTAAAGTAGGGCCAATTTTAAACATATGGTTAAAATCCCTACTAGTTCATAAAATTTACTTTTTACAGGGATTCTTTTTATTAACTATATATCTCATTTTTGTTTTCTTTCATTTTTTGTATTATAAGTTTGCTTTATAAATAGCATGGAAATTCATAAATTTATATACTTAATCTTCAAACTGAAATTATATTAAAAGTCTAAAGGTTTATTAAAAAGAATATTATTAAAATACAATTCTGTATATCTACATCAAATGAGGAAATGTTAATTAACTGACTTTTATATAATCTGAATTTAAATTGATTTGAATTTCATAAACAAAAAATTACTGCTTATTAAAATAAAAATTTTGCTACTGAAATTCAACAGAAAAATATACACATATCCAAAACTAAAAAAAAAAATAAAGAATATGATGGTTTTTAAAATTGTTTGCAAAGAAATAAGATTTTAATCTTTACAGAATTTACATTAAAAGATCCAACGTTTCAGAAACAAGACCATAATTTTAATAATGTTAATTATGAAAAATTTCTATATGTACTGCTTATTACATAAATATGCTAAAAAAAGTTACAGGAAGATAATAGCAAAACATTACTTTTTATAATTACAATAATAAAATAAATGTTAAATTTTCTTCAATGTTTTTAAATTAAACAAAAAATATTCTTACTTTAATTGGACCAAGTTCAACATTTTCATAATGAAAATGGGCACACTCATCAAGCTTGGGAAATCTAGTATCTCCAGAACTCGACGATGGGCTCCTAGAAAGAGATGATACAATAAACAAACATGTTATGCACAAAAATGAATAGCCCCATGATACATGAACAAATAATTTAAATGAAAACCAAATGTAATGAAAGAAAATCAAATTTAATTTAAACATTTATGCACTTTTTATTTGAATAAAATGTCATATTTTTTATTACATTAAATTTACGGCTAAAGGGACATATTTATCCAGTCACTACGAAGTTGAAAGAATTTTAAATGAATGACCAATTCTAACTTTGTAAATGATGAATTTGAACACAATTTACAATCTTTTGATATATAATTTTGATTAGTGAACATTTTTTTATAAAATAATTTATATACCAATCAGAATTGGTGTATAAATTATTCTACAAAAAATAAGCTTCACAAATAAGTATCTAATGATTTAAAAAATTATTTAATTACTGTATGAAATCAGTAATTCAACTAAATCTGTAATTTTCACAATTATTTTTTCTAGAATAACATTTTATGCAGTACTTAAGATTATATATGATTAAAACTGTGATAAATGATTTTGTTTCTAGTTAGTGTTCATGCAATTGTTATTAGAAAAGAAATAATTTTAATTATTTATTAATAGGTGAAGCAGAATATTGTGAAAATATATATAAACCAAGTAAAGAGAACAATGAAGAAAAAACATTATGACATATTTTTCCCCCAAATTCTCAAAATAATTGTAGACAGCAGGGAATATTGTAGACAGATATAAAAGCAGCAAATTGTAAGATAGTTACAAAGAGCACTGAGAAAATATTCCTAAATTTGATACTCTAATATAAAGGGTTTTTCATCTATAGTAATTGTTGAAAATATTTAAAGCAGTTTAATTTTTAATCTGTACGAAACATAATCTCATTTTCACATAATATAGAAATAAGTAACTACGGTTCTCATGTTGTTTCTCAATAAAATTCAAAGATAATGTCAATGACTTTTTTATGATACATATAGTTCATTGACATTCTAGCAGAAGTCTCACTCATCACCACAGAATATTACAAATAATTATTATAATAGTAAAAATTTATTGATATGACAATAGATGCTTAATGTACAATAACTTAGTAGACAGCAAATCATATAGTTAATATATTTATTATAGGCAAGCCAAAACCAATTATCATTACATCAGTTACATTGACATCCTTATTCCTAAAAAGAAACACTATAATTCACGAAAATTTACTTCAATGAGAGCATAAGCATAAGCCAAATAAGCATAAGCATAGATGTAATTCATATATGCAAATACAGACATCAGATTATTCTAGACTTACAAGAATTTAAGCTGAATAAAAATAAAAGAAGTATTGAGTGCAACTTAATCTTTCAAAAATAAAATTAATTTCCACATTGATTATTATAAACACTGATGAATGATAAAATGGCCAGAAAAACTTAAAGATAATTTTAAAAGAGACCTATATATTGCAATGCCCTAAAAGTAGAACAACTAATATTTTTATAAATATATATAGGTTCTGCAATTACAGCTGCAAATATACAATTTGTATATATATACATAATGTATCTTCTATGTATAAGTTGGAAATATTTCTAAAAAATATATAAAAAAAACACTTTTATATTTTGCATGCAATATGCTCATTCACAGATATGACAAGCTATTTTAGAAAACCTGTTGAGAAAAATAAGATATCTTGCAACTGTAAAATCTCTTTAACAAAAGTTTAGATTCAAAACTTAAAACCTCATAATTACCACAATTTTTTTTAAATATAAGCAAAAAATAACTAGTTAAAGATGAGATATAAAAAGAAAACTATAACTTTTAACATTATAACAGATATAGATTTGATTATAAAAGATAAGATACAATACATGTATTAGGGTATTATAAAATAGTAAAAAAATTATCACAAAATAAACTTGCATTATTTTCATTGAAAACTAAACAATAGTTTTTTTATCTGTTTAATTTATATCCTCCTATTTTAGCATTATTCCCCGATTTGATAAGATGAATATTTATATAACCAGTGTTTCAAAACTAGATGTCAGAAATGTAAAAATAAGCAAAGGAGATCTGTAATAGTAACATTCACATAGGAAAGTATACATAAAATACTAATAGAACATTGCTGAATCTGTAGAACAGAACATGAAAATACTTCACTGAGCCAAATAATATTTCCAGACATAGATCTCGAACAACATGCTATCACACCATTACTGACCAAGAATTTCATTGGCACATTTGTTGAACAGACACAATGAAAATATAGCAGATTCTAAAAGGATATTTATTAAGTATTTGTTGATATTTATTGCATTCAGATAACAACACTAATACTCATTTTAATATTTTATTGACCTAGGTTTCTTTTATAGAACACAATTTTAGACATTCATAGAAATTCTCTTATTTCATACCTAGTTAAATGCTTGATCTTTACATTTGGAGGAGCCATCAGCAGACTGAGGAGATTATTATGGTAAAATGTTGATAGAAGCAATTCATGACCTGAAATAAACAAAGATATAACTTAATAATTTTATAACTAAAATATTCAACTTGCAAACTAAAAATTATATTTTAAATCAACAGTCATAGTTCTATAGGAATCAACAAACTACAAACTAGGAGAAAATATTCCCATGGTTATAATATAAAAAATAATCATTCTCTAGAAATTAATGATTAATAAACTAATTCTTAAAAATAAAATTGAGCAAGGGAAAATAAAAATTAAAAAAAAATTATGGGCTCTAAAAAAATTTTTTTTTAAAAAAGGATATTTATAATAAGAATAAATTTTAATTTCAAAATAAAAAAAAACTTTAAAAATCATAAATATAAGTTGATAATTTAAAATAAAATGAAAAATAAAAACTAGACAGATAAAAAGACATGACAATTAAATAGCAAAATAGCATTTTTCATTTACAAGTATACGAAAAATTGCGAATGCGAGCGTCTAGATATATGCTGAGATATAGAATTCTGAATGAAAATGGGCAATTTCAATTTGAATTATGTTGATGCCGAACGTTTTCATATCTTATGTAGTTATAAATCAATAACAGTTAATTCATCATTATTTAAATCAATGATCATTAATACTATTTGGAATTTTTCAGAGGAATTCAATATATGCTTCAAATAAAAATTTATTGGTTAGCACAAAATCTTGTATAGAATCTTAGCATCCACTAAGATGACTGAAAATAGAATCCATGTTTTAAAAATGAGAAAACAAAGTAAAAAGCTGCAATGCATGGCAACCTTAATCCGTTATTCATTTATTATGTTCCAAATATAAATAAACACTTTTCTTGATTCAAAATTTCCGAAGTAAAAAAAATTATGAAATCCGCGAAATTAAAATTATTCTTGAAATTTTTTATTTAATGTAACACCATGCGATTCCTTTATACTAAAGTATATCATTATTCAATGACACTGAATAATCGATATAATGCACTAAAAACGATATAATGTTCTTCAAATTCATTAAAGTTCCATTTTATTAACTTAAAAAAAAAGCCCAATAATAGCAATCAAAGTAAAAAATATATATCTTACTCCATTTAAGAAAAGATTGTTTTAAAAACAGATGGAGGGCAGTCACAATGTTATTTTGTTTCACAACATACGTTATTCTTAAATTAACTTAATTAGGTCCTTGCAAACAAGGCGTAAGAAAAAGAAAATCGTGAAGAGCCTTCGTCATCGTGCCTACGGGGTTCTGGATGTGGGAAAATGACAATTGAAAATGCGGTCTAAGGTGGTGTGACCTTGAAAGCGCGTACTCCACGGCCATTTTTATGATGGATAGTCTTCAGAGGGCATCTTTGTAGCGTGCGCTTGTACCCACGCACAAGCACTCACCAGCTGCAGTAAGCCGAATCCAAAAAAAGAAAACAAGAAATCCATCAACACTTTCCCTTCTTTGTTCTCAGTTTGATGAGATCATTAAACTCATAAACACTAGGATTCAAAAGAATGTGTACGAAAGAATGTTCATTCTTAAAATGATGTAACTGTGTAGATATTTTTAAGCGATTCACGGGGAAATAATATCAATGTTTGAAATAGACAATTTTAAAAGATAAATTTTCTATTGATCGAACACAAACACGAGTACAATTTCAAGAAAACATACAATGAATTTTCAAATTTTAATATTTAATTATTCAGAATATCCGAATTTATCTTAAGTCTTTTACAAAATTCCCCGGCTTTAAAATTTAGTAAATTCAGTCTCAACAATGACAAAAAAACTGCTATTGTAATGAATTATTTAAAAAATATTACATAGTTACAAAATAATTTAGGGAAACATAGATTTCAATGTATAACTTTAAGTATCCCGTAAGGATATCTTTTTGCATTTTAGCAAGATTCTTGTGAGAATTATAAGAGTAAATTAAAATAAAATAAAATGACTTATGTTCCTAAAATATTCAAACAAATTTAATACAATTAAAACAAATTTATCAATTTACAGAAAAATTATAATTTATTTATAGCGAAAAATTCAAAAAGTTGACATAGAAATAAACAAATATGAAAGTATTTTTGCCAAGTCTTTTGCGCCTCGAAGATTATCTATGAGAACAATCGTAATTCTACGGTATTACAAATAATCACCAGTTCCTGCGAACATTAAACAATAATCATTCATAAGAAAATTATCAAAAATCGCATAAGTCAGGTTAATAGTTCCAACGCACAAATAAATATTCTGTATTCACTCATTAATACGTATACTTGAAGTTTAGATTGTTTCATTTCTACATTGTTTGGCTCACTAAGGAAACACGACCCACGTTTTTTGTTATTTCAGCGCTGAACAACTACTTCGCCAATCCTGGTAGATAGAGAAGAAAGATAAGACATCATATGTTTGTTTCTGCTGTTTGTTAGGTCGACCTTTTTTTCCACTTCGAAAAAAAAAAAAAGATAGAATGCAACGAATATTGCTTACGACATCTCAAATTGGGGGTAATACGCTTGTAATTGGGAATAATTTTTCTGAACTTTAGTTGTCTACATTATTTGGTGAGTAATGAATGCCTGAAGAATGGTGGGTGAGTCAAATAAGAATATTCTCAAACTATGTAGTTAAGTACATCTAACATTATTCAAAAAATATTTTTAAATACATTTTTCTCTAGACATTCGATCATACTTCCTTTTAATGAAAATTTTAACCACTATAAGTATATTTCATTAAATACAGTACTTTATTATTATAATTAGCTACACGTTTAGCACAAGAAATTAAAATTTCACAAATAATTGATGAAAATTGAAAAGCATAAGACAGATGTGGCCATCATGTTACTAATACGAGCAAGAACATAACAAAAATATTTCTTCCAACCAATCAATATAATAGTAACAAAAATCACACGAATAGAATGTTCTAGAATTAGTTCCCTTTAAAGCTTCTTAAAGCAAAAGAATTAATAATAAATCTAAGCTGAATTTATACTGAGAATTTTGTATACCATTAATAAATTTATTATGATTTAAGCTTTATTTTGAGTCGAAGTAAAGGAATGATTTCATCAGAATTCATTGCGAAAATAGAAACCAGAGAAAATGAAAAAATGTAATTTAATGACTGATGTATTGACAACCGAGTTTTTATTTTAGCATTTTATTTGATTTCTGCAGTAGTTTAGAGAAAGTTATTTAAAAAACTTCAGTCAGTAAAGATTGAGCTTCGGGAATCTGCGTGAATAAATATAATTTATTAAAATTATTACGCGTAAAAATCAACTGGATCAGGCGATGATAGTAATTAAGAAAAAAACTAATTCAACAAATGGATAAGCAGAATTTATTTACACTATTTTATAGAGTGTTTAAATCAGCAACTAAAATGTCTTACAGAAGTAGCTGTATTTTATAACTAATAAAACTGTATTAAATAATTAAAAGTTACCACAAATTATTTTCAGCCATATAACAGGATTTAAATTTATTTAATAACTTTGAGAAATCAATATTTATTTCTGTCAGGCAAGTATCAATAATATTAAAAAGAAATTTATGCAAATGCCTTATTGAATAAATGTAAAATTATAAAATATGTATATTACTAGGTTATATAACTGAAAATGATGTTTTATATAGTAATCAGATTAAGATTTTTATACAAAATTTTAATTATTATTAAATTTTAACCTCAAGAATTATAATCTTTTATTAGAAATCTAATAAAAATCCACTAAATACTTTAAATTTTTTTCAAATTCTAAATTTTATTGCTGCAATAGTTAAACTTTGTTGCAGTATAAAATTGTTTTTAAAATAAAATTTCCGAATAGATTGACCCCTTGGGTAAACCATATTCTTGATACATTGTGGTTAGAGATAAAAAAATATTTCATAAATCTAAGTCAGTATTACATAACATCAACATTTAAATTGAAATTGCAGATAATGAAAATAAAAAGTGCAATTTTTTTTCATTCACTTCAAACAAAGTTTGTATAAACGTATTTAGTTCTTTTCCTCATAGAAAATGGGGAATAAAATAAATGCATCAACACTGCTTTTAAGTATCCTTTTGATCAAATATATATTCTTTAAAAGCGAATTTATACTTGTAACAAATCTATTTATGATTTAGCTATAAATTAGCAGTAAAAAACAATTATTTGTAAAAGAACTTTATTGTAAAAAAGCAATTATTTGTTCAATCCACTTAAAAGTAACAAAAATCTTTAATCATAAAATATATTAAGAGACATGAATTTTTAGTGATACAAGTTAGTCAACTGGTCAAGATATTAACATGAGATGAAAATATTAAGTCACATAATTTCTGAGGCATAAAATATCGTACAAAATATATGAAAAACAATAGTAAGCAATTTATAAAAGAATACTGTTAAAATGAAAATTAGTAAAATATTCTGAATTTAAAATTCAATGATTTACATTACATCGATTTTATTTTAGTGTTTCGATTTTTTTAATAATAAAAGTTTCGTTAATGAACGAATACTTGTGATACGCCTGTTTTCCACAAATAAAGGGTTTTTTTCATATTTAAATGTTAATTTTAAACTGTTCACGCTTTATATTTCGTTACAAAGTAGTACCTTATAATTTTCTATCAGCGCAACCACACTTTCAATTATCTGTATAACTAGATTCAAAAACTCATGAAATGAAGCTTTTGGAGGTTAAGTAAAAAAAGCATTAAAATAAAAATATAATTCCAATTTTTCAAAAAAATAAAAAAGTTATCCTTTTTAGGGTGATATCAAATTATCGCTTTACTTCGTCCTATATGAAATCAAGAAGCTGTCAAAAAAACTGAACGGCTCAATTAAATGAAAACATATCATAACATATCACATGACACGATATCAGCAATTCTATTTAAGTGTTAAAATAAATTCAGTTAACATTTAAGAAAATTCTCAAATGATAATTTATTCCGTTATATGAGTTAATTCAATTTCCGTAAGTTGCATATGAGTACGTTTATGCTACATATCAAAAGTACAGGAATTGGGAAAAGTTAAGAAAAATCCTGGAACTAACTTTTAAGGAAACTCGTGGAAAAAAATTTAATTTATTAAAATTGTTACGCATAAAATTTAATTAAATAATTGAGAAAGCGCCGGAAAAAAATTCTGGTAACCATCTAATTCAACAAATAGAACTTATATTTACTCTCAGCATGTTAAAATGAAATGGCTAACAGAGATACCTGTTATTTACAATCACACAATCAATTATTTTTATTGGTTCGTTTCAGGCTTCATTTGTATTTCAAGTAAAGATCGTTGAAGCAAATTTGATCACGTGTGGACAGTTTCAAATATAGTGTCACCATTTTCATCACTAAACCTCATAGTTTGTTACAATTCTAATACTGCAGGCATAAATTTGAAATTTCATATAGTAATTTTAAACTTCAATACTATTGCAATGATGATAAACAAAAAAAGTTATGTGTAACTATAATCGAAAACTATAACTCGGAAATCGGAAGTTTTAGAATTCACGTGATGATACTTGTTCCGAATTATATTAAACTATACAGAGTATTTATCTATTAGAAAATAATTAACATCAAATTCGGAAAATCAGTTCTTTAAATTAGTCATATTCACACATACTGAATAATATTTTTATAAAAAATATAGTATTAGTATTTTGTTCGGTCATCACGTTACCATATATTTCCAGCATGTCTTATGTCAATCTATAAATTCAGTTAAAAAAAAATCTAGATTTATGGGCCAATTAAAATCAAATTAAAACGCTTTTAGTCATAGTCATTTGAAGAGTGAGACTTTCCAATGCATTGGATTTCTCTCACTTTTAGAAACTATGTAATGGTGAACAAACATACGTAGTTAGAATCTAATCTTAATGTGGCCAACATAACAAAGCACTGAGTGTCTTCCCATCCACTTAAGTTCAAGTTTTTAATGTGTCATTCGAGATTGCTTGAAGACTTCAATCGCTTAGTGTAAATCAAATGCAAATGATTTAAAGATAAAACTTAAGCGTTTTTCTAATTCAAAATGTTAATAGCTAATAATATTTTCTAGGTAGAGTCAGAATAGTGTCTGCATTACTAATTATAAATTAACAGTTGTGAATGTTTTTGAAAATTATTTTACTTACAATATAATTTTTAGCCTTTTTTATATCTAAATATCCAATCAGCAATGATACAGTAACAGTAGTGTCGTTGAATTCCGAATCGAATCCACGTAATTTATATGCAAAATGAAGAAGTTATTTCTTACTTCAGATTAGTAGAATATATTTTAATAATAATATTTAAAGTGAACTCTACAGGATGTTATTTAATTTTCTGTACGATAGGTAAAAACACTGGGTGAAACAGAAAATTTTAAAAACATTTATTTATTAACACTTTTACTTAATATTTTTTTCTCAGTAACTTGAAAAGGTAAAAAAAAAAAAAAGCATTTCTTATAATGTTAACAAACCTAACAAAGTTAAAGACCTTTAAATTTGAAAAGTACACTATGTAGATGAGGGATATGATCTAATTTAAATTATCTGCTGGTCCACATTTCTGCTGATTCAACAAGATAAAATCAGATGCTTTGAATAGAAGAAAATAAGACAGTCAAGCTTTATACTTTTGAATTTATCTAAATTTTTAGAATGATAAATACGAATTATTAACTCAATTTGTTAATTAATAATAATCAAATCAGAAGCAATCATTAAATGATCGTACTGTTTCTCAACAGCTAATTTTGAAATTTGTTCACCTAATCTGTACCCATTAATTAAAATATATAGTTTATTAAAAAAAATCAAACAGGTTTATAGTTAACAATTTTCCGTTTTTTCAAATAATGAATAATGAAATTTACAAGTAAATAATTATTTGCTAATTGTACACACTTGATTTGTATGGAACAAAAATAAATGAACAAACACAAATTATCAGAGTACACTCGTATCATAAATATTCACCACAGAAGTATTAGTTCTCAGGTAGAAATATATAAAATAAGAAATTATATATATATATATATATATATATATATATTTATATATATATATATATATATATATATATATATATATAATTTATATTATGATGGAGAAGTAATCTGCAGTTGAATTTAAAATAGTATATGGAAAGAGATTTCATATATACTATATCTTTAATAAATAGTTGGATCTGTCCATCATTAGCACAGATGTGAACCTCGTCGAAGTTAGAAGTCTTCTGATCTTTTTTGTATTGAATGGGCCTTTTAAAGCGCATATTATGGGACTGGTCAAAGTACAGAAAATGTTTTCGCTGACACTTTAGTTTTTAAGGTCAGCAATTGACTTCAGTATGAGTTCAGTGTAAAATAAAGTCCTATTCGTAAATTTAGTATAGTATTAAATAAATTGTCTTTAACAAAGAACTTATTCGATTAATTTAATTTAATGTAATTTAAATTATATTTATACAGTACTCACATGGGATTGTTATGACTCTAAAAATATTCAGCAAGTGTACTAACATTACTACTATATGATAATCTTTAAAGAAAATCATGCCACATAATTTTTATATCCGATATTGAAAATATGTTAGCATTTATTGCTATTTGCATCGAACATTTACAGGGCTTAGTTTACAAATTAAATGACAGTTTGACTCTTAAAACAAACAAAAATATTAAGTACGAAATAATGGTACTTTTAAATAAACTGAAGAACACACTTATTCATTTGTGCTTTTCAGAGTAAATAATTTTCTTCCTCTATAAACTATCTATAAGAAGTTCTTGTGAACATAAGGTATATAACTTGGAAAACCTCCAAAACCAAAATGTCAACAAAAGGTATAGGTCCTTTTTTTTCTTGTGTTTCTGCTAATGAACAGATAGCATAACAACATTTGAGCAAATACTTTTCAAATATCCTGCGTACGAGCTGATTCATACAATGCGAAAAAGATCTTAATGATTACGACGCGCATTAGACCTTTTTTTTTCTCGTCAAGCAACAAAAGACCCTAGACGAATTCAAAGCCTAACAGACCTTGAAACGCATTAAACAGGCATCAACTTTGAAATGTTTAAAACTACAGACGCTTAATGTAGCATAACTAATTGATGTTGACGGCAGTTCCAACCGACTTGACAGTCTTGCTGACCCAGCAAAACAATTAGGAACTACTTTTATTTTTCTTCGGAACCTCCTCCTCAAGAGTTAAGAGTCAAATGAGGCAACATTTGCACACTCCCGATTTCACACAGTTCAGAAGTTGATGACAGGAAGAGGTAAAAATGACAGAAATTGGCGAAGTCATCGAAAAAAAAAATGAAATTGCTATAAGAACTAAAGGAATAACAAATAAATGGATTGTTATAGCTTGAAATTGTACCGTCGAGAAGGAGTTGTGCGAACTGAGATATTATAGTTAGTGTTTCAGATAAAAAAGAAAATTGTTGTTCCAGAATTCTATTACGCGAATATAATGGACATGTAAAAAGGAGCAATGCATGAAACAAGAATATAAATATATAATGAATTTTTTAAGTTTAAACTACGTAAAAAATGCCTTTTAGAACAGAAAGCATTTAAGATTTCCAACTTAAGAGGCATAAGTAATTAAAATATTTGATTATAACGGAATCTTAGGAAAGCTGCTGTTTGGAAGGACGTAAATTTATCGTAGTCATATATATATAAAAAATTCTATACAAATGATAACATGGAGAGAAGGGTGCCAACTCAGGTGTGACCTCGTCACCCGACTCTGGTTCAAAATTACGAGGCTCTTGGTGATAGGCGAGTATTCTAAACCCATTAATCTTAAAATACAGTCCGGGACTCGCTTGCACCGCTATACATCTGATAACATTTTCTGAAAGCGATAGAAACAGTCCACTTAAAAAAATCAGTTCTTGAAAAAAACCAGTATTATGAAAGACAATGTAAGAGCATTACAAACCGTTATGTATGATGTCTATTGAAATCCTGATTATATTGTTGAGTGTGCTAATTTTTCACACATTACTATCAGGACTAAACGAAGAAATAATATTCCGGATTAAAATCCTCGCAAAAGAAGCATGTCGCGGCACCACATGAAAAACAGAGAATTAAAGCGTTGACTGATAATTCTCCAAACAAAAGTTCATCAAAAAGTTAAATCACAATTGATTAACAAAGATAATTACAAAGATAAAATTGTAATTTTATCGACATGCTTTTGTCTCTCAGAAGACTGTTAATATATATTTAAGATTTTTGTGAAGATTTTACAGCCTAATATGCTAGAGTATTTATGTGGGGGAGGGGGTATTTATTTTAGTTTTTGATTTAAGTTAGAAGTTTTATTTGAAGAATACAAGTTCAATGATATACACCAGTACCATGGTTATTTATGGTGTTTTAATGCAGGACATACAGAAAATTTTTTTAACAGCCTGGCAAATGCTACTTATCGACACACACTGAAATCTATATGGAACATAATTAAATCGAAAACTTTAATCCGAGTCAGTTAATAGTTAAACTATTTTTCCATGTCAAACCAGCTTATATCCTGGAAAATTTTGTGTACATATCCATACATTTGAATGGATATATATATATATATATATATATATATATATATATATATATATATATATATATATATATATATATATATGAATTATGAATATTAGGTAACTGTATAGAAAATATTTTTAAGCCTCATTCTAATACTTTACTTGCTTTAAAAAAACGCACCATTTAATCAAAAAAATGTTTTTATCCAAGAATTCAACAGTTTAACCAATTATAATATATTCGACTGAGTTAATTCGATAGGTTAACCAATTATATGCTTATCATTTACCGAATATTTATGTAATATCGAAAATTTTTAATAAAACAATTTGAAAAAAATCAAACATTCTAGTTCATCTTGCGATTCGTAATAAATTTGTTCATATAAAAATATATTTTATGCCCAAGAAGAATAATCTAACGTATTGACTCGTTCGAAAAATATGCCCACGACAAAACATATAAATTATTTTAACAATGGAAAGAAATATCAGCGGAACTATAAGAATTTCCTTTCAATCATAACAGCAAGCAGTTGATCACTGGAAAAACTTTCTAGGAGAAAATTGAAATTTGAGTCAGCCTCTTACCCAGAGAAGTGTGTTCATGATCATGTGTGAAGTTCAGTGACACAACACACACATTCTAGATATGAATCAGAAATATGCATATACAATGCATACAACCACTACTCCCACCAGCACGCAGCGAGTAAGTGTTCCTTCCGCACACGAGCATACCTCCCAATAAGAATCATCACACAAAGATCCTTTTTTGTTATTTTCCTTCACAATAATGATGGGATACGAATAACTAATTTCGAACTTCTTTAAAGTTAAATATCATAGAAGAAACGAGTCTTCATATAAATGGATATGTACACAACTAAAACTTAAAATGAACGATTTTCAGAGTGAAACACCGAATAATTACGTAGTTTGCAATAGTAATTCACAATTACGACTGAAATAACAAGTTTGGAAAGCACTGAAAAATATAAAAGCTATAGTTGCAATGAAGTTTCGATAATACTTCACACGCAAAACTGTTAAATAAACATTGAAATAAATCCAAAAAACTTAAATGTGATTACTTTGATGGAGTCAAGCATAAATAAAACCGGTTCAACGTTGAATAAAATATGAAACACTTATATAAAATAACAAAAAATAAGATGTAATAAAATAAAATTAGCATTTAACAAAAAGGTAAATGTTATTGTTATTACTAATGACACTTGGACAAGCCAAGCTCGCTATGCCTTTTGGCTATGTGAATTTTAAGTCAATTGGGAGCGTCTTTCGTTTTAATCAGAGCACCATGAAGGTGAAAGTACGACTTTGCTCTACACACATGCCATAGGTACCCGTTTATAGGGTAGGCAACCATTCACACCTCATTCATACAAGAAAGGACAAAGACAGGACAGACAGAGAGAGAAAGTACATCCATAGAATTGGGATTCCGATTCAAAATATTGGATTTTATTTATACATCATTTAAAATAGAAAAAAAATGTTACATTAACAAAGAGAATTTCATAAGAATATTTATAGAAGGTTATAATATATTACCTCCATTGATGTGGTATGATGCGCAGTGGCGATAGTTTCTATCTCGTAATTTAAATAAATTCATTAAAAGTCGTTTGGTGCAGCAGGCGAGAATAAAACAATTGGTACAGTTTAATGATCTACATTGTGAATTATTCATCACCATATATGCGTGTAGCATTTGTACGAGTATTAAAGTCATTTTTGTGACACTAAACATTTTCATTGTCATTTTCCCGCTCCACTTCACATGATACGATTATTAATAAGTCACACACTATCAATTAGAATTCTATTTCAGAAAATTCAAAGTAATTTTCATAATATTAAATTATAACATATTTATGTATGTTCCTACTTTAAATCATATTGAAAAAGCAAAATGTGTGAAACAATACCATAACAGTTATACATCTAAGCAAAAAGAATTTTATGTGAATGGAAATTTAGACGCAAAGTAAATGGAATTTACACCGTTTGTAGTTTCGAAATATAGATATAAATTTTGAAATTAAATTAATAAAATTCGAAATAAATTTATTAAGTTATTGATTTATATAAGTGTAACCAATTAGAGAGAAATTAGAATAATTACTACTTTCACATGTGAGAATATAAAAACAGTATCAGATACCGTATTTTAAGATTCTTATAACTATGATTAGATTATTCATTACAGCCCATTTTTCGTCACTTTTAACGATGTGATACGCTGGTTGGACAAAAATGTTTGTGAAAGGTACGCCTTCTCAATAACAACGTGATTATGACTATCACGCCAAGGTCAATAGTATCAAATTCTTGAACAGCGAAAGCTCTGGATAACTATAATTGTAACGTTTCTTAAATAAATCACTAAGACACGTAATGAAATTCAGCCGAAGCTATCTGATATGAAATATTTTTGTAAGCATTTAATTGAAAAAGCATTCTTATTATATTGAAAAAAATTCAGGAAAAAAATTTATTTCTTATGGTGAAAATTATATATACATATGAAAATTTAAAAAAAAAACAATTAAAAAATGAAATATAACCATAAAAAAAGATATAGAAAATAATTTTTATATCTTAGATTAAAAATTTTTACTTTGATAATGATTTCTTCATCTTTCTACATCGAACTCACAAATCATTAATTCAGAAATGATTAATCATGAGAGACACAAACACACAATTTTTTTTTAAGTATTTATAATAAATATGTATTGCGATGTGATGTAGTTAATACATAAAATAAACTACTTAAAACAGTGGTTTTGTTTACTATTTAATTCCACTTATAAAAAGAAATTAACGCCCTTAACTGATCCATTCTTCCCAATTCAGTGAATGGAATTTCAATTTATTCTTATGCTTTAATTCTTAATTTTCCTTTTAATCAATTATAACTTTTAGCATATCAAGTTTGAACAAGGAATAAGCGTAACGCACAATATATATTTCTACCATAATTTCTCCTCAAATATAAAAGTACAAAATCCATTTTAACGTAAATTAAGGTATCAATTTACTATCATTTCAACATGAATGAGTTAGAAGAACATTCTCAGAACAACTGCAACGTCATAACATTTACTAATTCTAAGAGAATTTTTACCTCAGAACAGGAGCAACATTTCTTATGACTTATTTGTTAACATTTTTCGTTCTTAAAGCAATTGTCATGGGATTAATATTTTTTTCCAGCAATACTTTAGGGTAATTTATGGAAAAAAGTTGCACTTCAGCTTCAATGATCCCCAATCATTAATTAAATTTTCTCTATCTAATGTCATACACAGTAATTTGCGTAATAGACGTCAATTCTTCTATGAAGAGTTGAAAAACAATATCAGAAAACAACCAATTTTAACTGATATAATTAAATCTATAAGATTTTTTAGTTATTTATATTTTATTTTATTTAGTTTTTTTTGCAATTTTTCTTTAAAAGAAACCGTACCGTAAAAGCATTTTTAACTCATGGCTGGAACATTTCTACCCAAAACATTGTACTCATGATAACGATTACAATCAAATTCTTCTACATCCCTTTTTACACGTGACTGACAGATATGATAGTTATATATTAAATAATTTATAAAATTAAAAGATAAAAAGAAAACACTTTTAGGGGAAAATATAAATAGTCTCAATATTGAATTTAATTTGTCAAAAAATAGAATTCTAGAACAAGTTTATTTTTTAAATAAGACTTGTTCTTTATTAGTTTATTCTAGAAAATTTACATTAAATGCAAAATTAATAGTTATGTGAGTTTCATATTATTTTAATATGTGTTTCCAATGCATTAATTTTTTTATCTTTTTGATATAATACACAGTTTGGTATAAATAATATAATAGTATATGAAAAAATCCATCCATACATTCCTTCATTTTTTCAATGCTTCAAATGTAAATTTTACACAATGAAAATCTAAATTTTCTCATATCTCACATTTTAAACTTTTTATTTCATATAAATCGTTTTGATTCTAAAGAAATTTTAAAAGATTTTAAGTAGTTTGGAAATATACATTATAAAAAAAATGTGATAATTATATTTGCAAAGAAGTTTGATAAAATTTATTCGATTTCCGCAGATTAAAAACTTTATCCAGTAAATACCAAATAAAAGAGTCTTTTATTATTTGTTTTATTGAACAAATAAAGTTAAACTTCAATTCAGAATTAATTTAAGCATCTCAAAAAATTAAAAAAAAAGAATACATAAAACACTTTTAAATGTTTGATTTCGTAGTTAAGATAATTAAATGACGGGGTTACTTGATGCGCAAGAGGCACCAGATTTAAATAATTGGAGATAACTTTATGTCACGAACACGCAAACCATCTCATTAACGTCATTTAACAAAACAATAGAAAAAACATATTTAGCATAATAAAACTCTCGCGGAATAAATCTCGAGAACACATAGCTATTCCCTTTTCCAGGAGGTGCAAGAAGGAAAACATGCAAATGCATTTTAGATAAGCGTAATGGTACATACGCGTAGGGTCATAAATACTTCACTGAGGCCCCATAAAGTGGCACCACTTTTTTTATACCCTGTTCTGCACAAAATGCTTTCTTCTTATATTTCTGTCTAGAATATGTCGGAGCTGAATGAGCGAACAGAGCTGACAACTACACAGAGGATTCCACCAAAAACACACGATACAGCAGTAACATTTCAAATACACCATTAACGCACATTTCATTAGGTAGCTGACGAGTAGTTGACATTTTAAATGCAATGTAAATTTCCAAATAAAATAAGTTAGAGTAAACAAAAATCTAAAAAAAAAAAAAAAGAAATACTTAATATATTTTATTAAAAAGCAATTGTTTATTGATAACTCAAGAAATTATAATCAAATCACGAATTTTTTTATTCCTTATGTATGAAATTTTGCAAACAATTCAATACAGCAGAAAAGTAAACTATGATCCAGAAAATAAAGAGCACTCAATAAATGTGTGTAACATGATAACTATTTAATAACAACTTCTACTAGAAGGAATACTTTGTCATTTATTTTAACTCATCGTAATTGCGATGATATTTATCGTATGATTATAGAATATTAAAGTTCAAATTCCGTTAAAAATATAGTTAAATAGTGCTTGCTTTAAAAGCATAATAAATAATTAAATGAAATATTTAATTATTTAAATATATCCTCGAAATACAGTTTTTTCCTTTTTAATATATTGTTAAATAACACTGAGTACTAAGTGAATTTTTATTTTATATACTTGGAAGTAAAGTCCTCTTACATTCTATATATTTTCATTAATATAACTTAAAAGGACGTTAAATGATTTCTCAATGTAGAAAATGGTACTTGATTGCAGTATACGTGTAAGACATAGTCATAGTTTATTAAACACTGTAGCAAATTATTTGACTGAAAAATGTTTACTTCAATAATTTGAATTAAATTCATTTATTTACTTCTTCTGTACAATATAATTCTAAAAATTAAAAAGCATTAATTTTATATAACAATAAACAATGCATGCACGATTGTATATATATACTGTAATAAAAAATGAGATAGATGAATTGTATTGAGATAGATAATATATATAAAGCTTTAATTTAAGTAAAACACAAATATCAAAATCACATATCCATCTTCAATAGGACCGAAATTTAAAGCGAAAAACATTTTTAAAAAAAAATATGACTAAAAAATAGCTTTAAATAAAAATTTGGTATACTAATACCTTATGTAGTAAGATAGGAAATGATAGCAAAAGAATTTACATGAAGGTTTAATAAAAGTTGCTATAAAGATAAAAGAAACATAGGTCGAAATAGGGTCGCGCGCGTCATATAAATTCATTTTCTTTGTTTCATCTTTACTCAATAACTTTTGATCGCTTTGCCTTATAAGAGAGGCACCATGTACAATTGAATAACCATTACAGCGATATCTCGTATTGTTAATGAAACTCTACTGATCAAATAATATGGTAATAATTATTATTCTTCAAAAATATGTATAATATGTTATACATATTTTTGAGTATGTATAACATATAAATATGTATAATAATCAAATAATATGTTATAACTATTCTTCAAAAAGCGTGATTTTAACGCCTGGACAATTCTGGAAGAGAGCTTGCGATGGCCTTTCCCAGAGCATTATACAAGAGTTTTATGGGATTGAGGTTTGGAGACCTCTCTGGCCACAACACACAATGAAAACTCCCTTCTTCCAGATAATCGCAGAGGATTCCTCGCCCTATAGTTGGGCGTTAGCGTATATAAAAAGAATTGGTCTTCTCCAGCGATACTCACACGTAAAATTCGAGATTTCGCTAGGGTTCATGGATTCGATCTAGCTGCCGTTAGATACCTGAAGGATTGAAAACAACATGACTCGAGATTCTCTTCCTTATAACGTTTTGCTATCAGAAAAAAAAATGCTGAGTTACATATGTCCATCTAATATGATCTCTTACTATACAAGGATGTCAGAAACAGGTGTTTCACTCAAGCTTTCTTCATATTAAAACATATCAAAGAACGTTTTGTGAGCCATTATGTGTGAAGAGAACATGGCGCTTATATTGATTTGTTCAAAAGCCAGGATTCAAAGATCTAAAGCAAACTGGAACTCCAGTGAATCCAATATTCTAAAGACGTAAAGCTTTTACTGAACTATACACGGAGCCACCGCAAGTTATTTGCAACAATTTATATATAGTGTTGCGAAAATTATTCCTCTCGAGCAAGGACTTCGTGGCTCAGTCGGTAAAGCAGCGGACTGGTGAGCCAGAGGTTGCGGGTTCAAAAGCAAGCGTGGCAAGTTGCCTTAAAATTTATTTCTGTTTGCTTTGTTAATTTAAGTTAATTATGCAAATTCATGTAAATTTCAGTTCCCAATCTTTCTGCGGGCCTTCCAAGTCTGGAAGGTTTCGAAGCTGTATATAAGAAGCGACTGATTGAGATAGTAATAATATACTCTTGATTTAATCTTGAGCGCTTTCGTTTCCATTGGCTTTACTACGTTCACTTCATCGACGCGACAATATGAACTATAAAATTGATATCATAATCTGTTGTCATTAAGTTAATGACACTTGTAGATAACAGTTCACCATCGCAATTTATCATTTAAATGATTCTATGCAGTCATAACTACTGTGGCAATATATACTGATAATATTCATATGCCAGTTTAAGAAATTACTATCATCTTTAAGTGTTATTCTAGTAATTTAGAACATGTTAACATTCATCTTTTTCTATGCATGATGGGGCTAAATTTAACTTAAAAGTTTCAAAAGGATTCTGTGCTACTTCAATATCCATGCACTAAATCCAAGAAATGTTGAAACGTTAAAGGCTCTAAATTGCTAACTATTTAACTGTCATTTCGATACCAAATGAAGAAATATTAATTTGTTTATTTCATAATTTCGAAACGAAAATTCGCAGAAATATTCTAGTCATAATAAGTCACCATACTTATAATTCAGTTGTGGCGAAATGCAGCATTTTCTAACATTTAAAAAACTTTTATGTAAAAACCTTTTAATTCGTGCTATTTTTTAGAATTATTAATTACTTTTTTATTTACGAAGATAATTATAGTATTTTGCACGAAAAATATTTCAAATACGTTTAGAAATTTAAAAAAAAATAGAATTGAATACATTTATCATAATATAGTAATGAAATTATCAAAATAAAAAATATTATTCAACAAGAAATGACCATTAAAAAAATGCTACCACATTTTTAGATGCAGCTGTATGGCGGCAGGCGCCATACAGCTGCATCTAAAAAATATGATTGCCACCAAATGATTGAGAATTTGCATCTAATTTTCAAGTTTTCAATTAGAGTAAAAATAAAAAGATAAAATATTCAAAAAAAAAAGCAAGGATATTTTCGAAGCACCGACTTCCTTGGCGACATAATACTTGATATTCTAAATACGATCGAAACTCAATAAATATTAATACATTCGTCTTGGCCGAAACGAACGATTACTGGCCTTATTATAAAAGGATATTAGCTCCAGGTAGTTTCAAAACATGTTCCTTTCTAAGGAGTGAAAAGCAGATGATTACAACTTAGTTTAATGAGGGTCAAGCAACTTTACGAGTCATAATTGCATACTTGTCCAGCGACTTGGGTGAAGAATTTTGTAATATTAATTTGGCGATTAATTATCATTATTCATGTCAACACAATTGTTAAAATAAAAATTATATCCGATTTCGTAATAATAACCCAATCAATTAAGAAACTGAGAAAATTTTTTTTAGCTTATTTGAGTTACAAAATTGGAAAAATTATTTTCATCGCGAATTTTCAGAGATAACTTGTATAAAGAGCGAAATAATCTACAAAAAATATGAGAGATTCATTGTTAAGTAAATAAGAGAAATATGAATAAAGTCAAACACGGCTTTTTTTCCTAAAATTTTGTATAATCACAAAAGAAAGTATTCTTTTAATTAACATAATATTTCATCAATTTTATAATCCATTTGTCTAACTTAGAACAATTTCTCAACCATATCTGTATAATTTATCAGAAAATTTTGAATTTACAATGTGATGGCCATAAAATCACTTTAGGAATGCGACACACGCTAAACAAGTGAAATTCACACGATAAGATATTATCGTATGTAACTAATTAGCTTTTCAACGAATTAAGTAAAATAAGCGATTGTATAGCAATATTTAAAATATATTTATGCAATTGTAAAGAAGGATTCTCATACACAATGCTGGATTGAACATAGCTGTCTGGTGATCGCATGACTGTCCGTAAAACATAGAATCAACGGACTCAGGAAGGTCACACGGTAGGTACGCTGAGATGAGCCGAAACTGCTGACCAACGAATTCTAAAAGCCGAGAAGACATACATGTCACCCTCATGGTCTTCATAAATCCATAGCTATATCATCAACTGTGTTTAGAAACGAGCTCAATTGCAAAATAAAAGTATCTGCTGCGCGATAAAATTTAACGTCTGCAATAATTGTCGTATAAACGGTAATAAGTAGCATGGACTATCATACAGTGTCGGCGGAAACGGCTTCGATTTTCCTTAATATTACATCACAGATATAATCAGAAGCACCTTCAATAATGATATTTTCAACCCTGAATCTGGACGCAAGAATGGAATGAATGACATCGTCCCTTTATATGAATTACGGTTTTGCTTACAGCATCATGAATGCATCCTTGTTTGACGGCATCGTGGATAACGCATATTGCCAGCATGCATTCAACATTGCCATACTGTATAATATCTGTAGTGATGGTATGAGGTGTCACAAGATAAACGATTCAGCTACTTTTCGTTTCGTACAAAAGGCATTTTGAACAATGACTGTTAGATGTGTTAAGGGCAGTAGTTCTCTGCATTCAAGCCATGCGAAGCAGGATGTTCTAGCAAGATAAAGCACAAGCGCATGCTTCCTGTGTTACATGGACCTTCCTTAAAACAGAAAATATTCTGCTGTGCCCATACCAGATCTCCCGCCAACAGAAAATGTTTAGTCGATAGCCGAGAGACAGGCTCCCGTTCATACGACAGTCACTACGGTGTAAATGAACTGTGGCAACATGTTGAAATTGAGCAGGCAACTATACTTGTATATGCCATCTAATCTGACTCAATGCCAAGCATATAAGAGCTTATAACTGCTGCCAGAGGAAGTAATTCTGAGTACTGATTTCTCAGGATCTATGCATCCAAATTTTCTCAAATTAATCCCTTGTTTTCTAGGTAATTGTATTCAATATCATATCATTTGCATTTTTTCTATGTATAACAATTTTAATGGTCAATAGTGTATTTTTTTTATCAAAATAATAAATAAATAACATTTTTATGCATACATTTAGTAAATGCATTTTGAATATTTATTACATAGATGTAATCAAATGATTATACTTAAGAATTTTATTTTCACCTCTTTCCATAGATGCTATAATTTCAATTGGCGATTTCCTATTATGTTTTGGAAAATCGTATTTTTTAGTCAAGCAATATTTAAAACATCCATGGGTATTAAAAAAATTCTCATTGTTTACTTCAATAACTAAAATCGAAGTTTTAAATCTATCAACTCCTCACATTCGCTATGAATAGTGAATAGGACATAAGAACAGCTCAAATGAATTCCTATAGAATTTAAATAAATATGAAATTTCGTTTTTATGGTTAAAATTATGACGCATTTCTATTTTTTAATAGGAATAAAATAATAAAAAATTCAATAATTTATGAAATGATAAAAAGAAAAGAAAGCGTTCATAAATTATAAATACTGTCAATTATTTTTTAATGTATTACGTATGATTTAAAAATTAATTTTATTATTTGAATACTCAAATCGGAATACAATAAAATACAAGTAGTAATTAGAGTATCAGTATAGAAAAATCATTAGCATGCACTTAAAAGTACCTTCAAAATTAAGAATACAGAGAAAACTATATGATAGTTATAAATAAACTTTCCTAATGAACAGGACATAGCAACTAAAAAATATAGTATTGAATTTGAAATAAAATACATTGGATGACCTATGGATTTTAAAAATGACATTTCAAAAATGTCAACTAAACTGCACTTTGTATGGAAATGAAAAAAGATAAATTAAACAACACACCTAAATTAAAGATATAAATAACTTAAGTTGCGCAGAAGATATATGAATAGAAAATGTTAAAAGAAAATCATAGAATGTCTTAGGTTCCAGGAAAAAATTGTGAATTTGAAAATGTGCAAAGCAAAAACATGAAAAAACACATCTGAGTTTGAAACATTTGCAGAAGTATTCTTGTCTCATTTCGTGGTTTCCAGCTGTCACGATGACGATACTGTCAGATGAACGTCCGTTACTGATAAAGCCGTTCTACGAAAATGAGGGGAATGTTTTCCGCGGTTTATGATTTTTTTTTTCTTTGGATGCCTAAAGCATTTATGTTGTTGATTAGCATATGCTAAAGGTGTCAGGGCAAAGATAAAGTCACAGATACAGAATCAAAAGTATATATCAATTTATCATGGTTCGGTACCTTCAGTGGACGCTAAACGTCAAACATCGCGTCATTTTGAATCACCATCAACAAATGAGACTCATATTTGAGAAACACGACACACCAATGGAATGACTTTGACTGTCAATAAATAAGCAAATGTAAACGATCTTTTAGCAGGAAAATTAAAACCAGTTATGTTATACTGGTGACTATTTTTTAGGCACACCAGGATATCCGTTCTAGGGGCAGTAGTACACGTGTGCAATACCTAAAGAGACAAAAGTATCTCAATTTCTAAATGCCCAATTCAACAGGTATGGTGGCAAAAGTAGAAACAAAACAATTTTCTCTCTCAATTAAGGCTAATACTAAATCCAGAACTCTCCACAAGCGTTATTCTACCATTACGACAAAGTGGATACTTACATTCTTTGCAGTATCGTCTAGAAAGTTTCCCGCACTATACTTTATTTCTACCTGTACAGTGTTTGTCGCTCTAAGATAATTTTTTGCACACGGCAGACTGGGATCTACAGTTTAAAGTGGATTCCGAATATATTCACATATAAGGTGGAAATCGAAACCACGAATTGCCGAGTTGAAGGTTATGACAATAACCATTCAGTTCTCATCTTGGCTCAGATGTACACAAAGCCTACATCCAACAGATGCTTGATATGAATCAACCAATAAGGTTAAATATATTTTCAAAATATCTGTACAGCGTAATGGTGAAACATTCTTAATTCACATTCTCAGCTGAATTTGCTAGATGACCAATGAAGTTCCATTTTTAACCAGAGAAGGATAATCAATATTCAGAACTATAACACTTTGAAAAGCTATAAACATGCAGTTTTTTCCCCCATTCTCTAACATTGTTAGTGAACTTTTCACTCTCCAAATTGTAAAATAAACTGTGTTGACATTTATCTCTATTACTTTTTCTCCACAAATTTACGATCCACAACAAAAAGGCTTGCATGCTTCCGATGCTATTTTGCCCGTAAATATATTAAAAAAAATTTTTTTTAAAGAGCGTTGTACAGTTTTATGTAAGATTTCCCATACTAACGGTCACAAAAGAAAATTTGACAAACAATACATAAACATGCATCTCGATCTGGACTCATGGTGCTAGCAACTTAAAATATCAGTTTTATAAACACAATACTTCATTAGACACTGGTAGTTACCGACCCTCTGACATAATCCCGATAGATCAATTATGATCTACTGTTAAATATACTGTCCAACACAGAAATTTTACTGATACATGATGATAGCTATTTTCACCAACTTTTATTTCAACAACCTGAATGCAGCTAACACTTTTCATATTTTTTTCATGATCTATTATCGTACAAAATGAACTTTTTCAGAATAGTTGAATTCTTATTTTATTTTTAATTAATATGATTAACTCTGACAGGTCAAAATATAAAATATTAATAATTTGTGCATTACGCATTGCTTGTTTACTTTGATAATTTTGTCCTTTTACGAGTAAAGCCCCATTTAGAGAGAAAATTTTGTTCACTGACATTTATATAATTACTTCATGTTTAATTCATATAGTAATTTTGGTGAAAATTTGATCACCCAATAGAGGATACTGTATTTACTAAAATGCATTCTGTAAAAATGCTTTTAAAAAATGGCGAATTTAAGAAAAATGAACTTTAACAGAAAAAAAAGTTACCTATACAAAGACGTAAAATGAATTTATATAAAGACTGGAGGAAATGTATAAAATTGTAAAAGTATTAGCGAGGAAATACGTTTCATTTTGGAATAACACTTGGTGATGGTAGGGTGGAACAGAAATAAAAATATACATATGTACATACGACTAATTAATATCTTTCATTCCAAATCAAAATTAAATTTTAGTGAATTGAGAAAACATATCTATTTTAAAATTATAAGGAGACAGTTCCAGAAGAAATATAAATATAGATAAAATTAAAGATTAATAACAAGTTTATAAGACAATAAATAAGTGTTAAACACTATTAAAAATTTTTAATATATTTTATTCTCAAAATTAGAAATATATTAAGAAAAATTTTTTTCCAAAAACATTTAGTTAAGAAGTTGATTAACATATTCATCAAATTAATTATATACGTTTCATATGCAAGGAAGAGTACTTTGACAAAAGACACTCAGTCATAAAATAAAACCGAATATATCTAGAAAAATTCAAAATAAATAAATAAAATCGCATTTATAACATCCAATGATTGATGATCCAATGATTGAGAACGATGATCTCAAAAATGAATTACTTAGAATATTAGAACAATGGAGCTAAAATTAATCATCTCATTTCAATTGCTTGCAAAAATTTTTTGAAGTATTAATTTTTAAAAATTATGAGCATGCTTATTTTCTATAGAAGAAAAAATGGGAGATTAATTAGTACTGCTGTGTACTGAAATTAACAGCCATTCAATTTCATCTATAAAATAAGAAATGCCAGCTTCTGTAGGGGAATCTAATAGGTCTTTTAGAAGTTCCAGTACTTCTAACAATCTCAGTAATTTTACAAAACAAAAGCACATTTAATTGCTTTATACAAAATGTAATAATTTTAATGAAAAAATGCTTTTTTTTTTTACCAGATTTTCAACTATTTTGTTTTACACACTAAAATATAAGTATGCATATCTTACATAGAAAGAATGCCGCAGAAAATATGCATACAAATTGTTCAGTTAATTCAAATAAATTTTACTTTAATTTTCTTTCGGGAAAAATATTTATAATGTATTTAAAATTTAAATTGTGTTAATAGTGTGATTTTGTATTATACAGAGTACACACAGAAAGTACTGTAATACATTAACTTTGTAGCTGTGGATACTTATGTATTCTTATGTATAAAATTTTGCACTATGAGCACATCGTAAAATTACTCTACAGCTCCAGTTACGATTTTAAAAAATTATTTACTTGAGGGGAATAAACTATTCAAACAAATACAATAAGTTATAATTCAGTGGACACCCTTCACGGTCAAAACTTTTAATTCTGAATTACACAATAAGGGTTATAAAGATATTCATTTAAAATAATCTTAGCTGCATTATTTGCATAGTTTGCATAACACTAAATACCGTTGTACAATTACTTTCATTAAAAATACCCTTCTAAATATGTCACTCCTGAATATCTGTCACTTATACAAAATGAAATCTGTCAACAGTCAAAATGAATCTTAATAGCAGCACTAGATGCATTAGGATTCATTTACGAAATTCAATATAATTATTTTAAACATCGAATAAATTGTAATTAAAATATCAAAATGTATCCCTTTTCGGTTAAACATGATTACACAAATGAGTTTATAAATTCATACTCATAAATTAAGAGTCGAATATATTTTTTAATACTTTAAAACACAATAAATATGTGTGTTTATATTATGCTAGAAACAAATGTGACAAAATTTAATAGTTCCATTATCTACTTAAAATTATACAGATGATTTATTCTTACGCAGCGGAGACCAATTCCCAAAAAATGCCGGCCCTCTTGAAGAATATAAAAAAAGATTCGCTTTAATCCAAGGAATCATTCATAGTTTTATTTCTTGCCGAAACACCTTTCATTAGCGCATAATATACCAACAGTTGGAGATCTTCGACTTCCTGTTTATCTCAGGACGAAAGACTACCGAGAAAAAAAAAGACCAAGAAGACACAGTTGCACAGATCCTGAACTTTTTTTTCCGAACACTAATGGTGCAATTAGGAGGAACGGGTTGTTAAATGCGGAAGCATTCTCCGACTCTCATGTCTTTTGTAGAAAATACTTAAATAAATTTACAGCAGAGTTGATTCTAACCGGAATGAAATCGCATTCGTGCTCTTCTCGGGAAATAAAAACTGCAAAAAGCAGCCTCTCAAGTTTCAGCTTCTGCTTCAAGCACATTGGAAGTTAGTTTATAAAATTGCGACAAATATAATTTATTGTTGTCGGGAGGTTAGATGGGTTCATTGAATCCTCCTCACAAGCTTCTACGAGCTTTCAACAAATTGAGAAATCAACCCATGATGGACGGTTCCAGGATGTACTGAATGTCTGGAGGTGCTGAAACTACTATCAGATAAATCCTAACCTTTCTTCCATGAAGCTTCCTCAAATTAAGAAAGAATGCTCGATTTTTATAGTCAGATTTGGAACCCCTTGAAAAAGAATTACTCGAATTGACTTGAGACAAAAGTCGACGAACGTTTTCAATATGTGTCCTGAATATTCTGAAGACCGTAAGTTTGCAATAGGTCTAGGTTTGGCAGGGTTTAATCCATGTTTTAGAATGTATATAGTTCAGGTATAATAAATACAAATGTAATTTTTTTGTTATCATAAGTAAACATGATGTAAGCCAGTGGGATCATATTTACAATTGAAACAAAAAGTACAAACATTTTATGTTAAAAAAAGTCAATCTAATTTCTTTGTTTTCCCTATATAATGTATAACGATGAATACATATATGTGTATATAGATAATCACTGTACAACTACACAGGGAAAACGAATGTATATTCCAAATGATAATGGGTTTGTCATAAATAGCTATTAAATATACAGGTTAAGCAACAACAAAAAGCTAACAAGGTTTGATCTAAATTATAATTTTCTTTAATACAATAATGTTACTTCTAAACACGGTTACAATGCTAACTATATTCTCTTTCAAAAAGCATCAAAACATCAAAATTACAATCACTTAAAGCATTAGCTAATGTAATAGCATTTAATATAAAACAAATAAAAAATGATATAGTTCTTCTTTCATTAAAAAAAAAGAAAAAAAACGCGGTTCATTGTAAAGAATTTTAATTAAGTTTTCTAATTTGAAATTTTAAGACATTTTATAAATTTCTATTTAAATTATATTAAATAAAGCTTCTCATTTTTAAGCCATTTAAAATATTTTTTATCTTTTAAGAAAAGTTGGTCGCCTACTTTTCATTAATTTTTGAACATTAATATTTTTCAGTTCATAATTTATCATAATAGTTTACATTAGAAACGTATAAATTAGTATACATTAAAGTCGTATAATCTTAATAATATAATTTTTTAACATCAATGAGATTTTAAAATTTAGCCGCAAATATTTACAATAAGAAATGCATTTTTTCCCTTTGACTTATGCAACTGTTATATTCTTGGCATTCAAACATATTAAAGCACACCACGATATATATTTTATAAATAATGGGCCCAATTTCATTTATTGATTGAATGAAAGAAATGCAGAATAGCATAGACAAATAATCTAATTTGCGAAACAAATTCTGAATTACAGTTGAAGGGGACAGCTACTAAATGATAGGTAATAAAAAGTAAATATATGCATTTCATAGGGTTAAAAAGAACGTATTTTATACTTTATAATGCACATATTTTATTTGTAAGAATATATAAATAAACCATTATGTTTACATATCTTTACAAATAAATTATAATATTTAAACTAAAAGATTTCTCTAAAATATTAAATCTAATTATCAAACAACTGAATCAATGTCTTTTGATTTTTTTTTCGAAAATACAATTCTACATTCAGAAATTTAAGAAAACACGTTCATTCATCAGCAACACGGTTCGTTATTTCTAAAACGTGTGTTCCGTCGTTCACTGCTTCTGTAAGAAGAAAGTTTAAACTGCAAGAAATGCATAAGAAAAACTGCTCAGATCTTTTAATGTTGCAAATAATACTTCGTACAATCAAAAGAATGGAGAGTTAATTTTTTAGGTGAGATCACGACTTTCCATTCGCCTCTCACAAGCAGCTGAAAGGGTTTACTCAGCCAAGTGTGGTTTAGAAAACAAAAATAAGCCGAAACGAGCAAACATTAAAAAATTGGAAATGAAATCCGCCACCTGCACGCCGCCATGCACTTCGCTCAAAGTAAACCATCCAGAACAGATCGACATAAAAATTGCAATCGGCAGTAAGCAAGGCACCTAGCAGCACACAGCTACGTCTGGTGACTTGCACGCTTTCTTGGGTAAGCAGGTGTTTCTATGGCACGCACTTGCCCGAGCGTGCACTCCAGGTCGATCTCGAATGCTTTTTACCTCAAAAAACATCTCGTGCTTTCTTTTTCTTTTCTTGAGCCAGTCGAAGTATGTTCCAGTTCATAGAGTGAGGTGCGTATTAATAAGGTTTTCGTCAAGACTTGATAAGCTGCTAGCGTTCGTAACGATACACTTGTGTAAATCAATTGTACCAATTACAAATACATGTCACTTGAAATTTCTTTACTATAATCCGACTTAGGAAAATTAAGCAAATATCAAAGATTAATTTTACAATCGTATGTTTCACAACATTTTGAAAGAATTCAAAATAATATCGCTATAAATGATAAAATCTACAGAATACTAGAAAAAACACGGGGAACTTGAGTTGGTTGCTCAATATTAATTTTTCAATAGAAAAAAATTAGAAGAAGGATTTTAGTAAACATCTATTTCTGAGTCAGTTTTATAGATACAAGTAATTAAATTTTCCAAAAAAACTTAAAAAATGAGAAAGAGGCTATAGAATTTTGCTACACCATTTTTAATGTCAATATCGATGCAATACGTGCCATAATGATAACCGAGAAAGTAAATTAAAGTGAGTAAATGTAAGTACAAAACTATAAAAAGTGATAATCATATGACTGTAATTGAATTCTATATAACTCAAAATATTACTAGAAGTAGATGAAATTCAGAGAGTAAATAATACATCCGCTTTATGCGCACTACAAAAAAACAGAATTAATATATTGATTTAGTTTTCGATAAATATGAGCATAACCTTCGTGGACATTTAGACAAAATTTAAATAAAACACAATTGACTATAAAAATAAAGAATTTAAATTTTCATGACAGCTATATTCTTGTTTGAAGATATGGCATTTGATTTTCAGATTTCTTAAGACGCGATATAGCGCTTTATACAGGGATGGCCTTTCTTTTAATGTTCAATTATTATTTTAAAAGAGATCAGAAAAAAATTAACTCGGAGTTGTGACTAAAACATTCTACGACTATTTTTGTTGCCACAGGAATCAAAAATTATTTTTAATAAAGTACTGCTTACGCCTTCTGCGAAAATTACGTGAGCATATCAGACAGATGTTAGCTTTTCGTGACTAGTCCTAAAATTTTACCTTGGTTAAATACTTAAAGCACTATTTAGAACATAATTTTTCGCACCTACATATTTGGCTAATCCAAAGGATTATTTGCGCCATTTTCAGTTAGATGTGACCAAGTTCAGATATGCCTTCAAAGAATTTACTATTACAGCACATTTTGCCACAAACATTTGCGAAAGAAGTTGGGTAGCAAAGTTCCAGAATCGCAATTTCATTTGCGCATTTTCAATCAATAAATCTTTTATTTGATCTGTGATTTCAATCCCTTTGTATAAACACTCATGAAAAAAAAAATTCTGCCACTTTTTTTACAACTTCTCCATATAACGAATTTAATACTGTATGATATACAATATTTAATACAATTTATTGAAAATGTTTTTCTTTATATGACATTTTCTATTCTATACAATATTTTCTATATACATGTTTTTTTATATAATTCAAACACTACAATTTAATAGTATAGTTTTACATTATACATTCCCTACATAAACATGTTGTTAAAAATTGATATAAAAACTATTGTCAGTTACTAGTTTTAAATTTCTAACCAAACTGCAGTAAGGAATTATTGCTAATGACATTTACAGAATAAAGTATTAATAAAAAGTTTCAGCGCATACAAATTATATCGTTTCTGGAAAAAAATATAAGTTTCCTAGAAGTTGTTCATGACATAAACATAACTCAATAAGATAAAATGAAAATCAGCATTGGTTTCAAGCACAAAATTTAAAATTTTTATATAATTTCAATCAAAACGAACAAATAAAAAAATTGTACAATATTTTCAAGAAATTTTATAACGGATTCTAAATAATCTCAAATAATCAAAAAAATAACAATCTCAAAGTACAAAAAGGCAAATTGAAAAAAAAAGTTAAAGGCACCAAAAACAAAAAATTTCCTCTTAAAAAACGGACGCAAACCACATAAATTTTTTATGCATTAATCAATTTCATTTAAACTAAATATAACCTCAAAAATAACTAGAGAAAAGAAATAATCGTGTCCACAAACTATATTAAAACATTTCCTCTCAAAACTGATTTCATCGATAAATCAGCAGCAACCAAAAACGCGAATTCAATTCAGCAGACACCCCTTTTCCTCGTCTAATTCGAAGCCAAGTCAAGCGTAAAGATCTCCCCAACAGAATAAATAAAAGATCAGTCGAATGCATCCATAAACGTTTCTCTGACCAAGGCCAGCACGAATATGCCCGGGGGGACAACGATCAATTATGATAAACAACGTTTCTTTCTCTCATTCCTCGGCCTACGGTGAACAGTTGTGATCGCTCCAGTTAATTATCAAATTCAAATGAGCGAGGTTACCAGACACTATTGTAATTCCGCACCGGCCACAAATAAAAACAAACTAATTTTGAGGCCCAGTCACCGATAAGAATCGATACACCAAGTATATTCACAACGCCGTAAATGCTAACAGCCTTCGAGATGATGGCGAAAGAATATGGAATGAGGAATTTGCATACGTGCATGCAATTAAAGAGATATATTGCATTCACGATTGATTGTATGAGTCTCACAAAAACACTGGACTATATGAAGTAGATTGAAAGATACAAAACCACACGTGCAGTATGATTTTTATTTTTATAACTAAAGGATAAGGAAAACGAAATGGGTCATTCAAAGGCAAATGAAACAAAAACTTAGAATTTTTTTTTAATTCAGCCATCGTGAATTTCAATAAAATTTTTAAGGATTACTCTTACTAATATAAATGATATATTTTTGAAATTTTATTTAATTTTAAAATTGGGAAAAATCATGCTTTCATTTCTCAAAAAAATTCAAACAATGAATGTCACAAATTTACTATGTTCTCACGGGAAATGTCACTGATTTTAATTAATACATTTTATTTATGATCAGATTATTAAAATAAAGATTAGTAAGATCATGTAAGAAAATATTACGAATTTTTTTAAATTAAAAAAATAGCAATTATATAAATTTAACAAGATAAAAGAGAATATATAAATAATATTTATTTATATAAACAATTGTGAATGATTTCCGGTTGTAATTTATTTGACTGGTTATTTTTGTGTACAAAGGCTAATCTAGTATGGATCTATGGTAAAATGGAGACACTACAGATAGCCAAACAGAAATGAGAATCGAACCTATGAACTGTTGAACTGAAGACTACGGAGTTAGCTTCGCAGAATGATTTCATTGAAAGGGTAAACATGAGGCTAATACTTTTGGCAGAAAATGATAGAAACACGGCATGTTTTTTAAATAAAATTAATCATTTTCTTAATAATCCAATGCGCTTCATAGTTTAATTATTTCCACTAAGAGATTACATTAATGACGTTTCATGCAAGTTGATCAAATATATATGTCTTAAATATATAATTTATTTCCATATATTGAAATGTTCTTGTTGTTGTCTTGTGCCAGCTAGGCTGGCAATATGCTCCACTTTTCCAACTTAACCGTAATTTGGTGTGGAGTCAGACTTCCTCAGTACACATATGCCATAGGTAACCGTTTATAGAGTAGGCAACCATTCACAACCCATTCATACTTGAATTCATTATATCAAATTTGTGTTTTATCTTTGTACAAGTTTCTACACGTAATTAATTCTCAGTCACAATAAAAAGTTTTTTATTTAATAAATTCCATAAATATTTTTCCAATGGCTTATGTAATCTTCAATTGTTAGATCCAAAATTGGCAATAATATATTTTAATAAAACAAAAATATTTTTGTGGGGAAAAACTCAAAAAATGTAGCCATATATATATATATATATATATATATATATATATATATATATATATATATATATATATATATATTTACTGATTCACCTCCATCAAAACCAGACCCATGGAGTGATGAAGGACTTAGGGAAGCCCAAAAAGAAGACCTAGATATAAATCCAATTCTTGAATTGAAAGAATCTTCTAGTATGAGACCAAGTTGGCAGGATATCTCCACCTACAGTCCTGCTACTAAGCAATATTGGGCTCTTTGGGACTCACTCCATATAAGAAATGGTGTCTTATACAGGAAATGGGAGTCCGATGATGGACGTAATTTCAAATGGCAGCTTGTTCTTCCAAAATCAAGAATTTCAGATGTTTTGAAAGAATTGCACAGTAGCTCAACTGGAGGCCACTTCGGAGTAATGAAAACTCTACAGAAAGTTCGAGAACGCTTCTATTGGAGCAAAACGAGACAAGATGTAGAGAAATGGTGCCAATCTTGTGATGACTGTGCGGCACGTAAAGGACCGAAGAAACGTAGCCGAGGAAGGTTGCAGCGGTACAACGTAGGAGCACCTTTTGAGAGGATAGCATTGGACATTTTGGGTCCTTTACCACGATCCTCAAATGGCAACAAATACATACTAGTTGTCATGGACTACTTTACTAAGTGGCCTGAAGCGTTTGCAATCCCCGATCAAGAGGCGACTACAGTAGCCGAGGTTCTAGTGCAACAATGGGTTTCCAGATTCGGCACACCCTTACAAATTCATTCTGATCAAGGGACAAATTTCACCTCTGTTGTGTTTAAAGGAATGTGTCAAATTCTCGGAATAGACAAGACGCAGACCACGCCACTACACCCACAATCGGATGGCATGGTAGAGAGGTTTAACAGAACCATCTTGAATAACCTCTCCCTTATGGTTTCCAGAAATCAGCAAGATTGGGATTTGAAGCTACCGCTGTTTCTTCTTGCATATCGCAGTGCTGTCCATGAGACTACCGGATATACTCCTTCACAGATGCTCTTTGGTCGCGAACTTCGTCTCCCTTGTGATCTTCAGTTTGGTCGTCCACCGGATACATCTTCATCGCCAGAGGAATACCTTCGAGACCTTCAGGCACGTCTTGAAGATGTCCATAACTTCGCTCGAGACCGAATCAACCTGACGACCGAAAGAATGAAGACAAGGTATGACACAAGAGCGACGGGACATGAATTCCAAGAAGGTGACAAAGTTTGGTTGTGGAACCCGATTCGACGTAAAGGACTTTCTCCAAAGTTGCAAGCCAACTGGGAAGGTCCCTACACAGTCCTAAAAAGACTGAACGACGTCGTGGTTCGTATAAGAAAATCATCTGCTTCAAAACCAAAGGTAGTACATTATGATAGATTAGCTCCTTATCGTAATGTAGAGTAAAAATCAGTAGACCATGGTCTGTTTGTAAATAGTATAGATAATTTTAATCTTTTCTATTTTCTTGTATTTTTAGTTGCTTGTGTATGTAATGTGCTCTGTATCCTCTTGAAATGTAAATTCTTTTATATTAAATTTGGCCTCCTATCAGGGGATTGTACTGCCCGGGACGTGCAGTCCTTGAGAGGGGGCAATGTTACAAATTTGTAAATAATGATTATATTTGTCTTAAAATATCTCAGACAGATCAGAAATTCTCACATTTTGGGCAAAAATTGCGGTATTTAGACGTGTTGTAGTTTAAAAGCGGATTTCCTAATGATTTGGCGACTTGGCGACATTTGGCGATATTCTTGGCGACTTGGCGACGGTTGGCGAGATTCTTGGCGACTTGGCGAGAAATCGATACTTCTGGAAACATCCATCACCTAAGCTCTAGGACCAATATTTTCCGAGATAGCCTAGAAGCTTCCAGAGCCTTGGCGAAATTGGTAGATTTTTCCGCCAAGTCAGGTATAAATACCGCAGCCCGACATGGAATAGTAGTAGAGTTTTTGTGAAGACAATCAGTGAGTGAAGACGATTAGTTGTGACTGCTAGTTGTTCTCTGTCTGAGGTATTTGAGACCTGTGATTAGAAGCTGTTTCTCGTTATATCTGACGAATTGTAGCTGTATAATTGTGATTGTTACAGCGGGAATTTCGTTTATCTAGTGAAGTTTTTACGAATAAAAGTCTTGTGTTCATTAAGTGGTTGCTTTATTCAACTCTCAATCAACACGAACCCGTGAAGCTCGGTACAATATATATATTTGAATATATGAAATTTTTAATTGAAAATATTTCGCTTAAGTAATCCATACGAACTGTTCAAGCATTAAATAAAAACAAGCAGCAAATTAAGTTTGTTAAAAATTCATCTTTGAGAGAGAAATACACTGTTTTTAAACAAACGTAAAGTGAACAAAATTTCGAATGTAAATTATAAGCATATTTAACTGTAATTATTAAATTCCTTAACACAAGAACTGTGTCTGATTCTTACAAGAGAATTCATTCCTTTTTGTATAATTCCATATACTCTTCAAAACAGAGAGGGAATTCCTCTCAAACGAAGTAAACATATGTTTTTTTACTTCTTAAAACTCAACCAAACTTAAATAATTTAAAATTCTCTTAAAAATGATTTGAAATCTAATCTAATCGGAATCAAATCTTTTTTCAATATTAAAAAAACTAAAAAAAAAAAAAAAAAAAAAAAAGCATTTAAGTTCGTAAATGAGAAGACAAATGTGCCACTCATCAAATGTTGAAAATTCTCATTTTTATTTAAATTTACTTAAAAAGAGGAAATTAAATTACACAATGTTTAGTTGAAAAAAAAAACACAAGTTGTGCAAATTTCTCCTTTACATTCCAACTAAGCATAACATTAATGTCATTATGGGAATAAAATATTTTTTTCTAGAATTTAATTTGAAAAACTGATTCGGTAAAGCTTAAGGGAAAATAAATTTTCAATTTTCCTCTCATTAAATGTTGTGAAAAATTAAAAAGCATCACCCCAAGAAACGATTACTTTTTTGACTCGAGTTGAAGTGAGAAATCTTAAAAAAAATTAGAATTTTAGGTAAAATTGAATCTGGTAAATACTGTTTAAAATTAGAGTTTTTTAGACCAGAAAATAAGTGCCACTTTTAAATCCTTTTTAACCAAACATAAAAAAAAAGATAAACCTTCAATAAACACACGCCAAAGTCTAAAATTTAATTAAAGCAATCATTTAAAAAAATTTTTTAAAAAATATATTTTTAAATTACTTGCCTTGTATTTTACGAACGAGATACATATTCACAACAAATTGACTAAATTTCATAATTACATTGCGCATTATTGAAAACGCATAAGCAGAAAAATATGTAAAATGTTGAGTAGGCGCAGTGTACCAAATTATACAAACGTATAGTGCATTATATTCTGAAACATATAGTGCTGTATACACATACACACATATATAAATAATAAAAAGGAAAGTAAGGAATCGACAATGATGTGTAGCCCTATGGGCCCGCGGATTAATCTTGCAAAATATCCAAGGGAAACTTCCAAATCCTGAGAATTCCAGAACGACGAATATCGTGTACATCAAATGACCAACAGACAAACAAATACATCAGAAGCATGGTGACCAGACCCAGAAAAGCAGGTTGATCAGTAATCGCAGCGAATTGATATCCACGTTACTTAAGGCGGTAGGAAAACTGATTGGAAAAATTTAATGCGATACGTTCCAGGGGTGGCTAAACTGTGAGAGTAACGTCTGCACACTTGGATGTCGTTTCTGCAGGAGGCTTCTTGCACTGGTGACAGAACCGGCTTGGACTTTGGAGTAGTTTGATGTAATATCTTCAGAGGAGTGCACCTTTGTTTAACAGCCACACACACCGTGTCAATCGTGGTAAGTTCAATCCAGGTGCAAGTTTGGGAGTGCAACAGGATCATGATTTTGAACACCATCGCTTCAATTCCGCACTGTTGGCAGTATGAAAAATCAATAATACAGTTATGGCGTGCTACATCCAATAACATTACTTTTTTCAGGGGATGCCGAATTTCACTTATCAGCTAAGTATCGTCAGAATACACATAGAGCGAATAAACCAACATGCTCATCCAGGCATCAGGATTCCTGGTTATTTGTTTCCCCGGAATTCTTATCATGTGAAACGATTGGACGTAGATGTGATTAGACGTCACTTGGAAAATGAACTGTAATAAATAATATAGAGAAAATGTTTGTGTTTGTCTATTGGAGAATAGCCTAGGTTTGTATCGTATGACGACGTAGTGCTAAATGAATCGCAACCGAGGCAGCCCCAACAAGTTACTCAAAAGGCTGCATAATTGCTCTATTTATATCATGTTATAAAAAAGCATCACTTCTAATTTTTTATTATCTTTCTTTTTTACCAATTTCTATTACTTTCAGCGTACGCATTCTCAGTGTTAAATTTTCATAACCGCATCCAAGTGTTGCACTTTCACTAGCAAGAGGACTTGATCATGTATTGAAAAATTTTTATCATATGATTTACGTAATATTTCACATAGATATAAAATATAATTATATAAACACTATTTCTCATATAAAAGAAACGAGGTAATATTTTGTAAACATCAACTGCTTTGAATATAATTATCCAATTATTTTTTAGATGATTAATATTTTAAAATAGACGGTAATGAATACTACTGCTGCCTAAACAGACAAGAAGTGATTTCAGTTCTAAAAGTATTTGTGCTTAAATTTAAATGGCCATATGCTCAATCAAAATAAAATTCTACAACAACAAATTCTGCACAACATATATATATAGTCATTGAAAAAACAGAAATTTAAAATAATAACTATATTTTAAAAGTCTAGAGTTCCCATTAATCATGAATAACACTTTTTTTCACCGTTTTTGTTTCGTTTTACAACAATAAGCTCAAGGAAAAACGCATTGAAAGTCAACCAACCAGAACTGTTGACAAATAATTTGAAACATGTAACCGGGCCACGCGGAACGAACACTTTACCTAAGCAAAGAGACAAATGTTAACAGAAAATGCAAAACATAAATGTTCATTCATAATCCCGATCTTTCTTTATTTTCTTTTTAAGTCTAAAAATGTGTACATAAACGGGAAGGACAAAGGCGTTTGGAATAAATACTCTTTTCACCTTGATTTTCAATAAACTTTTATTTCAGATTTTTGAAGAACATACTAATATACATGAATGCACATCAAGAGTTTTGGCATTTATTTGAGGCATATGGACATATAAAAAAAAAGATATATTACCCGTCAAATTATTTTCTTTTTTCCCCTCCTTTAAAATGTATGTGGTGGTTCCATTACAACTCCATTTCATTTATTTGAAACAGTGTTGTAAAATAAAATGTATAAGATTTTATAATAATTAATTTCAACAAAGTTCTATTGTTTCAAGAACACGCAAGCGACACTGAAATTAACTCTTTACGAGGAAGATTTCTGTATCTTGAGCAGCCATATTACCACATAAAACAATTTTAAACGAGAGAGATTCCTCCAAATCCCTCTTTCGCACATAATTACTTCTAATTAACAGTTTTTATATGTTTATTGCTTATTAAAAAACATTATTTTGACTTACATTCACGTATGTAGTACTTTTATTATATAATAAAACATCAATAAACAATATACTTAAAATAAAATGTTGAATTTATTTAATTTTCAAGAGAATTATCAGCTAATAATAGAAATCCAAGATAATACATTTAACTGCAACTATTACTACACAGTTACTTGAAATAACTTGGACAAATGTATATTAATTTTAATGCTACCAAAAATATTGCAGTCAAAATTTAAAAGAGTGAAAAATTCTAAGTGACTAAATTTGAGTTTAATGTAAAATCTTATATTAAAATTTTCTGCTGTAAATTATAACTTGATTACTGATATTTTGTTCCATTCTTTGCTCAAATTCTTTTAGAAATGTCATACATTGATGAGGTTTGGCACGTATTTGCTTCCAAAATCAAACAGAATAATCCATTGGAGAATCGGTGGGCCTTTATATGATCCTACAAGTCAGAAAAATGTTTCTTCCACTAAATCTAGACGGTTTTAGCTGTTTATAAGTGCGAAATCCATTTGGCAAATAAATTCATCTTTCATTTCTAAATCACAGCATCTTCTAAAATAAGTTTGCAATCTGTCATAGACAACAAATCAATTCGAAACCACTTCCAAGCTTCACTTTAAGGACACAGTCCGAATTATAAGCTTCTGCGGGTATTCTCCACAGTAAAACATGCCTTTTTGTGAAATTGGAAGAAATTGGATTCATCAGAAAAAAGACACGTTTCCTTTGATCAGCAGTCCAAGGTTTTAAAGTCCTTGCACCACTATACTCGCCGTTTACGACTTAAAATTGTCACAAGGTGTTTCGCAATTGCAGCTTTATCCCAAATATTTTATTCATGTAATTTTCTTCGAACTGTATAGATCGATACCGTAAATATTCAGCTAAGCAGTATAAGCTGTCATGCTTGTTGTTTTCATGTAGTTTCGCCATGCTCGTTGCATGATGTCTTGAACTTCGACGCGGTGCCTTCTAATATCCTCAACAACAGGACCATTGTGATTACAAATGGATCGATCAAACGGATAGCTCTTTGGAACTCCGACGAATCTTCCATTTTAGTTTCATCCGAAACAGAATCAAGCGAAAAATCGTTCTTCCATGAAACAGTAACGAAAAATGTAATACAAAAAAACTGGTGGTTACATATTTAATTAAGTCCTATACTATCATAGGTAGAAGTCAATGTTTCAAGAGAAGCTTCCATTATTCTAGACAATTTCTGCCTACATACTACTACAACCAGCCCAAATTACAAAAGATTCGAATTTTTAATGGCATTTAACAATACAAAAAAATTCAGGACTTTCAACAGATCAAACTATTAGCTATTGTGTGAATATGCTTAATCGAAAACAATTTCCCATCTGTGAAAACAAAATTCTGCCATTGATCAACTTCGACCTGCTTCAGTTGTTTTACACCCTTGAAGTCTTAGGGGCTTGTTCACCGCAATTATTATTTTCGCAATTTTTAATTCGTAAGATCGAAGTCTTGCAATCAAACGCAAGCGATTTTTCGGTTGATCATTTGTCCGTTGGCAACGTTCCTGGCTAAAATTGCAAGAATTCAATTTGTTTTTATGGTTAGTAACTTCCATCTCTGAAAATGTTTACAGCATACTTTCATCATCATTTTTTTACAGCGTGCTGATTGTTAAAATAATCGAATTTCTAAAACTTTTTGATTGTGTAATATTGAAACTTTTTGATGAATAGTTTTTTCAGTAGATGAACGGTTTCATTTTGACTGTGCCTGGATATAATGCAATTACGGTAGACAATTCGTTAATTTTATAATGGTATATAAAAATAACTTTCGTAAATTTGTTTGGTTGAAAGATAAGTGATTTACGTAAATAATTTTAGAACTTCTGTGGTAAATACATCTATTTGGTTTTAAATTCGTCCAAAAAATACGTTTGCCTTACATTTTAGTATGTTTGCCTTTCAGTAAGTATAGAATTCCGCTTATGATAACAGTATTATTGCCAGATATCATCAGCAACGAGGAAGAATTCGAACCACATAATGAAAGCTGAGATATTAGTATATTGGATTCTAAATTATAGTTTCTTATGAGTGTTTACAAAACGTGAAATCTTTAAAAAACCTTTCTGGTAAATACTTGATAATATTTGATTTGATGCTTTACATTCATAAATAGTAATATCTCCTTTATTTTAATTCTAATTACATTAAACATTCACAACAGAGATGGGCGCCGAACCATGAACTGTTGATCTTGTGAGCAGAATGTTAACCATTTCACTACCAGCTTTTAATGGATTTGACTTTTAGATTTCGCTTGTTTGTTGTTTTATGGTCACTTTCTGCACACGAAGACAAGAATCAAGATATAAGGTTTAAATTGCATTCTGAATTACTAAAAAATAACCACGCTATGAGATGGGAATCGAAGCCACAAGTTACTACACTCAAAACCAAAGCCCTAACCATTTTAATCACTAGCTTGGTCACGTGCAGGACGAAATGATCATCAGTTAAATCTTTATTTCTAGTATTCTCCAGAAGAGGATTTGGATATATCCGAAAAAGAGAGTACTTTCATAGATTCCTAGGATTCAATGACCTGATGGTAGGACAGTTCTCTTTGCAATAGAAGACCGAGGTTCAAAATCAACCACTGCTGAAGAACGGGAGATACACGATACCTTTTAGCTAACCATCAAGCAGCCAGTTCGGCTTAGATTCCGTTTTCTGGATGATATAAACTTGAGTTATATTGTAAATTATTCAAATAAAAATAAAACAAGCTCTTCAAAATTCATATGCGAACAAGATGAAAATGGAGAATTGAAACATCAACTTTTTTTAGCTTTCTTCGATAAGTTGACTCTGCCATAAATATAAAACCTTAATCAGACTGCTCTATATTTCAAAAAAGTTAACCAATCTAAAAAATTCTAGTGAAATCGAATAAATTAATTAATTACATTGCTTATCTAAGATTAAAAAAGGAATACGCACTGTATATTTTAGTGTTGCTCTAAAACAATTCATTCATTAAATGATGATGAAGCTGAATCCCTGAATCCGAGCAGTCATACCGGTGTTTTAATCTTGTTATAATAATTTTAATCTTGTTATAGTTTGAATCTAGCTGTTATAATAACCAAGATGTATTCGGAAACTGTCCATTTATTTTGGTTACATGAATATTTAAAAGATATGCCAATAAAATATCAGTGCCTATTTCGGTTTAAAGATTTCTATAGAAATATTTCGAGAAATTATCTAAAAAAATATGATTCAATTTCAATGATTCATCAATGAAAAGTCTCATAAAACATTGAACTCATTGAGCGCGATATATATATATATATATATATATATATATATCTAATATATAAAATTCTCGTGTCACAGTTTTCGTTGCCATACTCCTCCGAAACGGCTTGACCGATTTTGATGAAATTTTTTGTGCTTATCCGGTATCTATGAGAATCGGCCAACATCTATTTTTCATCCCCCTAAATGTTAGGGGTAGTACAACCCTAAATTTTTTTTTATTTTTTTTGGTTAGTTCTGTAAGTTCCTAATAGATGGCTGTTTAGCATCTAAGTTGCACAGGTATTCGGCAGATGGCAACGTGTTTATTTTTCTAGATTATACCATCTTCGAGAAAATTATCGTGCGCGCGCAAGCGCGTGGTTAAATATAGAATTTACATATATTTTCATGATGTATAATGATACTATAACAATTTTTCGTGAATCATTTTCATAATTATACTTTGTATTGTGTTATTATTGTACAGTATTCAGTTTGAATATTTTTAATATTATAAATAGTAAAATAAAATTTTATTTATTACTGTTTTTCTCTACTAATTTTCATACCACCTCGAAAATATGTAAGTATTTCTTGATAGCCTTTTATATTTTTTTATTTTTATTTTATAATTTGATAATTATTAATTTATTCAGTAGAACATTTTGATCTAATTTATTTATTCAAATGATAAATTCTTTCAATTTTTTTTATTTCAGTATAATGCCGCGGAAAAAATTTTTAGTTTTAATATAATTTAAAATTAAAATAATAATAGTTCGATGTCAATGTTATCTACCTCATTTATAACAATTTATTTTTAGATGTCTTTAATTTATATAGTATATTTTATAAGTAAGTCACTGATTACAAACTATAATTTAATATAAGATGAATAAAATGTAAATTCAGAAAGTATATGTTGATTTGTGCTTAATTTCAAAATTTCGATACTTTACCTATTACTATTAAATTTTGGTGAAACGTTTAATTTTTAATCTCCTATGAATGAACCTATTCTAAATTTTTTTAGAAAATATTAATTTGATTGAACCCAAGAATTAGTAAAAAATTGATTCAATGTATTTTAAAAACTCAGCCACTGCAACGCGTGGCTGGGTCAGCTTGTATATATATATATATATATATATATATATATATATATATATATATATATATATATATATATATATTGTCTCATAAAAACAGAAAAATCTTTTACCTCATAAAAATTTACAAATTCCTGCAACAGACAGGTTAACATAAAATAAAATAAAAAAAAATTCAAACAATAAAAACAGGCCAATCAGAAATTCGGTCGCCAAATTTAGAAAACATAAAAAATGCTTTTTTATTTAATTTTATGGAAAAACCCATTTTTTAAAAACAGCGTATCAGCCCAAAAAGCACAAATGTAAAAAAAAATGCAGGATAAACGTCCCAGTGCGGGTGCATTCGATACGATGTGACAAGACAAGTGATCTGAAAATAGCAACTGTAGTTCGGAAAATATAGGGTTCCCTCACAAAGAAACAGTGAACGGGTTGGAAATAGAGAGGAACAACAGAAGAACGTAAATTTTTTTTTATCTATTCAGCCATTTAATGACACACACGAACGCATTCGAGAGATATAATGTACCAAATTAGAACAGGCAGAGCTGTCATGAGAGAACTGTAGGCAACCAATAGTCTTTTGTTGAAGTTTCCTTCGAGGCTGTTTTTATTTTGTTCCGAAGTGTAAACGCGAACAAAGAAATATTAATTCTGCAGTTCTCATTCGCATGTGAGAATCCCAAAGTCAAATTTAGTTTTGTAAACCTCCCTAAAAAATCACATTCTTCTTTACTTTTATCTACATAAAGATTAAAATTAACGAGGAAGCACTTTCGAAAACATTTCAAATAAATGCCTAGGTACTAAAGTCAGGGCAATTTTAAAATATTTTCTTAAAATAATAGAATGACATTAGAAATAATGATCATAAACTGGTTCAATAATACCGTTTTTTTCCCAAGAAAAAATTATCCGAAAATAATGGGGACAGGCAGGAATTTTTGTTTGAGGTACTATAGAGTACTAAATTTCTCAAATCTGTAAAACTGGCATATTTTATCATAGGAATATGCCATCCTTATATGAAATTAACGCCTAAAAAAAAAAAAACGTGCTGTTATATAAGTTTACAAGTAAATAAATATTTGCAGTCGATTTAATATAAACTTTCTTTTAGAACAACAGGGTTCAAACTTTCTTCCTTCCTATATAAAGCATTTTTAGAAGAATGGTTTTCACCATCGATCTCCTCAGTTTCTTCTATAGTAAGTATATCGAGGCTACAGCTTAATTATATACCAACAATTACGCATACAGCATCTAAAGGTAACAATGACATAAACTTTGAACAAAAATTTAGAAAAAGAGAGTCATTAACTTCTTTATCATTTTAGTAGCATTTTCATTTTTAATTTCTCAAACAAGTTTAAGTTTGCCCTTCAACGGTCACTTTTGTACACGAGGGCTAATTAGATCGAGGCCTACAGTTTTAAGTGGATTCTAAACAACTACAAGATGGACCAAGTCCAAGATGGGACTCGAACCCACGAATTGCTAAGCCGAAAGCAGGGCACTAACCATTCGGTTAGCATCATAAAAATTGGAGGAGGATCTCACAAAGAAACAAGATTTCAGAAGAATTGCACAAAAGTTACTATTTCAAATCATGCTGTCATTATGATCTGAAATCCCTTATAGACTCATAAGAGAAATTAATATAAGAAATATAAAGGAATTTTTTAAGCAGTTTTACAGATTTGTATTCGCCCAGTAGAAAACCGAACAATTGGAAGTTATTTAAGATATTAAGTTTAAACATAATCCCCACGGCTTTCCCTATCGGGAAAACTTTTCATAAGTTGTGGGCCACATTCCCGTACACATGGGGAGAAAACCCGGGGAATTCCCGAATGTCCCAAGTCAATCCTTGTTACTGTTAAACAATGAAAGTGGATTTTGCCATTCTAATTGCTGCATGCTTAAGTGCCAGCTGGTGAAAGTATTCGGAACTTTTCTCGAATTTCTGCCTAACGGCACCTGAAAAAGGTTCGTTATGATCGGAAGTCCTCTGGAAGGTAAAGGCACACAACAAACATTCAACTTATCAATTTTTTATAACAAAAAATTCAATACGATGATTGTAGGACATTACGTTCCCATTACGCTTTTTAAATTATCACTCCGCCTTACATAAATACAAATTTGTATCTAAATATACCAAAAAGTATATTATTATTCAATAAATGGATTTAAAAAAAATTTAAACATTTTTTATCAGTGATCCTTGATTCAGACTAAAACTCAGGAATACTGTAGACCACCCTCTTTAAAAAAAATACATCGATCCCTGAGGCATCTACCAGGATCTGGTTGAGAGAATCCCTCATTTAAGATATCGAAATTCTTGAGAAGATTATAAGAAATAAAACTAAAGATAATTTCTCGTAACTTTCATTTTAAAGCAACATTTTAGTTACGTTCATTATGCTTTTTTTTTTTACCTGGTTTGATTCTAAATATTAAGTTAAATTTCAAAATATAACTTTTCTTTGTCGTATAGATTTCTTCTAAAACATGATCATTGTGTATTTAATATAATTTTTTCAATATTGAGAGTGCAATTATATTTTTTATTTATTATATTTAAGGCAATAAGATACAATATTTAGAAACGCTAAATAAATTAGAGGAAAAGATTTCAGATTTAAAACCTAGGGTCACACTGAAACACTAAAAATTATCACCTGAATCAACTGCATATATTAATTCATATAAATGGATTTAAAGGTTACAAATCGAGTAATTACCTAGAGTTGAACGTAACAAGTTTTACAGAATATTACTATTTACTGGATCTTATTATTAGAAAAATGCTAATTATTTGACTGAAAAATTCTCATATCTTTCAAGAGAAAAGTCTTATTTTATGAGAAAGCTATATAGTATTTACAACAATAGATCAAAAAACACAATTTGAAACAACAGTTTTTTAACTTTTAAAAAATGGCAATGCGAGGCGATGTTGTGGATATTTATGGCATAAAATGCCACCAAATCAAATCATTCGCATAAGTAAAAAATTAGAAATTCATTTAGAACCTCCAAAATTTAAATGACCGATTTGTCTGTCACTTAACGGTCCATTTTTGCAAACAAGGGATAATTTGATGGACCTACCCTTCTAAGTAGATTCCGAACCACTACAAACATCCGAACTCTAGACCAGCGGTCGCCAAACTTATTGACCTTACAGACCATAAATTCTTAATTTAAATCCCGCGAACCCTGAATAAGACGTGTTAAGAGTAAAATATATTTATTAAAAAATTGTGATCTGAGAACACATAAAATGTACTTAGTTAATTAAATAAAACTATTAATTGTAACAAATTATGAAAGCTTTATTAATACCACAATAAACAAAAACTGAAAAAGTGTCATCTAAACATCACATAAAAACATTTAATGAGAAGTTATCAGTTGAGTTAGTACGTTTAAAAACTTTGATGCTTATTTGTTTACTAGTAGACAATTAACGAGAATATATAATAAATAAATTATCTACTGCATATAACCAGAAACCTATATAATTTTACAAATTTGAGATAAAAATGAAATAAAGGAGTTAAATAGTGAAGAAAAGTGAAAAACAGAACTATTACGAAATACTAAATTTATATTAAAGAATAGAATATAAGGTCACATAAATCAAACATACGGCATTTTATTCATTCAAAACGCTCAACATGATTTAAATGAAGAACTCAAAAACAATGTCTTTAATTTTAAATACTTTTTAGACGAATAAATTTTTTACAAACAATTTATTTTTTAATATAAAAAAAATAATCACGATAATAAACTGTGACTCTACTTAATAATACAATGCTTAAATATAAAGACGAAACTTTCCACCGCAAAAATTTAGATTGGTTATACTTTGTAACGCTCAGAAGATATAAAGACCTTCTTCAATAAAGCTTTTCACAACACATGAATGCTCTTTTTTTTTTCCCCCATCAAATCTGACTACCCATCAGATTTATCAAAAAGAAAACTCTGAAGATATAGGACGACACGCTTTTCTGAAATTAACTAAAAACAAAATGACAGCCAATTCTTCAATACTATATATTAACTATAATACCTGTTAGTAAAGATGTCAAATCTCGCATGCACTCTTCCGACGTGCTGTCAAGAAGAAACAGTTTTCCACCGAGCAAGTCCACAAAGAAATCAAAGAGAGATGACCTACATTTTTCAAACCTGGTGCGATGCAAGTGAGATGGCTGAACAAGTTAAATAAAAACCGTTCCGGTAATTGCTGAGGACAGTTCGACGTGGGAACAAAAGAAACGACCGTTTAGAAGGGGGGCCCTTTTTCCTAGCGTGCTAAACGATAATAACTGGCTTTTGGATGGGCAGCATATTTCAGACGCAAAGGAAACAAGTGCCCAACCTACCTTGACCATGCATACACGCTCGCGCACGAATACACTGAAAATCTGATTTGGTCCAGCGAACGCAGGAAATGCAGACCGGTTTTTTCTAACTTCCCTCCATCCCTAAAATTATCAGAATAGCCAAATTATGTATTAAAGGATCGATGAAAACAAAAGAATAAACAGGACATTTCCTCAGATATATAATTAAGATGGGATAAACTCGATATGTGTAACAATGGCTGTCCGAAACAGACGTGGGGTTGGTGTTTTAAGGTGCCAATATGCCAACTGAAGGAATTATTTCAAATTTTAACTATAAGATCAGCACCAAAACTGCAGAATTTTTAGACTACAATGTTAGATTTTCAGAAACGTTTAAAAAAAAAAAACGAAATACTAACAGAAGAAAATAAATTCTAAGTAAAGATAGGATTAAAATAACTGTCCGAAATTTATTATTTCATATAATTTTATCATTTATGTTTAATTATATACACGGATACGCTATAACATTTCATAACATTACATTTGTGAATTTAAAAAAAGATAATTTACACATTCGAATGTACTCTATTTACAATAAAAAAAAATTGATTTGATCAAAATTAAAAATTTCGATACGATGCTAGATTTCAGAAATTTATTCGGCTTCGTAGATAATGCTTTGCTTAACAGATAATTATAAATACTACCATTATCAATAATTTATAGTCCAGAAGTAACCAAACATTCAATAATTTAGAATCTTTAATTAATTTATTTGAATATATAACAAATTTGACATACAACTACTTAAAAATAGTCCACCCTTCAACATACTCTAACAAAAAATAAATAAATAAAAAAGTACTTATATACTTTATATATCTTTGGGATATTTTATTTCAAAAGAGATATTGTGTACACAATTTAAACATTTGCTATTTGCTTAGCAAAAAACTTTGCCTTATATTTTACTTTGTTGCCCCTAAAGTAAATATTAGACAAATTTCATCCGAAATCAGATCAGACTTGCTTGCATACTCTAAAAATAATATCTAATGCAAATGCAACTAATATTACATTTAGGAAGAAAACCCCCAAAAAATTTAGAAATAAATAACGCTATTAATACAAATAAAAAGTCGAGAAACAATATGACCAGCATCAAAGTAAAGTAAAAAAAAAATAATAAAATAAAATGGTGGTAATTCTTGCTGAACACAAAGCTTAATCAATAAAGTATCTTATATAGCAATTTTAAGTACTTTACAGAAAGGATAACATCGGGGAAAAAATCATTTGTAAATTTAAAGTAAGCGGAAAAGAGGATACAAAGAAAATGACAAAGATAATCTCATTTTGGGTAATTCTAAACTAATCCTAGTAATTCATTCACAGCAGAGGAAAAATTCGGTTAGCTAAAATTTAACATTTTTCCAGCTTAAAAGTTCACGCATATGAATTTTAAAGAAACCTCGCCGCAGCTCGTTCACATTCCTAAATTCTTAGGAGTATCCATAATACATATGCAGGAGAAAATCAAAAGCGGATTAAGAATTTTTTACTAAAAATAAAAATTTAATAGGATAGTAAAGGTTTAACATATTCATATATAAAATTTAGCATAATCATATAGAAATAAATTGTTAACTACTGTTGCAAAAGTAAAAACTACATGAAGTAGAATTATTAGTAATTATGAGCTTAGCAATTAAAATTAATTTTATTTAGAATACAAAGTCAATTAAACTGAAACTGAGCAACATTACCATGGAAAGAAACTGATCACAAAAATATATGGCCTTTTAATAAAAAAAATAATAATCTTTGTGTTAAACAATATAACAAAACACATTCACTCTTGCACAATTTAAATAAATACACACACTGTACACATCTAAAATAAAATTTTAAGCTACAATAATAAATTTTTAATTTTAGATACATTAAATACGTTTGAAGAAAATGCCTGACAAGTACAAGCAGTGTACATGAAATTAATACATATTTTATTTTCAGGAAGTATGTCTAGACATGATTCTGTTATACAATTACAAAATTGTAAATTATGTGAATTTACAAAATCGCGGTGAAGGAATATGTCTTCATGTAATTTAATAACTGATAGAAATATGAATGTAAAAGAATACGAAAAAAAATCTTTTTCTCCATAACTGCTTCAATGATTTCAAATACCTTCCAATTCGAACAAAATGTTCACGGATCTAACACGATCCCATAAATACCGGAACTGAAAAAGCGATCTAGAACAATTGCGATCATTCTACTTTAAAAACCTTCCATTTATCCAGATGCATATCACTCTAGATTTCGAAAATCACGTACGGGAAATAACAGTTATAGACAATGATCTTAAGTTAAGAAAGATTAGAAATAAATAAAAACTAATTCATTCTTTAAAGCATCCATTGATCCATTTGATGGATTTTATTACGGTTCACAACGAGGGAAAAAGAAAGATCACATTAACTCAGTAACAATAAGCGAATCAGGAACGACGAAAAGATAGATTATTTTTTTCAAACAATTCACCATTTATTGCTTTTGAAAACATAAGAATGGGTCGAAAAAAGTTTGCTTCATATTTCGAAAAATAGTCTTAAAATAATTTGGAAAATAACATTGAAATGTAAATACGTCGCATAAAAAAAACTGTCTCACTTCTTCGTTTCATACGGTTAGATTGATGTTGGATAGAGGATTACACCAAGGTCATCAAAATAAAAAAAAAATGTCCATGCGGACTGCAAATAGTCACATAATCGTTTTCATAAATCTGGTAGCCGGTTGCTAAGTCACGTTTACTCGACTGCTTGATAAAAAATTTAATTATGTAAGATTTTAAAATGTTTACGCTAAAAATTAGAAGTCACATTATAAAATGAATATTATATTTATACTAAGGTATATATATATATATATATATATATATATATATATATATATATATATATATATATATATATATATATATATATATATATATATATAAGATGCAAATTGCATGATTTTTTATTCTTATTTTTAAACCATAAAGTGGATGCTTCTTTTATTACAGATGAGATCCTGAGTACGCCACTTTACTACGATTCTCATTGATTTAAAAAATATCCATAGCGTCAGATAACGTTTCATCGCGTCATATCGTATGTGATCGATTATGTGACGGCGTTATAAATATGGCTTGTCCACGAATTTGCTGCCTGCCTTCAAATCGCATTCTTCGAGCGGCAGCAAACAAAGCAAAGTGTGAGAATTTATCAAAGTTCATTTTGTTAATAAAACGATTTCTTATATAAGGAGCAAAACATCGGTTTGAGAAATTGGTTTCCATTGATTGATTCAAGGACCATTAACGCATGAAGCAGAAAGAAGCAGAAAAAAAGCAAAATTAAAAAGACATGACTTAACATCCACTTTATGGTTTAGTTTAAATCGGCAAGTACGATTTAAATTTTTAAAAATTTCATTCATAGAATTTTAAATTAATGATTGCAATATTTGTAAAAAAAATCTCTTTCGAATCTTAAGAATATTGCCTTGCTTACGACAACATTATGTATATAAAAAATTTTTAATTAATATCGCTGAAATAATAAAAAGCAGATTTGTAAAACATGAGCTCAAAAATTTTGTTGACTTTCTTAAAATTGTTTTTATTTAAATATTTATTTTATTTTAATTTAGTTTTTCTAATATATACTCAGACTGTCAAAAAGGCTGATGTGGAAATTATTTAAAGGAAACATTGCGCAGTATCAAAATGGTGATGCACAGCTTCGTATTTGGTAATACTGTATAATTTTAAAAAATATTTTAATAATTTTTAATAATTATAAACGCTAAATATTCTAAATATTTAGGTTCCATACGAGACAGTATAAAACCATATAAACTACGTTTATACTATTTCTCTTCAAAAGCATGCTTTCAGAAAAAAAAAAATACAGTATTCCTAGTCTTATTTTGATTTCGAACTAAAAATATAAATTCAAATTTGATGGGTAGATATTTTATTTTGAAACATCAATAAAAGCAAGACAATTTTATTATCTGTCCTTTCTAGTTTCCATGAATGAAAAAGTGAAACTACTCAAACCAACAAAAAAAAAAACAGCTATTAAATTGTTTGGTTTTATGGATGCACAAGTGGAGCAGAAAGTCAATATTTACTGCACAATAAAAAATTCAGAAAAAGTTCATTCACAATGAAAAGCTATTTTCAAATGTTTAATTATTGTTTAAAGAAATGAAAAAAAACAAGTATGCTTACTATTCAATAACAAAATAAAAGTAAAATTTTTCGATGAAGTGTTGCAGATAGTAACACTTCACTTCCGCACAAATGTATAAATAAATAGTTCAAACTGCTTTCACAGAAGTACTTCACTTCAATAAATACACAGGATTATTTTATTACTGTGTGGTTTATTTTATATCTTCTGGGGAAAACTAGAAAATTAAAAAATGCTACATTACCATAAACTTTAAAATATGCAAAAGTCAATTTAAACAAATTCAAATATTTATCAATGTCTTTAGAAAATATGATTTTAAGTTCTTAGTAAACGTGTACTTAATGCAGGACTTTTATTGTTCGTCTGATTCATCGCATTTGATGCGCTTTATCACTGATTACAATGAAATCTGCCAGATTTTAATCTTAACATTTAATTAGGGCGAATGATAATGATGAGGGCGAATGATAAGTCAGCGTTCCTCAAAGCAGCAGAATGTGTGTTCGATCCATGAACAACAGGAGATGGATGTTGACCTTTCATTCTACTGTACGGTATTCTGTCGCAGTGGGTGCTTGGTAGATTTCCAGGGTTAAACAGTGCGGTACTTTTTTTTGTTTTTAGTAGCTAAAAATGACATGTTAACAGTTGGGCAAGATTATAAAGTAGAGATATTTTGATTTAACTGTTCATAATATTTTACTTCAATTACAATCAAATATTAAGTTCTAAATTTCAGACTGTATTGAGAATCCAGTATGAATTAGTTTGTTACTCAACGGTAAATTTTTGCACGCGAGGGCTTATTAGATTGGCATCTACTGCTTAACATAGGCTTCATACCACTAAAAACATCCAAACCTGAGATGAGATTCGAATTCACAAATTGTTGAACAGAAGACTACAGCGCTAACTGTTCGACGGCTAGTTTGGTGAATCGAATATGATTGGTTTACTTTGTCACTCAATGGTAATTTTTTTTTATCAATTTGGGGCTAATTGGGTCGGGACCTACAGTTTAAAGTCCATTACAAGCATCCACATTCAAGATGGGGTTCGAATCGACTCAATGTCTAAAAATGAATCTATGAATTGAACAGAATGCCATAGCGCTACCGTTCGGCTGCCAGCTCAGCAAATCGAGTATGAAATCGGAATCGATGTATAAAAATAGAAAAGGAACGGGATAGAAAATTTTTTGGAAGTTTTGCCTTTTGTTCTCATGATGACTAGGATAATTTATTGTCGTTATCTGAGAGTGCTTATCAAACTACTGCGGTTCGATTTCATGGAACAGATAGTCAAATTAATGATCAGTATACCAACTGTGAGGTATCTAATCCGATTTAGCACTCTTTACAAAAGCACAATGATCCAGTTGAAAGAAAATGGCAAGGTCGTTGAAATGACACACATCGCATCCCATACGAATTAGTTCCCAAGAATGTATGAGCGCAGATTGGACAGATTCAATACTTTTAACTTTTAGAATATTTTTTAGAGAAAATCCGATGATAAATCTTAAAAAAACACACAAAACAATACTTTAGACACAGTCAATGAAATAAAACATTTATAAATATTTACATACAATTCATCCCTAGCAAAAATTAGAACACAGACAGGGAAAAGTGAAGTATTTACAAGATCAAGATAACTGTTTCGAACTCATTATACAGAACAATTCACTTAAAAATTAGTGAACGATTTTTAATATATTCTATTGAAAGTGAAACCAATAAGTTTTCCGATTATTTCAGGAAATGATAGTTTATAAAAATAAATGATTTCGACCTGCGAGTATTGAATTTTAAATTCATCGCATTTATGCTTGAGAAGAAAAATTTGCAGATATTTTGACAGTCAATATGATAATTTCCTAAAGTAACTATTTTACAATATATTTCTTCAGACAAAATTAAATCCATTTTTCTACTGCACAGCACAAAAAAGAAGTGAACTTAATTGTCTTTTAAAGCGAGATAATTAGGCACTAACAGTGTTAGAAACAAATTTAAATTTCTGTGCTAAAAAATAGCAAATTTAATCCTCACCTTTATATTACGGAAATTAGAAGGATTTTTGTGTCTTTTGATAATGCATTTCATAACTTTAAGAAAGTGTGGCGCACGACGTCATAATTGCATTAGATAATAAGTAAGCTACATCCAGCAGTCGGCATGGACGGGGATATTAATGGAAATGAACTCTTGCACTGCCTTAAATAATGTCGGGCGGAAGATAAAAAAACAGCGGTAATTGGGTTAGAGCCACCAGGGGGGGGGGAAGGATGGAAGCAACTGTCCAACCCAAACACGCTTCTTCACGTCAATAAAATACCGCTTCAAGTTTGATAAGAAATGAAATAATAAGCCCTGAAATGTTATGAATCATAAACCCTTTTATAGCGGAAAACCAGTTTCGCACACTGACATCCTCCCCACGCTGTGCGTCTTTGTGAATGGTGTCAAAAAAAAAAAAAAAAGAGAGAAGAGGAAGTCCAACTTTCCGAAGAAAAACCGATGAAGAAATATTTTTAGACCATGGAGAGGAATGTTTCATAATTGAAAACATCCTACAGTAGGAAATTAGAAGATCTTTTCATGGCACCAGAAAAGAAAAATGGAGAATAAAAAGCCAAGCAGGGAATAAGCCATAAGCCTCCAAACAATTAGGCTAAAAAATGGAATGATGCAAAAAAAACCTGACATTGCAAATACATAGAATGTACATTGATGGTTCAGGATTGTATTGATTACTTGATGTATTTAAATCTCGCCAATGCATGTCGTCATTTTGAACGATGACGAAGTGTTGATGAAGTTATCCTCGCAACACTACAACATTAGAAAAACGATATGCTTCCTAAAAATTTAATTTGCATCCATCTTTTCAGTAGCAGAGGTCTCGGTTACCAAAGTGAAGCAAAATAAATAATAATAATATGACTGTCCACAAAGCTGAATAGTTAATCTTTAAATAGGATGGTTTTAAAGTATAGGCAATATAATAACCAGAGCAGTATACGCGATGACTCCCTCTGCGATGTTCTGATAAAATTAAATAGTAGAAATAGTATTCTGGATTTAGGTAAGTAAACATTAAAGTCAATTCATCAAATAAACGTTTTGCAAGCCTAAAATCAAGATTTGCTAAGCAAATAGTGGTTTTACACACTTAAGTTTCATTTTAAGAATTATGTTGAACAAATAATAATTTGAAATAATATTAACACAATAGCTAGAAGTAAAATAACTTAAAAACATTATGTAAATACTTTATTTAATGAGTTGCGTAAAGAGATTTTTTATACAAATTTAGTAAAAACAACTCTTTATGCATCAAGCAAATACTTTCACATCCGGAAGATAAAGATCAAGATTCTGAAGATTTGAGAGATATTTCATTTTTTTTGTATAAGGAAAAGGTAACAATATTTCACCAAATTTTAAATTTTAAAAAAACATTCTATGAACATTAACTTTTTTTCTATATTTGAGTTTCACTTAAATAGATATTAACTTTTTCTGAAATTCACACAAAATCTTATGATTTGTATTCAGTAAATATTTATATTCATAGGTAAACATTTGTTTTATTTAGTAATTAAACTAAACAATTCTACATACCTAATAATTTAAACACTTTAATTATTCCTATTTTTCGGTTTTGTATTTTTAAGGAGTAGGAGTTCCTTACATCTGAAATCAAAACTCAATAACGAATGAAGTAACTGAAAAACGTGAGAAAAGTTTCCAATAAAATTTTCGTTTAGGTCAAACCAAATTTCACACAGGAGTGTGAAATTTGGTTATACCTTATTGAAGAAAATTTAAAACTCTCATTGGCTTTTCTCTTCCTATTTTATCAAATTCAGATTTCCTAAAAATTAATATTCTATCGAAAATAAGATACACATTATACGAAATCAAAGTATTCAAAAGGAATTTATCCATTTTCGCCGTGATATTTTCAGAAATATCTCTATAGTAAGAGGTTTCTTTTTGCAGAACCAGGAAGAATTTTTTAATCTTAATCATTCTTAAGAAACAAACTTTTTATTAGAAAAATTACTTTAAAAATCTTCCTATATTCCTTATAAAACAGTCTCCCTATTTTCCCTCTAAAAGTCTTCCTACAGACATAATTGTTCTTACATGTACAAACTTTAGAACATAAAAAAATTATTATAAATTTTAAAAAACGCAGATTTTCGTATGATTATACAATAAAATAATTTTATTAATTTATTTTATTTCCAATTGAATTGTAAAATAATACTGCACGAAGTGTTATAAAACTTAATGACAATATTTTAATTTCTTATAGTAGTTTTATACAAAACTTCATAGAAATTTTTATATACACAAACTAGTATGTACTAGAAAAATTCAATTTCTTAATTATATTTTTTTAACAAAACGATATTTAAAATACGTTTTTTAAAGAGGACTTTTCATCCTCTTCTCATTCAGATGAAAAATGTGACATTCTCACACTTATCTATTTTCCTCGGGACTAAAATAAATATTAACATTTATGTCTATTTTATTGTTAATATTCCTTACTTTTTCTAAATTTTGGTTAAATTGCAAAAAATATCAAATGTTTATTAATATTTTAATAAATTAAAATTATTTGGACAGTTGCAGTACCTGTTATTCAGCACCTCTGAAAGCTTCATATACAGCAGCATTCATCATTCTCAATTTGTAAAGAGTATGTAATTAAGTTGAAAATAAAATATTTGCTTCTTTAACATTTATGTCACATACCTTTATAGGTTAAGTTTTAAGTATAAGAAAAAAACTTTTATATAATTGACAATATGTCGATTAAAAATGTTCCGTTCCTCCTCTTCGCTTTCATCGTCTCAAGAACCTTTACAGAAGCAAATGCCAACAAGATACCTTCAACACGTAAGTATGTATTAATTTGTACTTGGATGCCATGTAATATTAAATCAAGAAAATAAAATGAATATGTCCCCCCCCTCTTATGAAGAGATGATACAACTTTCATAGATAAATCCATTACGTTGTGCTATTCATAATCTTAAAGTGTATTTAAATAGGCTTTATTTTATAAAAAAAAAAATTTAACTGCTTACACAGATTGTATAAATCATAATTATTGATACAGAACTTATACCTTACTTATTGCGGATTTGCTGCTGATATCCATATCTATATATTATTAATGATATATAAATCCCCATGCCCAGATGATACAATGATCTGGGCAGATGATTTATTTTTTTATTCATTATTGTAGCGTTGTTTTGTTTTTCCCAGGAAGATTGAATAAGAAGGAAGATGAATGTGTTTTATTCAGATTTCCTAGTTATTTCAGAGAATGAAAAATAAATCACCTAAAGATGAATGCTCACCACAGAATTAATAGAGCAAAATATTTCACACGAAGATCAATTAAAGGCTGAGTAAGAACAGTCTTAAATGATGGAATTCATTCAACTGAGTTACACAACGTAACTGATAGAATTAAAAAAAAGAAATCTCAAAAGATTAAATATTTAATTTATATATAAAAAAATTATTTTAACACTGCTTTCTTTAAAAATTAAATAACTTCATGAAAATTTCTGTTCAAAATTAACATTTTCATTCTAAGTTCTTACATTTTAAAATAATGAATTAAAATTTTATGATTTTCTGTTTTTAAATTTCTTATGTATACATTATCTTTAAGTATTATTTCATTTTATCATGAAAATAATTTTTTTAATTTTATCAGACTAATGGTTTCAAAATTTTGATAAATATATTGAAGAAGATGTTAAAACGATAAGCATGCCACACATTTTACTCCAGGAAAACATATTTGGCATACGATAACTTTTAAAAATTGATTTGAAGATTATAATATTGATTAACTATTTAGTTATATTAAAAATACAACGATTTCAATGCTGGTATGAAATTTATGATCGTGAATTGAAATAATTTGACTACTAAATAATTAAAAAATATCCTCCAATACACACAATCTAAATAATAATCTGTTATTTTGCTTTTTTAGTGCAAACTTTTTTTTCCCACTCATATTGAAGAGTTGTTATTTTGTTAAATACAATTATTATAGTGAATAATAATTTTGTTAATACCATATGCTTCTTTCGGAGCAACATAATACAAAACATGGAATTACCTTTCATAACGTAACTTTTCATTTCATTCTAAATTTGATCCTCAAGCGAAATACTGTTGCATCAAAAATAAATTATTTGTATATATGTACGCAATAATAATCAACTGAACAATAAATTCAAAAGTTAGTATAGCACATATTGAATTTAAATAAAACGTTATAATGAGAAATGACAAGAAAACCATCCGAAAAGAATTGTCTGAATTTCAAAATTATTTAAAATTCCATAGAAAATAATTTTTCCAAATCACTGATAATCAAATAAGCAGTGGTATGCGTGTCAGTCTTAATAGTAGCAAGCGAAAACCTATTGAGCAATTTAAAGGAATTGAGAATAAATTACGTCACCTTCAAGAACTTGACCGATGAGTGTAGAAATCTCCTTCACACGCTACTGAATACAACAGTACTTGGAAAATGCATGGCTTGATGATAATATAACAATGCGGCAAAACTGCACGATAAGGAGAAGGTCGAATGGTTGCTTTCGGGACCACTGTGTCTAGGCTATAGCAATCAAGTTCTCGAGCGACAATGGTATGATGGTATGACCAGTACCCCTAGAGGTTCCAGAGGGTGTTGGTATAACAATCCAGCTGCTTGGCAGTTGAATTTTTGTAAATTTATGAAGAGTTGACTATTGAGCTCAATGTTTTTTTTACTTGGTTTACGGACAAGTCTTGGACATCGGAAGAAAATGTGAAGATATTGCAATTCGTTTCCACAATTTTAAAAATGTAAAAAAAAAATAATGTATATATATATATATATATATATATATATATATATATATATATATATATATATATATATATATATTTCAAGCTTGATCTAATTTTTCGAATTTGTGTAGCAATTTCAATTTCGAAAATGTTTAATATGGACCGATTTTTTTTTTTTAATAAATACAAATAACTGATTTATTACTGATTACAGATTAATGTACCACAAAAGTATTAATAGTGATTTCAACCGCAAATAATTCATGTCCGATCGCATTTGCAAACTGAAAACCTAAATGAGTACTTCTGTTTTATTTACTACATCGTTTTTTTTAAATACCTACTATTAAGACTTACAACAAAAAAAAAAGTTGTTTTATTAAAAAATATTTCTCAATCATCCCATAAATTGCGTTTTATCATCTTTTTATAATTTTAATACATTAGTAAAAATGGCAAGAATTTTATTTTCATAGGAAAATGGCATTCTTCTCAAAAAGGAAGTCAACGATTCATTTAATTGTATACAAAATATTACAACAATTTTATACATTTTATTCAAACCTATTTATTAACTTATTAATAAATAGGTTTACTTATTAATAAGTTAAACTTATTAATAAATAATTATTACATTTTGATATGTTCTAGAAATTTTAAAATCCTGAACGCAACAATTGTGAATTACGCAATATGTGACCACAATTTTAATCTTTATTATGAACCTTGGATCAATTGAGAAAGGACCTAACTCCTTTTGGAAATGTTTAATCAAATAAGTATAAATAATGTAAATTAATTAAGGAAAAATATTTCATCTGACACAATTTCACTCTCATAATTATTTGCTATAATAATCTTTATCTCTCCTAAATATATATTAGAATATAAATAACTTTTTCAAGGAATAGCTAAATCTGCTGAAGTTTATTGGTCTTAGTAAAAAAATGGAAAAAGAGAGCTCTAATAAAAAAAACAGTTATTGCAAAATACAACAAGAGAATTAATCTTTTAAAAGAATATGAAAAAGACCGTAACTAAGCCATTTAATATCGAATTTAAATAATCCAAATTTAACAACAGTTAGCATTAACAAATTGACCTTGTAATATAATATATAATTTAAAAAATAATAATTCTTAAACTTCTAAACTAATGTTAAGAACTATTATTTCTATTTTTTATAAAATAATTGTCTGCATACATTTATCAATCCACATTTTACTCAAAATTTAAATAATTTCAGAATTCATTTACAGTATTTTAAATTTTCTATTATTGGAGGCACAGACAAACATAAATTAGTATTGTGAAATAAAAATTATTTTTTTCTATAATAATTCTACAAATCATAGTTTTTTCCCCTTTAATTAATTCATGCATTTTTTTCTATAAAAAAATAATTAAGAATGTTTACTTATGAAAATATTTTTCTTAAATAAACATTTCGATCGATTTGGAGGAAGGGAAGTGTTTTTGAGCTTGAAACATCCTTTTCAATATTCAAAAAAGCCCAATCTATAGATAAACTTCCAAATTATTCTTTTTTTGTCACAATATACATTAAAAAAAGGAAACTTTCCTATTAACTAACAAATGTTGTCATTGAAAATGGTCCTAACAAATAACTTAATAAATCCCTACCAATAATACATTGTGCAGCTTCAAGGGGATTTTAATGTATGAATTACAATTTTTTCTAATTTAATTTAACCTTAATTTTACATAGAAATTTTAAAATTTTACTTAATATATAAAAATGAGGTATAAATTTAAAAAATACATGAATGTAATATTAACAAGAAATAAATCAAAAACAAAAGTCATTTCTAAATCTGATACAACATGGAAAGAATATGTATTTAATTTTAATATTTATAGCCTCCATTTGAATTGAATTGATTATCAATATAGTTAAAGAATTATCTCCATTTGAATTTGATTAAACTAAAAATTATATTTTCATATTTATGATTAATGAGGAGCACAGTCTTAAATTTGAAACAGAAAATAATGAATACATTTATTGGAAAAATATTTCATGATCGAAATTCATTTTTTTTAGCTCAATTCATCAAAATTTCTCCATGTTATTCGAAATATGTAGATTTTTTAATGATTTGTACTCACATTACTTTCTACATCTCAAGAAAAATATTTGATAATTTTCTTTTTATTTTTTTAACGTCAACCAATAAATAGCATGTCTTAATTAAAAATTTAAAAAATTAAGCATTTGTACAAGAGAAAAATAAAAAAAAACGTTTATTCACTTGCCATTTTCTAATCATTCCTATTATTTTTCTAAAAAGAAATAATTTAAATATAATTCCCCATTTACCACTAAACAGCCCGAGACTCACACTATGAAAAAAACACAGATCTATTTTAATTATTTAACAATATTTAGTCATACTAGACCAAGTTAATGGGAAAATTTTAGAGAAAAGTTTGCTTATATATATATAGATAGATAGATACAGATTCCATAATATATTTATTACGCGAAAGCATGATTTAAAATTTATCCCTCTGAATATCTTCAACAAAAATTTGAAGGGAAAAAAATTGCTCTAGTGAGAATGCTGTGATTATATATAGTTAATACTGTGGCCAACAATACAAACTCTACAGTAATTATTAACGTTACTGTTCCAGAATCTCAAAATTGAACACAATACTGCACACACCTGCCAAAGGAAGGCGGATTTCTGATTCGCTGAGAAATATACCCATTAAAAATCACTCGACTCGATGCACATTCCAAGACTTGTGCTCTACATGGGTTTTATCAGAGGGGAAAAAAGAAGAAAAACTGTTCATATTGTCAAATAAAAATATCGCGCTGTTGACAGGAAGAGAAAGAGGATCTGTGTCAATAGCAGTGCCCTTGAATTTGCACAGCGGTAAAAGATTTGATTAAGAATGCGAGGAACAAATTTCCACTTGCTTTTTTTCAGCCGGTTTTAAATTATACGCCTGCAAGAACAAGGGGCTTGTTGGGGAAGTTGCGAAATCAAGCGGCAATGCTGCAGATTTCGGAACGAATGACTGCAGCAGGATATGGAATAGAAAATCCTGCATTTAATATGAATTATGAATGCAAAGTTTACTTCTTACTTAATTTTATCTATAACAGAATGCTCTTGAAATGTTACAAAAAATTTTAAAAGAAAATTACACCCTAATTTCAACAAAACCTTAACTATGAATATAAAATGTAATTATTTCTACAACAATTAATTCAATTTTATAAGAAATATATTTCCTATGCATTTGTAAGATCAATCGTGAATTCAATACATCATTTTTTTTTGCACTTATTTTTAAACGATACAGAAAATCTAAATTCTTGTTTCAGAATTAACTTTCAGCATTCAAAATGTGATTTGCAGAATTCTAGCTTATTTTGATATATAAATGAATACTTTCTTTAAAAATACCATAATGAAATTCAGTAAAAAGAGTTCGAATAATTGATTTTTGAAACAAAAGTTTTCAATTTCCAACTAATTTGAATTTTTCAAACTCATAGATATTCTTATGGAAAACTAAATTTTAAAATTAAGAAACCAAAAAAAAATCTCCGAAGATTTTTTTTTCTTCTACTTTTTCTACAGTAAAATTGAAACATTTTAAACAGCAGTCATACGCGATCAGTAAAAAGTAACTTATCCTCTTGTGTGATAAAAATTCTGTAAATTGTTTTTTAACCAATGTATATCATTTATGGAAGTATAGCTTTATCTAAATTAAATTTATAATAACCATAAGCGATAAGAGGTATTTAACAGATTTACCCAAATACTTATTACATAACTTATTCAAATGCTCATGGCAAACTTCATTCATGCTACAACTTAAACTGTGCTCATCATGTTCTAGTAAAGAAAATACGAGCTTCGGAGTGGAAGATCCTGAGTTCAATCCTGACCACTGTTAAACAATATGAGATTGGTTTTTGACATAGCATAATAGATAGCCTAACAGCCAAAGGCAGCTGTAAGATATTTGAGCATAATTTTGCCTTCTGGAAGGATTTTTCATATATACTGGGCCTTTTTCCCATGTCTTAGGTCAGAAAAATCTAAAAATTCCCAAGTTCCTACATTGATCAAATATACATGAAAAAAGATCATAAATGCAATGTTTACCTCCAATTATTCAGCAGTGGCTGGGAATCTTCTACAATGAAGAGTGCAAACTATTCAAGAGACGGTAACAATTTTGTGATCTAAGTTCTTGTTCCCTTGGTAGATATTTGGGATTTATTAAAGTTTTTCTCTTGTGATGTGTGAATCTGGGCGAATATCCATAAAAAAATCTCTATGAAGGACATACATATTTGTAAAAACTTTCGTAATTTTGCAACATTCCCAAGCCAAATCTACTTACAGATTTTTTTATTTTTTTTATTTATGTACGATTTTAGCAAAATGTCTTCGATATTTACTGTCACAAATTTTTAAGTGAATAAAAGATGTTAAAACAGAATTTGCTCCCTTTCTTTTTAGTATTTTGATATAAAATAATAGAATTGATTATTGGTCGGATATTTTTCAGTACTAGCCAGAGCAAGCATTCGGATGCTGAAAAGAAAATATAAACAGAAGACATTCAAAAGATGTATAGTGATCAAATTTACAAATACATACAAATAAAAAATATATCACGAAAATGGTTAAAAATCAATAGAACATTTCAAATTCAAAACAGGTTGAAAGTAATGTACAAAACAAAATTGGATATAATTTGTTAATTTATTTTATTTTAAGGAAAATATTCACTGCAGTTGTGGATATGCCTTTAGTTCTTTAAATTCACGATTCTTTTTTAATGCTAATTTTTTTTAAAAATGAGATGATCTATTCAATTTAAAATTGACATTTTTCCACATATTTTTTAAAAATACTGTTTAATTAAAATTAAATAAGATTTAGAACTGAATAAATAATTGTCACCAATAAATTACACAGTGAATGATTAAAACCATATTTTGGAATTCACGCATTACTCAATGACTTCGTTCATTAGACAAGAAATATAGAATAAATAGGGATTCTGCTCATTATACAGATGAAAATTACATATGTTACAAAATCGCAAACAATACGCAGTAGTTATTTACAAAATTTAAAATACAATTAGGACAAATGACTGCTCGATTAATCTCGGCAAAATTTTTAATAATTTCTTTTCTCAAGACCTACATTTTTATGGTTCGAATTAGATCAAATGTCTCGATAAAAATAATAAACAGGAGACAAAATTATCCTCCGAGTTGAAACAAGTGACCGTTTTTATAAACAGATAAATTAAAAACCTGTCTCGGTAGAGAACAAGTCTCCAATATAATTTGCATTTAGCTTGTGAAAAAGGGCAAAGCTATTAATTATCAATATGAAATTCCTCTGTAATACTTATCGAGGCGATTGAATGATCGTTAAGTCTTCCATTCAAGAAAAACGATAACAGAGGTGCAAGAACAATAAAATAATTTTTAAATTTAAAATTTTATAAAAGCATAAATTTAAACGTACTTTTAAATTTCATTAACTAATGGAGAGCTTTTTTTGTCAAAATATATTTTTAAAGCTTAGCATTCAGCATTCAGCATTCCGCATTTCAGTGTCCTTCAGGAAAAACAAAAAAAATTTTTGAACACAAAAGTTATTTTTGACCGTCATGGAAAAAAAAATAGAATAGAATTTTTAGGAAAATATTCAGTAGTCAATATAAAAAAATTTCCTTTTCCCAGTTCCCACGCCAGTAATCATAAGGTAAAGTTTAATTTTGTTGATATCATTTAAGTCACCCATGACGAATTTTTCGGGAATTACGAAAAACTTAGTGGGTGGTCAGTAACACTCATATAGCTTATCTCTGCTTCAAGTACACAAAACTATTTTCCCGTGGGTGTTTTTCTTTTTCCTCTTAAAAATGAATACAAACAAAAAAAAGGGTAAGAAATTCTGTTTACATGGAAGTTGATATAAAATTCAACGCATCAGATCATATTTCTCTATATTATTACTAAGATGGAAAATCGGAAGCAACTGGGAAAAAATTAGATCTGTAATTATAAGTCATTTTTTCAAGCAATAAATTAGCCAAATATCAAAGATTTCCCTTCTTTATAATATATAATTTACAAAATTATCTTTATAATATTATCAAATAATGAAGTTAGGAGAACATTTACTTACAGTGTACATTATTATTATGAAATTAAATGACATTCGAAGTGAAACAAATCACAGTGCATTAATTTTAGAATACAAAGCTTGAAAAATATAAAATTAGTATTTAAAAATTTTTCTATAACTATTTTGCATAAAAGGTTTTCAAAAAAATTCTTTTTCAGTGGCTTAATTTACGAAAAGCTCTATTTGTCACATCTGATTTTGTGTCTTTACCTCACTTAAACTGAAATCGAGCATGGAACAAGCACATCTTCATAATTTAAAAGATATAAATGATATTACCGTTAACACGATTAAGTTATACAAGTTCACAAAGAAATGACGACTTCACAATACATAAGTATATTTCCAAATTATTCAACTGTTGAGATGACAAAAAAATTCGTTATGTACAAGAACGAACTATGAGTAATTCATAACATAAAACAATTTATAAGAGCAAAAAATCAAATGCGTGGTTATTTCGCAAACGAATAATGATTCCCATCAGAAGAGAGAATCAAGGTTCTGTACATCACACTGTAGACCACCCCCACCACCAACGCAAAAATCTGGGATTAAAATCTTCCAACTCCTACATATTCAGTACAATAACTTCTTTAAGTATGGAAAGGAACCCAGAAAAATGCATCCTAAATGATGATATGTGGGTTTCTTTACGAAGGAAAAGTTTTACGACTTTCGATGAAACTCGTAAAAAAAAAGCTAACCCAATATCAAGGTCACCATTACAACAAAAACATTTACAGGTGTTTCACCTGATGCCCACACACAAGTCTGTTGTCACTGGCAGAAGCTGTGTAATCACTTGCCAATCGTATCGCTAATGAGTTGGAATAATGAAATAAAAGTCTTCGTGGGTTGCAAGCCGCTTTTGGGAAAGAAACGACTAAGACATTTATTTGCATCACTTGAAATGAATTGATCAGCAATATGCATCAGACAACATCCTACTAGAATTTAAAAAATTATATTATTTAATATAAGTGAATTAAATTTAGAAAAACCGAGCAATGGTTTCCAATTTATCATACTTTATGCGGAAGTTAAAGATTTATGTCTTATTGATTCGAAAAACTATTAAAAAGATAACACAATGATAAGCACAAACACATATGATAATTATAACATTATTCCGTGCAAATTTTATCGAAAGGAAACGACTGAATATTGAAGATTCAATTTATTTTATTTTAAACTATATGAAATGATAAAACCAAAATATAATTTGCAGCTAAATAACAGACTACTGAAGCAATATTAGGCATGTAAGTCGTATTTATCCATATTATGTATATTTATCCTTATTATGTACAGATGCTAAAATCACGGTTATCCGTATTTCATAATCGGGAGAAGAATGAAGAAATACTTAAAAGATTCGTTTTAAAGGAATACATACATGATTGCGTTCTGTGTCGAATTAAAAATAAAATAATCGTTTTACTTACAAGTACATAACATAAATGACAATTTCGAAGGTAAAAAACTGAAATTTTAAGCAAATTTTAGTAAGATGTTGAACTTTTTACGGTGTATAAATTTAAAAATGTTATATAACTAGGTTACTTTTTTATATTGTAAACAGTCATTTCTTGGCTATTTTTTTAAATGTCTTATGGGTACAAGATACATTAACCGCGCAGATAATCCAAGTGATAAATGCACATATCAAGTGAATAAATTTTATTTTGATGTTTCATCAAATAAAATAATATAAAGAACCGATGCATTCAGATATTTAGATAGTATTTCACTTCTAAATATCTGAATGCATCGGTTCTTCTCAAATGTTTCTTTGGAAAATTTACGTATTAATCCAATTAATTTATTATAAAATATTCTTGCCACACTGTATACTAGTAGTGAAACAGTCTCAGGTTCGATCCTAGCCACTATTGAAGGAAGAAGATAAAATGCAGCGTTTCTGATTCACGCACATAATTGCGAATGAGTCAAAGAAAGCTTTCGTGGTTTTCTCGTTTTTGCACGTATAAATATGTCTCACACTATCCAAAAAAAATCGCGTACCCTATTGTGGATTCCAAGTGCTTTAGTTCGGCAATTAAGTTTATATCACATCAACATCATTGCCACTGTATTTTAGATTTATACACCTCACACTGTATTTTAGAAACAATCTGGTATTATACAATACAAAAAAACTGTCACTGAATTAAAAACTTTACAACAATGGAACATTAACTTTAAACATATGTGTATACATTTTGAAACATTTATGATGATCAAATTACAACGACTCAAATTAAAATTACTCTAGTGGGAACTCATAAAAAAAGTAGATTCACTTTTTATTTGTGGCTCATTTTGGTGAAATGATTACGGGGTTTCTTCTTTTAGCTTAAATAAGTAACTATACGATGACAATTTTTAAAAAATGAGGCAGCATTTACCACTCAAATGAGCAATGCTGTTTTACCAAAACCCACATCACAATCAGATAAGATTTTTTAGCATTTTTTCACAGAAATTATGTCATAAAATAGAAAACAAGCAAGAAAAAATAAAAGAGTCGCCATAATTATTCGTAAAAACCGCTCATGTATCATATTTCACTCCAAGCTTAATATTAGAATCAACCACAGGAGGTTATGCTGCTATTTGAAATTTTATAATACGAAAACATAATGTGTATTAATTACATATGAAACAAATAATAAAAAGTGTGGGGTATACACTTAGAACTAAAAAAAAAACTCGATTTTAATAAATTATTTACCGACTTAATGTCACCAACTCGCGTCTTACGAACGCATTCGTTATAATTTTAGCAAATAAACAATGGCAAACCTGCATTCGAGTCCGAACAAATGGCTACTTTTTTAAAAATATTTCGTATGAATTTAATACCACTTCTTTTGCATTACGAAAATAATGCAAATTCTTTTGACTTAACTTCTGTTCTTAAATAACAATTTACTAAAAAAGCAGGCAATACGACTTTGCGAGAATGGAAAAGCATGCTCAAACATAATGGTAATAAATTTTTTAATAAATGTACATTACTTTCAAGCAATTCCATTTGAAACTAATGTACATTTATAATGCAAAAAGTACTAGAGGTATAATTGATGTTTGTTGTTCAGAACTACAGAGGTAATCAATGCTAAAACTTCTATAATTTTTGATAGAATTTAAATACAAATAACGTTAGTTAAATCACAATCGGCTCACTAAAATGTGCATCATAAGTTCATATATTTTACAAGCCTATTTTAAAAGATAAATTTTTATTTTTTAATGTCATTGTATAACACTTAGACAAATTAAAACAGTCAAATTTATGAATGTCACACACCATTACTGTATGTCAAATCGAATTTCCCATGAAAATATAGAAAATTCTGAATTCTCCGTAATTAACTTGCTACTCTACCAAGATAAATGATTAAAAATAGTTATTTTGGCACAGAATTTTATCAAAATATGAAAATAAACCCGATAATCAACGCACTTAGATTCACACAAATATATCAAAAACAAAAGTTCAATGTACTGCATCGCAATACGATGAATATTCTTGCACTTTTATAATATCATTATTATTACTGATGACACTTTCAGAAATACTGCAAAGAAATTTCGAAATATGTTCCAAATAGTCAGTTCCTGTTCTAATACATATTACAACACTCACACAAATATATTTTGCTTTTACGTTTATATTTGAATTAATATATATACTTAATTTTGCTTTTATGTTTTTTGCCTGTTAGTTTTTAGAAAATAATGCCTTTTTTAAAATTTGTATCTTTTTTTTTCATTACGATTGATTTCATAGTGAAAAAAATACTGCTTTTGATTTCTAATATTCCCCAATTAATGGACACAAATATTTTATCTCGATTTTATTATTTTCACAAAAAAAGGAAAACAGTTTTCTCCAGGAAAATTTTCTTTTCATATATTTTAATATGTTCAACACCATTAATTTAAGAAAAAAATTATAAACGATATTTTTAAAATCTATTTTTACCATTTAATTATACAAATAATATAAACCTGCACAGCAGCGTCTATCGACGACTGCGGCGTAAGATAAAACTTTTTAACAAAAATGAAAAATAATTCAATAAAACGTTTTGAATTTCTTATAAAATGATTAAAATTATGCTCATGAAAGGAGTTTTTTAATTAGTTCCCACAATACGGTTAAATTTTATGAAACAGGAAAAAGAAACCATAAAATTCAAACAGAAATGCATTCTTAACATCTTTATTTATTAATAACATTTTAACTATATGCATCCTTATTCCATTCGTGTAGCACAACAGTAACTCCATTCTCAAACTACATTTTTTTACACTTATTATAAAAATTATTAATTCATATTTAATTATAAAAAAAACTTTTTATACTACTCTTCTACACTTAATTAAAAAAAGTTTCGTTACTATAGCCAACTTAACTTACAACCCTGACAACTATCAGCAGAATAGCTTGCTCTAGATCCAAATCCATTTTCTATTATTATTTTTTATAAAACGAAAAAAAAAAAATCCACGACACTAAATTATCTTCTGATAGAGAAATGACATCCTACGTCAATAAGCAGTGGGAATCCTGCTCTCTTGCTGATTTCTTTACATTAGACTTCTTTAACGAGCTCAGTATGGCGTTAAGTTCCCACTGTGAACCATATCGCCAAATCGATTTAGCACAGCAAGGTGCGAAATTAAAAGGATGTCATATTCAAAAGTCATATACCAATTGAAAAACTGTTCATATAATACTATGGCTTGAAGACTGATCTATTATAATGCATTCATTAAGCCGTTAGCAATTGACGACCTTCAAAGAAGTAGTCCTGCTGTTGGAGTGAAGATGATTAATCCATAAAAAAAGCACTTCCGCAAAATAAAATTGACATTTTTAGATTTTAAGTTTAGCTATAAAGGATATAAATTAGAAATTAAAAGTTGACCACAATATTATGGGGACTTCGTTCTTGAATTAATAAATATAACTTCATCTTACTTATGGCCTAAGGAGAAAGACGTCATACCAGGCGTACATATTTTTAATATTATAATAAAACAAAAATATACGGAAAGATAAGCAATATTTACTATATGGAGTTGTTAAAGTAATATTTGAAAAACTGAAAATTATATATGTCCATAATTTTCTCTCACTTACTGTTCATTCTTATTTTGCTATTACTAAAATATAAGGTTTGATAAAAATGATTATGATTAAACGTGTGAAGTTCAGTATAATAGCTTTTTGCTGAATTTGAACCATAAAATAAAGTACAAATAATGAGAAGTATCATCAATAAGCACATTACAATAAGATATTTAAAAAAAATTATATACTAGTCATATAGCTCAAAATTCATATATATTTACTTAAGCAAATTTAAATCGTCATTAGAAAAAAATATTTTATGTATTTATAATGTAAAAATCTGTGTGAGTATAAAGATAATTTTTGAATAACTCAGTCTGAATTGAACTTTACGGTAAGCTAATGTTTATAGAAATTAACTATTTATTACTTAAAAATAATGAATAATCCACAGAAAAATAAGAGAGAGAAGATAATTTTCAATACAAATACACCTATTTTTAAGATTTCAATTAGCATAAAACAATCTGACTGGCTCAAAGAATTGTGACCATTTATATTAAAATCATGATAATGTTCACATATCCATATAATTTAAAATAAATGCATTTTAATAGGAAAACAATTAAAGGAATCAGAAAATACATTATTTACTAACTCAAAATAATAAATTTACCAAAAATTTATCAAGAAATTCACTCAGTTAGCTGAATTCCTAAATAAATACAATCACTTCTAACAATAAACATGCTTACTCCTTATGGTTAAAAAAACAACATATAGGAAACAGAGTTCCAATGATTATAAGAAATATAACCTATGATAATTATGAAGAAAGCTTCATATTTTTTATCCAATACATCCTTTTAAGAAACAGTATTTTTATTTAAAATGCATAATTCTATGATACATCAAAAATATTCCCATTTAAAATATATACAAATAATTGAAAATATTTTAAATTTTATTTTGTATTTAGAGCTAAATTCAGTAATTTCTAAGTTTTATTGAAAGCAAAATCAAATTTCATAGGACATTTATTAGTAATTAATTTGACTAAGTTCTTATGAAATAAAATAAAATTAAATTAACATGATAATTAACTGTAGTAAGTAGTTACATAGGGGTTATATTTAATAAAAATTACATTTTCTGTATATATATATTTAATTTTGCAAAATTTAAGAAAATTAAATTATAAATAACTGACTTCACGTTTCTAATACTTTAGAGGAAACTTTCCAAAGAAAGTAAACTAATGATAAATTCAAATTCTAAGTATCAAAAATACACAAAATTAAAAATCGAGAATGAAATATACTGATTAACAACATACATTTGCTTGTGTAGAAATACATTATGCTTTTCTATGTATTTAATTATCATACAAAAAGTGTTATGTTATTTTTTGACATGACACTTTTTTATAAGGTTATTTTTTAATAAATCCATTATTTTTAGCCCACCCTAAATATTTAATGAGCTATCAGTTGAATGATTAACTTTGCAATCATTCATCTGTCGGCTAGTCTAATATTTAAGCATACAGAGTGTTTAATTTTTTAGACCTTTACTTAAACAATTCATAGGTTTAATTTGTATTTTGGGCATGTATATTCAAAAAACTTTGCAAATGAACCTTAAATTATTAGTCCCGATTAGATAAGCTCTCATGTGCAAGACGACCAAAGAGAAATATAAAAATAAAATAAATCAAATTTAAATATAAACTAATGAATATTAATAAATAATAAAATATTTACGAACAGATAATACAACATTAAACAATAGATAAAAATGAATAATAATTTATGTAAAAGGAAAGCTCAGGTAAGAATTATACATTTTTTTAAAATAACTATTACGTGTGAGCTTTAAGAAAAAATGAGATGTAAATTAGATAAAAGGGTACATACTTAACAAAGAATCAAAAAATTAATTATTCCAAATTTTAATAAGGTTTTATTCTTTAGAGAACATTTACTGGGATAGAAACTGCATCATTTGACAATTATCAAACAAATATACAAATTATAAAAACTACAAAAACATCCAGAAATAAAATAAACATATTTGTTAATATAACGAAAACCATAATAACTTTGATCTTTGTTTACTTGAATGTGTACCTTTAGTTTTTTTTACAGAGACATTTATCTGTTATCTATGCTGAAAGATGAGCTAGAAACCTTTCTAAAGGTACTGAGGGATTATAAAGGTGTTGCCAAGTATACGGTGGCTATTAACAGATATTACAGACTGACTTTTTTTATCTAGAAATTAAATTATATAGAAATGTTAATTATAATTATTCTGTTTCCTTAATTTTTGGATAGTTACATATAGCTGAAAAATGATATGCAGTAATTTTTATATAATAATTTTATTTCATTTTTTTTTTTTCAAAGTTACTATTGGAGAACTTTTGCAATAAATATATTTCTCAACCTGAATTGCAAAGCTGTTTCTTACTTTTTTTAAAAAATCAAATAAAAGAAACTGCTTATTCTCATACAACAAAAAAGATTAAAAGACAATTATTTGCAATAAATAAACATTTTAAAGCTAAAATCACAACACACCCTAGTTGTTTAAGTTACATTTATCTATCACAATATGAGAGAAACTTTAAAATTTTAATTATTGTAAAAATTAGCTAAATACATTATCTAGAATAATTGTTAAAATATTTATAATGAAAAAAGTTAAAACTTTAGCAATAAGCTAAGAAATAGAGATTCATGCAGACATTACAGTATAACAATTTATGATTAGATGAACAATGCCTTAAACTTCAATTCTGACATTATCTTTTTTCTAGTAAACTGTAAAAAAATTTTATATGATAAAACAATTTTTGTTAAAACTTTGCAACAAACTAAGGAACTAAGACCTATATAGACATTACAGAATACAGTTTATGATAAAAGATCAACAGTGACTAACTTCAAAATCAATTCTTATACATAATATTTTTTCTACTATACTGTTAAATTATTTCTTTTACATGATAACCATTCAATTATAAAAATACTTGTAAATTTCTAACAAAAATTAACACTAAAAATTCTTTAAAATACTTATATTTTAAGTTTCATTCAGTCTTTAACAAATAAAAGTATTTAAAAAATTAATTTATATTATAGTCTTTTTTTTCTAGATATGATATATCCGTTTATACTGTCATAAATACAGTAAGCACAAGTTTCATCAGACAATATATATATTTCAATTGGAATGGGTGATTGTATCTTTTTAAGACTTCAGGCAGTATGAAACAGTATTTTCATAGTCTGTTCTATGTGCATTTAATGCTGATTAAATTGCTGTTTGCTATTTTTAATGTAGACTCCCAACCTTAAAGATACAAGTTATATGGACATTCAAAAAAAATTATATGAACATTTCCTTTTTCTCTTTTATATATATAGTTATACTTAATAATTAATATATACTGAGAAAGCCAACCAAATATATACTGAAAACTAAAAATTATAACTTAACCATTCCATGCCAAAACCAATCAAAAAATGTAAATTGTATAATTAACTTAGAATTCAATAAAGTATTCTAAAAGCATTCTCTTTAGCATAAATGAGAATTTGTCTTTTCCTTTTCATCTCTTTGGATTTTTAAATATAATTTATTTTAAAAAAATTTTAAATATTTTTTAATGTGTTGTTAATCTTTTACAACTTATTAAATTTAATAAAAAAAAATTTCAATTAATGCATAGATAACATTAAATATTTTTGTGAGTGGTTAAAAGCACTCTTAAAATAGACTAAAAGTTTAATAATTGTATAACAATATAACACTAGATAATGGATAATATTGTTTGCATAGCTTAAGTGGGTGTTAAAACTTGTTTGAATTTTTATCCTAACAGCAGGGGTGCACAACCTTTTCAGAATGAGGGGCCAAAATATGAAAAAAGATCAAGTCAAGGGCCAAAGCAGCACGTAAATGTTAAAACATGTTATAAACGTAAAAACACTTTTTTGTGGCAATACGCATGTGAATTACAATTATTAATTTACTTATTTTACTCATGCAAACATTATACAATGAAGGAATAAAACACAAACATTATAGATATGCTTAAAATACTTTATTTCTAGAAAAAAACTTGAAATTGAATAACAGGAGAAAACTTTTTGGTATTTATACAAAAAACTCAATTTCAATTTTGAAAAAATTAGTAAAATTTAATGTGATGGCTGTGACTGAATATTTGAAGTTATTGATATTATGTTGGGCTTAAGATACGTTGTGGCAATACGTAAAACAGAAGAAAGGTTCTCATCTGCTATTCTGTTTCTTATTTTTGATTTGTTTAAATTCATTAAAGAAAAAGTTTGCTCATAAGTGTAAGTAAGTTGCACATGCAGCTGCATTTTGAACATTCATACTCTTGGGTAGCCATGAAGAAAACAAACTGAAAATCCGCATTATAAAAAAATGAACTTAATGAACAGGTATAAAATATTTATTCTGATGTAGAATTGTTTTCCTATCAGATTTTTTCTTTTGTTTATTTGAAAAAGTCTCATTTCTTTTTAAATTAGTCTTATTTTATTAACATTCGCGGGCCAACTTTAAAGGCGATGCGGGCCAATTTTCACCGCGGGCCATAGGTTGTGCATCCCTGCTAACAGCATAAAAATATTGTGCAGTAATCTACACAAATACTTTTATGAAATTTTGTATGATGAATAAATTTAAAATCAAGCTTCACAGCAAGCCTTAGTTATTAATTTATGCACTATGCATATATCATTAAAATACTATTTTCAAATATAAGAATTATTTTCTTTAGATAATAAAAATTATATATAATAAAAAGGAAAAACTCCATTTTGATTATTCACAATATGACAAAATTATGTTAAATAATACATTGTTAATGCGGATGCCTGAACTTTTAACGTTATTCACTCAGTTACTGACAATAAGCTGATCAATAAACTCTTGAAAAGAACTGATCAAGAATTGTGTTTTTGAGCTCTACAAAAAAGAATAATCTTATTTAACTGATGTAATACATATTAGAATGAAAAAGAAGCAAAGTATTGAAATGATTCTTTCAGTAACAGGCACATAGAATTATTTGAGCGTAATAAAACTTCTCGCAGAACAGTGTATTCTAAATATACTTTAACTATTATAGAAGTGGTAGATAATCTTACCAGTAGAAGATGCTTCGTAATAAATTAAACACCACTTTGTATTACATGCAAATGAGAAAATTTTCTGCACATACATAATAATATTACCACTTAATTGAACTAAAGGGTTTATAGAAATATCTGCAGAATTGAAATGTTAACAACTGAATGTGTTTTCTCAACAGTAAAATATATATATATACATAAAAATAAAAAATTTGAAAGTTATATCAGGGTTTGGTGTTAATTTCAATGAAATCTTTCATTACAATATGATGACAAATACAATACTTATTTGCATGCATTAAATTTAGCTGTATAAGTGGGTAGCTGGTTGGTTGGTCACTCAGCATTCATTTGATACACACAAAATGTAATTAGACCGGGATTTACAGTTTAAAGAGGATTCTAAACTACTACAAACATTTAAGCCCACAGTGGGATTCAAAAACATGAATGAACTGAGGGCAAAAGGACAATACAAAGTTAGAATATATATCCAAACAGAAAAATCTTTAAATTTTGCTAGGTAAACCATATAATAAGTCATCAACTTAATCAAAAATATATTAACTGAACAATTCAATAAAAGTTGAGAATAGTTGTAAAGCAAAATATTTTATGAGATAAACTTAGATTATTTTTATATATTTTAAAACAGTGCATTAGAAATTGTTAGTAAATTGTACAGATAACTTAATGTAATGTTCTACTAGCACACAAGAATGTTCTTAATTTTTACTTTTTTAAAATATGCTGTATGAATCACACACAATTTTAAAGGAAACAAATGATTAGACTGGATAAGCCAGACTTATTATTAAATTATTTGTAATTCTTCTTAATGCCCTGATTGAATGGTTAGTAGATTAGTTGGTTATGCTATGGTCAGTTTTATCTGCTAATTTGACTAGGACTAACTGTTTAAAATAGATTCAGGACTGTTAGAAATGTGACTTCTTAAACTATGAACATTAAGGCATGAATCATACAGCTATCAACACAGCTTTATTTACGCATAACACAGACATTTACACTAAATTCAAATTTTAATGATTTGTCAAAATCAAACTTTTAGATACAAAGAGTTTGATTAAGTTTTATGTTTGGTTTGTTGTTTGCTTAATGGTAATATTTTGCATATGGTTGTTAATTACACATGGAGAACCCACACTTTAAAGTGGATTTTGACACACTACGAAAGCCAGGGGTGAGAATGAATAGACAGATTAACAGAAGCTACTTATTAATTTTAACAAGATCTACTGATTAAAAGCAACTCCAAACTCTTACAAACACCTTCATTTAATGTGGATATAAAACCATGGTTAAAATGAAAACCGAAATTATAACTAATTAAATTTCACCTTAATAATATTTTATAGGGAAATTTCACATCTCAAAGCAACTTTTCATAACAAACTCTGGTAAAAAACCAAGTCTATACTGTGTCTTTTTTAAAGAAATAGTTGTGGAAGAATAATGTAGTTTGTTTGTTTGTCGCTCAACGGTCTATTTTTGCATACAAGGGCTAATTAGACCAGGACCTACGGTTTAAATGGATTCCAAACCACTACAAACATCCATGCCCAAGGTGAGATTCAAACCCACAAAACTGCTGAACCAAAGGCAAGACCGCTAACCATTCGGCTGCCAGCTCGGTGAAGAATAATGTAGAGTAAATGCACCATAAAATACATTATTATAATGATCACAGAAATAGATTATGTGAAAAATATAAATATATTAGGAAAATTAAATAAAAAAAGCTAGCTTTAAATTACTTCATTCAAATCAAATTAATCTTAGAATTCTTAAATTTTGATAATGTGGTAAGTATATTATGATGAGACAAAAATTTAAGATTGTGAGCCTGGAATAGTGTAGCCACCTATTGAATACACATTAAAAAAGTGATTCATATTTTAAAAAAAAACCTATTATAAATGTAGCAACTTTTAATGGTTACTATTTTCAATATAAGCAGAAACAGAATAGTAAAAATTTCAGATACACTTATGTTGTGTGATATGTACAATAAAATAGTAAACAACTTTGTATTTTTATTAACCCAAGAGACTAATTTTGCTACATCTAGATTCCTGTATAATCTTAATTCTCTGTAAAAGCAAACTTCACCGTTTTTAATATTAAATTAAATTTTTTAATTCATGACAAAATTAAACATTTTACAAATTATTACAATGTATGCTTATTCCATTTACCAAATGTAATGAGTAATAAAATTTTATTATTTATTACATTACATAAATTAAAAATTGAAAAAATATTTTTATGCACATATTATTTACTAAATCTTGTTAAAATTTCCCAAATTTTAACAGGATTTTTGAATTATAATTATTTTCTTTAGTTTTTATCTGAATCATCCATTATAATAAGAAATATTATTTAAGAGTCATCCATCATAATGAATAAAATTTCACTTTATGTCACATATTATAATGAATAGAAATCTATTTTAGAACTTTTTAATGAATAAAATTTCACTTTATGTCACATATTATAATGAATAGGAATCTATTTTAGAACTTTTTAATATCAATCATTCATTAAAATTATTTAGAAAGTTTCAGAAATTTATTTGTAAGAACTACATTTCTAATGACATTTATACATGCAGATATAACAATTATTCTGTTAATAATTACTAACCTAAAATATAGAAATAACTAAAACCATCCCATTATTAGCTTTCACATTATGGATATCTTATAATTGATTGTAAGCACTTTTAATTCTTTGAAAAAGAGGTTCTTTTTTATTATTTGACAAAAATGTTTTACTGTAAACATAAATTTATAAAAACTAACGGAAACATTAAACTTAAAAAACAATCATTTAGATACGAAAATCTTTAGCTTTTTCTATTTAATTTACTTAATGGAATCCTTGTTAAAAAACAATACACTTTTACGTCAATTTTTAACAATATTACAGTTTTGTTGGAATTTAACCATCAATTAAAATAACAAAAAAACTTAAAATCGACAACAATTTCCCACTTTTCATGTATATTATGAGCAATCTATAATAATTCATTAGTAAAATGATGAGATATATTTTAAAACTAAAGTAAACAAACATAATATGTCAATGCTTATTCATCGCTTCCAAAGAAAATCATACTTTAATAAACTAAAATCCAAATATTGTTTCTAATTAATAGCTAAACAAACTTATACGGTACAAAAGGGGAAGTAGCTTACCAGAGAAATCTGTTTGCAATGCATTAATCCAAAAACTTCATACACATTTTCCGCCCATTTAGAGTTTGACAGCCACTGCTGGAGTAAACAGTGAAGAGCGCATATTCCAAATATCGATCAAAAATATGTTTACACAGAAAATATAGCACGAAAAGTCAAAACATTTTTTCGATTATTCGTATTAATTATCGAATATGTAGATAGTATGAAAAGCTACAAAACAAAACATCGAAGTTCAGCTTACGATACAGACAGATCATACAAACCACACATCACAAACCAGCAACAAGTCAAATTGAGTCTGTTGCCATTGTAGCTCCCCATTACATTCTGAGTCATAGACTTTATTCAGCATATACAAAATCAATGAACCATGATTCACCATCAGCTGTTTCTTAAAGTAGCCGTCAGATGACACTATTGGCTAGTTTAAAGAAAAGAAATGTTGAACAAAAGTGCTAATAACTGAAGAAATTAGCGATTTAATTATTTGCCATTATTTAAATGAATATCATTATGTGCTTTTAAATAAATTCGTCATATTTTCATTTTCTAAGTGGAAAAAAGAAAGATTTTCTTGTCAAAAAACTTTACTTAAGAAAAAGAAATTCATTTAAAACGATGAATGTTCAAATATATTTGCTTGAAGAACAGAATTAACATTTTTTTCTTCTATACGAAATTTGTTTGAAATATGATATTATATATGGGATATTTTCGTTTATCTTCAATAAAAGATAAATGAAAATATCCAATAGGTTATAAGTTTTCTAGCAATCTATTCAGCAATCTATAACAATCTATTTTCAGCAATCAATATAAAATATCAATCAATCTATTTAGTTTTCAGCAATCTATTGATAAATTGACAATAATATATGGACATTAGTTATGTTCTCAAAAAAGAGAAAATAAAGAACAAAAAATGAAAACTAATACTCAGAATCAAGAAGCATTAGAAACAAGAGTCAGAAAAACAAAACCAATTTCTATAAGTAAAAAACAACTTGAAAAGTGTAATACTGCAGCCTACTATGCAATTAAAAAGGTATCTGGGTGAGTCCTGTCGAAAATAGATAGATGATGGCAAGCCACCAAAGCCTATTCAGAATAACCAGCTTGAAGAAAACACTGGGGTTACTGCAAATATGTCATTATTAGCTCTTGATAAATAAGCATTCTCATCAGAAGAAAGCAAAACTGTGATTGGTTTGTTGACAATGGTGCATCAAAACATATTACCAACACTAATTATTTCACAGATTTTGAAATATTTAAATCGCTAGATGGAGTTACCTCCTCAAATGCAAAGTACTACCAGCTGTACACAAAGGTACATTAAAGATCATAACAAGAATAAAATGAGAAAGACATGTTAATAAATAACTAAATGAAATTTGGCTTGTCCCAGGTATTAATAAGAATATTTTTTCAGCACTAACAGCACTGGATATAGAAGCAAAAACACCAGATTCGAATGAAAAGTAGAAGAATTTTGGTTAAAAATTAACAACAAGGCTGTACTTTATGGTAGGTAAATGTGGCCTATATAAAGTTCATATGCAAGTACTTCCTCTGGGCAAACCAGTAGAAGTGAATACATATATTGTAAATAATTATATTTTACAGTTATATCAGGAGCATTGGGGACATCAAGATAATCGCTTTATAAGGAAGGTTATAGAGCAACAAATGAATCTCAAAGTTAATTAAGACAATCAGCTTTGTTAAACATGTATGTAATGGTAAAGATCATCGGTTGAAATTTGGTTATAGACAGAAGACCACAAAACCTGGAGAACTTTTTTTAACAGATTTCTGTGGACCTTTTAATGAATCCTTCAGAAAATATCATTATTTTGTTGTTTTGAAACATCACTGTACTAAGTTTCGATATATCATTTTCCTTCGTCAATAATCAGACACTTGAAAATATGTTACCCCACGCAAAGAATCTCGAACATAATATAAAAAAATCTTACTCTCTATACTCCTCAAAAAAATAGAGGAAGGGAACTTGAAAATAAGACCTGGGTAGAAATGGCAAGAAGTTTTAAAAATTCCAAGTTAGAAATCAAATTTTCTTAATCTTTATGGGTAGAAGTGATTAGTACATATGTATACACATTAAACAGAACATGGAAAAGTTCATTACAAAGAAAAACCCGTATTAATAGTGGAGGGATCAAAAGCCTCGAATAAGACATATAGATATATAACTATATCTTCGTGTTATGCTCATATACCAAATCAGAAACATAGAAAAATGACAAGAAAACAATAAAAAGTTACCTATTAAGATATGATGGAAATGAGGGATATCGCTTCTGGATAAGAAAAAAAGTAATTAATACTGTTATCTGTTTTCGGGATGTGAAATTAAAAAAAAGCCTCAAACTAACTGTGAAGATTTTGTAAGAATACCTTTACTTGAAAGTGAACAGAGGTTGCCCGAAGCTAAAACTGGGGAAACTCATAATCATGATTCAGAAGAACAATAAGTTCTGAAAGTCAAAGTGAAGAAGAATCAAACGCCAAGAAATTGAGAAATCACAGCAACCAAAAACAGGCTAAAAGCTTTTACTGTGTAATTTCAGCTGAAGCTTTTATTGATGTGAATGAGCCAGAGTCATATGAAGAAGCTATTAATTGTAAAGAACATAATTTTTGGAAGAAAACCATGGATGTCGAAATCAGTTCTTTAGATGAGGATAATATATGGACTTTAACACCATTACCAGAAAAAGCTAAAGCTCTGTCTCGTAAATGTGTCTTTCATATTGAGAAAAATCCAAGCCGAGGTTTGTGATTAAAATCTTCAATCAGGGACAGGGTATTAATTATAAAGACATTTAGTCTAGCTACAAAGTGAAGAACTGTATGTTCATAACTATTACAGCCAGTGAGAAAATGCATCGATTGCAATTCGATGTATCAACTGCCTTTTTATATGTTGATTTAGATAAAACAATTTATGCGTATGAATCTGAAATTTATAACTATGGATCCAATAATTATATTGAAAACTCAAGAAAAGTTTGTATAGTCTTAAGCAGAGTTTCTTCTATGCTGGCATAAAAGTTTTGTAAAATTATTTAAGAATTAAACTCAGCGTAGATCATTGCTTATAAACATTTGTCATAAGAAAGGAAAAAAAAAGTATTTCTAGCTCTTTGTGTCGATGTTTGATTAATTTTTGCTACGTATGAAGAAAATTCAAGAAATTTCATAAATAATTTAAAAACAAAATTCAAAATTACAAGTAAGCCAGCATCATATTTATTAGGTTTACAACAAGAAAACTTGACGATGGAGGTATTAGGATTGGACATGAAGCATATTCCACGAAGATATTTCATCGGTTTGGTATGATTGATTGCAAACCTGTTCATACATATATTTTGAAAGAAAAAAGATGTGCTCTACTGAAGAGATAAATAAGACACTATGTTTCCTCACTTGAAACTGTTGGAGCATCAATGTATCTTATATTGGATACAAGATCAGATTTGCCATATTCTGTCAGGGTGTTACTGATAAATTAAAAAATTTCTCTAAAGAATACTTGATGAAAATAAATCGCTTTTTTCAAATATGTTGCAGGCTCAAAACAAAAATGCATAATCTACAAATTAGTATGTATCCCAGTTTTAAAATGTTTTAGTGATGCTGAATTTGAATGTTGTATCTAGACAGGTAGATCTACAAGCGGAGTTGTAGTTCTGTATGCAGGAAAGGTAGTAATTTCAGTGTCTGAGGTTGAAATAGTTGCAGCAAACGAAGCTGTAAAAGAGTTAATTTGGCTTAAACGACTCATCATAGAAGTTTCTCATTTAAAAGATGTGCCAACAATTTTTGTTGATAACAGTGCAGCTGTCAACCAGCTTTAGAATCCAGAGTTTTATAGCAAAACATAGCACATCAGTCAAAAACATTTCTTTATTTACGAAAAAGTATTAGAGGAGGAAATTTGTGTACACTAGATTAATCAGAAATGCGAAACCTCTTCCCAAACCGAGGCTGTTAATGCTATGTAAATAGATGGGATTCACATAATAACTAATCATAATTTAAAAGAGATTTATTTTTTTAACGAGGGAAAATATTGCGTATAATGTTAAATGGAAGAAAGTGGTTATTTTTTCTCTCCGTAATCTGGCAACAAATGTAGCAACTACATCTTTCACCTCTGACAATTGGGAGTAGATATTAGTCATTGAATTTTTAGAATGAAGTTTCAATTTGGACTCTCCATAGGAAGATGTGCAGAAAATTTGCTATACTATTTATGTGGTTCATATTTATTTCTCTCAACATTTTGTTTACTTTGAGAAAGCTTCAAACGGTTTATTTTCATTTTTTTAAAAATTTTTTGGAGTTTAGGAATTCATAGAAAATTGTTTTAAATTCGTTTTTTTTCAGTACGTATTCCCCAGAGCAGACTTGCATAATGATATACCCTTCATAGACTGTGAATATCGTTTACCTAAATGTACATTGAATACCATATTTGATATTGATGATGCCCACCACTAGCAAAACAATTAGCTTCAGAAGCCGAAGTTTCAAATTTCTCAGTGTTCCTGTGTCTTATGTCAGGATATGCTTTTGTTCTTTAGCGGTAAAATATGATCTTTTAAACGCTAATTCCAATAAGAAAGACATAAAAGTTTGACATACCAGAACCGTCAAACTGATTATCACTACAACTGAATATAAAACTGCAACAGAAGTTTCTAGAATTGAAACAGTATTGAATGTACCTGTTACTCTCCAAATAAAAATTGTACGCTACGAAATTCATTATCCCATTCATATTAGTGGAAGAATCTCTAGAAAATTTAGCTTTAGAAATTGAAAATAATGTCTTTATTATATCTCAAATGAAACGCTTAAATAAAAAAGGATCACCTGAACTTTCAGAAACTATCTTTGTAAGAGTATATGATCGTAAAATACCATATCGAATTAAAGTGTCCTTATCTATAGTAAATTCGAAGGTTTTTGTACATAAAGTTCGTCAATGCGGTGTTTGCCGTAAATTAACACATGCAATGAAGAAATGTAAGATACAATCAGTTTCTTTGCAGGCTTTATGGCTGAAATCACAATAGTGATCTTTACCCTGCTAATTCCATTGTGCGTCAATCGGAAAGGATCCCACGCCTCAGATGACCCTGCTTGTCCATTTCGAGAGAGAAGAAACTGGGTTTTTAAAATTTAAAGTGATAAATCATTCGACAAAAATCTTTGCTATTCAAGGTCAACAAAAAACTATTCTTAATTCTATTATCCAGAATTTTGAAGAAAATATTCAAAATATTTTTGAAACCAGAAGTCACTCATCTTCCCCTGCTTGAAGAAAAACCAGAAAAAAAAGCTCAAAGCCAAGCGACAAACCCAAGTAAAGGTGATACTCAATTCAATCCAATTTTACCTGTAACTTCGGTGTTTAACTTTGGTGACCCTTCAGAAGTTCAATTGAAAATAATTAAAACTGCTAGACTTAGAAAGAGATACAATAAGTTTTCCTAACGATAGATAAACTATTGCTATTCTGGGTGCATCAGCATTTATATGTCAATTTTAATCATGGTAATTGTTACTTTTCTCATGTTCTCATTAATTTCGTGGAATGTACTTAGCGTTCTCAATAAGAGCCCATACAAGAAGCTTCAATATTTTATTTCCGCAGATGTTATTGTAGTACAAGAAACTGGGTTAAGATAACATGACAAGATATCCTTATTCAACAAAATAATCTTTCTTCAGAACAGATGATGGCCGAGATGGCGATCTTCTCTTAGCCGTTAGTAAATTCATTCCAAATTCAGAAAATAACATATTTCAATTGACTTTTCAAAAACATATTCAAATTGATTATAAATAATGAGTTATATTTTTCAAGGTAAGCAGCAAGTATCTTAGCATAGATCTCCAAACCTTTTCATCATAACCAACCTACCTTGAGCACTTGAAATTAAGTTCTATTCTATTCATTTTCAGTTTTTGCTTGTTTTATTTTTCATATCATATTGTATAATGTTTTTAAAGCAATTAAACGCATTTTAATATTAATTCTAAGTCTTTCTTCATTAAAAGATAAACGAAAATATCCTGTATTATATAGTATATACTTCCTTTTGTGTTCATACCAGACTGTATTTTATCTAAATAATATTAATTATTCTTTATTTAGTTAAAGGAACATAGTAAAAATGTTGTTATAAAATGTCACTTTTGTGCTTGAAGAATAGATTGGTTATTCCTAATTAAAATCAAGACACAATGATATAGTGTTCAATATCATTTTTGACATGATTTAGTTTTAATTTATTTTATTTGGAAAGTGTGTACCAACTAACTTATCATTTATTCAACAAATTATCCAAAGTTCCCAGAAAAATATTTAATTTAGGACCTGTTTGTTGCTAGCCCAATTAGGGCATCTGGTTAGAACCCACCGATTTTAGTGACCTAATTTAGGTTTACTGCAAACCAAAATTTAATGATTTATGAAATATCTCTGTGTTTCTGATGTGTTCTTATTAAAATAATTTCTTGATTAGTCTATATAAACTACTATTGATGTACAGGTTTATTTAAACTGTTGATAATTAAAGTGATTAGACATGTTTTACTTTTTTTCTATTCTTAATGTTTAAGTTACATACAAACTGCTTGACCTATGCTATACAGTAGATCGAATAGCTTTCATAATTTTTCAAAAATAAATTAATAGACAGAAAATGAGAAAAAATAAAAAACTCGAGAAAAAGAAAGGTAAGGAAAGAGTGAAGATGAGAATGAGAGAGAGAGAGAGACGTATCACTTGTGAGGTATTCAGAAATATTTTTTTGAAAATTTCTGGATGTACAAAAGTGAGTACTGAAGATATAGAAAAATGGATTATGACTCAGACACTGAATTTCAAATTGCAAATGATGGTCAACTTATTAAAAATGTCGAGGAAGAAGATGACCTTAATATCCAAGTTGAGGCAGACAAGGAACCATCAGCTAGTGAAACACTTGTCGGATTTGAAGTGGATGGAGCGTCGTCCGAGTATGATCACACTCAATTTTTCTTTGTCAAGCAGATACACGACTTGTTGCCCGAGAACGAGTGAAGATAGTGAAATAGCTTATTCTGATCGAAATGTTCAACAAGCATGAGTTTTCCTTTATAAAACTGCACATACATACTTTATTAATGAACAACACTTGTAAGTAAGTAGCTTAACTTGTAAAAGTGTTGCCATTTCCTTAACTTCATTTTCTTTAAAAATATAGTTTTTTTTATCCCATTTTCAACATACATTAATTAATTAAAATGGAAACATTTTTTGAAAAAATCCAATTAACCGAATTTTTGTTCATCCGAATGGGGTCTGGTCTCAATTAATTCGGATAATTGGAGTTCTGCTGTATATGTATCTAGAATAACTTAAATGCGTATTATTCCTTTTATTAAATTTTTATTGAACTATTGATTTGCCATAAAGGTACAAAAATTTTGCCCTTATAATACATGTTATCGCTGATGTTAATATTTTAATGGTTGGATCTTCCATATAACCATGATGCTGGAGAACATTAATTGTCATTTCAGGTGCAAAATTTGATTTATATGCAAATATTTTGTATTTACCTGTATATATTCGAATACATCTTGTTTGATTACCTAAATGGCTTGATCATTCATCTATTCACCAATTTTATAAATTTTTTTTTAATTGTATTCAAATGATTGATTTCATAAATTTCTTCTCTAGTTTTGTTTTGCTTTAATTTATTCAATGTAAAGCATATCTAATGGGAAAATATGTTGAGAAGCAGGATGTCCAGAAAACATATCAACTTACAACATTTTATTATTTCACAACCAAATATGCGTTGACAGTTTAAAGATCTCTTTAAACATGGGGCACACGTATGAAAGACAAAATTTTGAAAATGATAATGCAATTTATTAAGAAAGTCTATAACAACAGCTAATGTTCTAAATTTAATAAATAATTCTTTTTATGTAATCTCTTAAAATTCATGAATGATAATAAAAATTTCAAAACATTATTGCCTTTCCTAAGTAATTGTAACAGCATATTAAGATACATTCATGTATAGCTTAGTAATTTAGAATCATAATTCTATTATTGCCGTAAGATTATATAATATAAGTAGTTACAAATATGGGAAAGAAATTACAAAAAGGTGAAACAATTAAAATTAATTTATAAAAAAGCTATTATCAATAATGAATGACATTTGTCTTCAGCTCTTATTACTAAAATCATACAACTTGTAGGTTTATTTTTATGCATAAAATTTATTACGAAAGAAGTTTAAAATAAAATTTATTTTTACAAGAGATTTTCCCACGCTTTCTTGAAAAATTTTGAGTATAAAGACCTCAGGAAATTAAACTGTTTTTCACACATCTCGTAATAATTAAAAATCTATCAACAAACTAGGGGATATCCCCCTAATTTGGAAAAAAAGGGAAGTAAGCAATTATAAAATGACCTATCCAAACACGATGTTTTTGCCCTTTTCCAAGTTCGCGGGAATTAATTTTACTTGAAGGATATCTATTTTGGTGCTCTCCCACAAAAATTGGTAGAGTAATATAAACTCAATATAAGATTATAATGCACACAATAAAAGCACTTTCTTTAAAATAATTCAAGCTTTAGGTAATTTTGAAGGTTTAGATTATGCTTTTAAATTTGAAACAATAAAAATCGAATTAAAAAAATCAGAACTCTAGAAATGTGACAGGAGAATAATCAGACTTGTAATAATTTATCATTAATTAAAAAAAGATTATTTATTTTACATATTAATATAATTAATTTCAAAAACATACATTTTTTAGCGATGAATGATGTTAATATATATTATATAGAGATAAGTAAATGTACTTATAAATAACAATGAATTTTGATATATTAATTGTGCATACATTTTATTTGCCGTTAATGAAGACATTGTGACTAATTGCTTCTTCAATGTTGATCATTTCATTTTTTTCGTACACCACACTTAAAAATTGTAAGTCACTCAAGTGATCTTGTCCCATGGTTGATCGTAAATGTCAGACTTAATTTTAAATTACTGAACGAATCAAAGAACTAATAATTGAATAATAAAAAATTGTTTGTACTCTCATAATTTAAAAAAAAAATCTTCAAAATACTAGATTATTCCTGTTAAAAGCTTCAATGGAGCTTAAGATTTAATTTCTTTGAAACATTGAGCTATCTACTCATGCATTTTTTATAATAAAATCATAAATATTCTCAGCCAAAGAGTATAAATTTGTTATAAATATTTTTATTTTTCCAAATCTGATAAACTCAGTATTTAATTTTTGCATATACTGAAATTCTCACTGAGAAATAGACTTTGAAATGTTGGTCCCAATCTAATTAGATCTCGTGTACAGAAAAAGACCGTTTAATCACAAATAAACTAAGCCAGGAATACAGGTATTTATATTAGAAAAATTTTTTTTAACATTCATAGCTCATGATGTACTTTGAGGAGTTTTCTCAGTCGTTACCAATGAAGAATTTCTACTTATTTTTAATGTTTAATAGGACATTCTTCCGATTTTTAAATTATATATTATTATTTTTTATTCAAAAGAGCTTATTTTTATTCTGAATTACTTTCATATTGTTGTACACGATGGTATATTTTCTTTTTCATTCAATAATTTATACATTCAAAGATCTTTTTAATTTTTTTACAGTGCTGAATAATAATTATGCACGTTTTCATTATATTCCTCTAGAATGATTTCTCTCAAGTTAAAACAGGTTTTTGCTATAAATTGTAATAATTAAAAATAGGTGTTAAATAAGTAAATGTAATGAATACGTGCTAGACTGAAACGATAATTTTTTTTTCAATATGTCAAGATTTCTAAAAGTCAAAATTTTAGTACTAAGTTCATTGTTTTTAACAAAACAACGTTACTTGGGGGACACAGGACGTTAAAATAGGTAAAAACATTGATAAATTAGTTATCTGAATTCATATGTTTAAATTTTACCTACCTATGCTTCGGATAATAATTTACTAGCTTAAAAATATATAACACAAAGATTAATTTATGAAATTCCTTGTTAAAATTTAGAAAAAAAATCATTAAAAATTTTTAATTTTATTTTATTTTATTATTTTTATTTTGTTTCAAATTTTTAATAATTTTATCAACAAGTAATTATTTTCTTTTCAGGTTTTAAATTTTTTAAACTTTTTTTAGCGAAAATACAAATTTTTAAGTGTAAGTTTAAAAAAATATCAAATCATTGCATTTTCATAATACATTCTTTGCGAAAATGTGATACATTTTTGGAAAAATCGCAGTAAAATGTAGAAAAAAAAATTCAGAAACTAAGACATGGAAAAAATAATGCACAATTCATTTGATGTTTATTATTGTTCATTTGATGTATGTTAAATGTTAAAATTTTCTCAACAGATTTTAGCAAAATTTGAGATTAATCATAATAAACGTTTTTACTATATATTATCGATGAATTATGTGTTATAGAGAAGCATTTTTCCTAATTAAACATAACAATTTAATTACTTTTTTAAAAATAATTTTAAATAATATCATGGTAAAAATTATATAACTTTAATGTTTAATAAAAATACTTCTTTATTAGAAATTAATGTATTAATTTAATGTATAAAACATAATTTTTATTTTCTAATAACTTCTTTATTAGAAAATAAAAATTATGTTTTAAACATTAAAATTAAATTTTATCGTTTTCAACAATCCTCTTAAAAACCAAAATCAAAACAAAAACTAACGATATTTGGGAAGAAGTAATGATATATTAACGATGTAAACAGTAAAAAGATAATAGAAACTAAATATACGTATTTTTCTCGAATTTGGTGGTAACTACTTTTCGATTTTTCACAGTTTTATCATATTTCGATTTCAGGAAAAAAAAAAAGTTCTTTTTCTGGAATTTTTAAAAGAAATTCCCCTTTTATTTCGTTGACGGTCACTGGTCATAACCGAGGATTTCAGATAGAGCTAGGTTAATAAAACATTTTTTTCAATAGGAATTTTCTCACGAATATAATAGGACACTTAGACTAAATAGCTTAAATAAAAAAAGAACGCAGTGCTTTTATTTTGAGGTGATGCACAATTTTAGAGAAATCTCTTAAACAAAAATTAATAGCATTTTAAAAAATATTTCAGAAAATTAAAATAACTAAAAAATGTTTCATTTTGATTTTTTTAAAGTACATAATCACATTCAGAGAGAAGTGTTAATGATGTATTTATCAGAGCCGAAGCTGTATTAATTAGATATTATATTCTTTATTTTGAATAAAAAATATTTATTAGTGTATTAATTTAATTTAAATAATACTGATAAATCAAAGATTTATTTGATTTATCAGTATTATAATTTTTCAATAGCATGTAACTTGACTTAGACAACCTGTACAAAAATTAGGACTCGCGTAAAAAGAACAATGAATTTTGCTAAATATCTCATGAGAAGGCAATAAGTTATATCTCCTGAGCTTAATTTTTGGGAATCTCCTTGGATTATTGATCCATAAATCAAGATATATAACATCAACTTGTTCAACAAAAATAATTTGCTAAATAACGTTAAACTAAAATAGAAGACATTTTAAATGTATAAAAATGTTTAAATCTGTAACTGCTAAGTGAGTAAAAAATAACGTTTCTTTTCATCAACTTTCCTCCTTTACCATAATCATTTACATATATTTTAGTACAGTTTTTATTATTTTGAAGGTATTTTGTAAATTACTTAGGACTAATTTAAGTGGATAAATTTCCTAAATGAGAGAATAATTTTTAAATTCCAATAAAAGGGTTCGGAATTTATGGAAACAGATATTTTTATCACATAAATTGTAATAAACTAGTTTTAATAGTAAAAATGTTTCCTATTAGCTAATAAATTAAATTTTTGATAAACAATTTAAAAAATAATATGAGAGATAATATTTTAACTAAGGATGCTTTGTTTCTTATAAAGAAAAAGGAATTTGGCCAGTATATTTGGAGGATAATATTTTTACGGAAATAAACAAGTAATATTTTTTTTTCAAAATTTTAATTATAGGTAAAATAGTATACCGCGTTTGCAGTTTATCTGATAAAGAAATAATGCTTCTCTATCAGGAAAACTGCAAACTCAGTCAACTCTTTCATCTATAATTAAAATTTTGAAAAAGAATTACAATTTATTAATAAATATCGAAATTTATTTAGGTTGTTGAGAAATTCCCTTAATTGTATAAACATCGAAATTCTGTTCTAAGATAAGTATTGAAAATTACATTAATGGATCTTGAAAACTGATTTTTAAGTTAGTTAAATAATCTATTTAAGTAATTTTTAAAGTGATATAAATAAAAAAGGAATATTATAGAGATATGTATATGTGTGTGTGTGTGAACTATAGAATAATAGAATATTTTTCTAGCCATTTATATGGTTATTTAAGACGCTTAGACCCGAAAATCAGAGAAAATTCATTATTATATTATACAACGAGAGAAAATCAGCTACAATTTTAAGAAAAGTAGAATACATATTAAACTTTAAACGATATATCTATTAAAGGAAAAAATAATCTTAATTTATTCAGTATTTGTGATTCAGGTTCGGCTTATATTTTATATAGTTTTTGGAAATAGTAGAAAAATTGTTTTCGGTTAACAGCTGAAGGTAAATAAATTAAGTTTTTGTAACACGCAGCTTTTTTTTAATAATTTATATCACTGAGAATTTCTTTCTGAATGTTAATTTCCTAAAATAATAGAAAAATAAAGAAGAATAAAGAATAATAATAAAGAAGAAGAATAGAAAATTAAGAAAAATCTTTTTCTTTTAATAAATGACTTTAAAATAATGCAAAAATATTGTTTATTCAAAAGTAAATCTTAATTTTTAGTTTTAAGAAAATTAAAATTAATTTTAAACTCTCTAAAGATATAAATACCATAAACAAGAATAATTAAAATATAATATGGCTATAAGATCTGATTAAATTCATTCACAATAACAATAATTTTTTTAATCAGACTAAGGATATCAACAGTTTTTAAATATTGGATCAAATTTGGACTTCAAAATCAACCTTTCTCTTACGAAAACGTATGTGTAAAAGATACAAAATTAAAAACAAAAATATGTGAAACTATTGTTTTCTAGAATGATTACTGATAATATTATTATAATTTTTGGAGTAGATGGAGTAATAAAGTAAATGAATGTTGTGCATATTTCTAATCACTATAAATGGTGATTATCAAAAAATAAATAAAATAGTTTTCCATTCTTTAGGTGAGTATAAATCTTTAAACATTTATTCCAATTATAAGTTTTATTTTATTACATAGTTAATTCCACACTGTGTTTAAGGGTTTGAAAATAAGTACTGAATTTAAATTCTTTTTATCAACTGAAATTTTCAAAATTATTGAAATATATGAAGGTACAAATAAAACAGCAAATTGAATTGATAAAATAAAAATAAATTATTAAGATGATTTCAGATAAAGTAAACTGGTGAAAGATAAGATTAAAAATTTTCCTTTAGAAGTAGTTAGATAAATGATCTATTTGTTTCAGAATTTATTCCGTACAAATGTTTATGCGATTTAAAAGTAAGATGAATTTTAGAATCATTCTGTCATATAAATATAATCTATTAATCAAAAATTTTAAATCTTTTTTTATTAAAAAGAAAAAAAACAGAAAATATTTATTATAGTAAGCGATTTTAAATATTATTGCATTAATTTGCTTTTGTATGGATGGAAGTTTCTCCAAAGCGTAGAATAGAGGGCGCTACTACCGTGGAGATCTAGAAAACTTCCAGCACGAAAATTCCTGCTTACTATTCCATTATTGTCTTATACCATTGTGCTCGTTTTCTGTAGTTTCCATTGCTTTTGAGAAATATTCATTTAAAAGAAATTATCCTATAAAATTTTTTAAATGCAGATAGCAAATATAGGCAGTAGTTGTTGCGTAGCATTTGGTTGCAATATGCGAGCTAGAACAAATTTACTTTTGCAAGTGAATATGTTCAAATTTCCAATGGAACCCGATTTACAATCCTTAATTTAATTAGCCATATATTAAATCAACTCTTAAAATTAAGACTTAAATTTTAATTGGAATAAAAACCAAGATTTGTTTAAAATATTAATAAACAACACCTTCTTCTTCTTCTTCTTCTTAGAGTTGGGTTTGTAGGTCATTGGGCACCTCTGATTTTATCAGCATTTTGTGCTATTAACTACAAACCCAATGTTTCCTAGTTCCAGTTGCTCGGGTCACCCACTTTATTAATAAAGTTCGATAACCCTTTAATGGAGTCTAGGTGTAACTCTCTAGTATGGATGATGACTAAAGAAGTTAATCTAGGGAGGGCAAGAGCCTCGCATTCGTAAATGATATGCTTGGCCGTTTCCTCTTGCGTATGACATTTCCTGCAGACAGGGTCTTACTGAAACAGTCCCATTTTATGGATGTGTTTTCTGAAATAGTAGTGCCCAGTTATGAAGCCTACGATTAAACGTATCTTCTGCCTAGAGCATCTTAGAATTTCAGAGGCAATCCTCGCTGATGATCCACAGATCATACTTTTAGCGTGGGTTTAACCAGGAGTGTTGAGGCAAGCTTCATACATCTTCCGTTTTTCCCATCTAAGAACATTGGTTTTTGCGGTCTTCAAATTGTTCCCCCCCCAAAAAAAAGGTTCTGCACTGAAGGGAGCAAAAGAGGATCCTTGTTTAGCAAGTTCATCAGCTCTTTCATTACCTTCGATACCTTTGTGCCCTGGCACCCATACAAGGATCACCTTGTTTCTAATTGCCAGTTCTGTAAGAAGGTTTCTACATTCCAAAATCATTTTAGATTTAATTTCGAAAGAACTGAGCGCTTAAAGCGGCTTGACTGTCACTAAAAATGAGAATCCGCTTACCGTGGTAGCCCTTTTTCATATTTAGTCGCAGAAAGTGGATAATGGCCAAAACTTCTGCCTGGAAGACCGTAGCGTATCTCCCAAGGCTTACAGATAGGCTGGTTCTTGGTGACACGCCTATACTCCCAGTCCTGAGAGGCTGTTTTTCAGTGATCCATCTGTGTACCAGATTAGATCTCATTTTTAGTTTCGAACATGTTCTTATCCCATTCGTCTTCTAGTTGGAAAAACTATTTCAAATGTCCTTTCAAACATGTATGACTTTTCCATGATGTCCGAGGGCATCAGGAAAGCAGGATTTTGAATTTTCCTGGTAATACCTCTGTACCCTTTGGCAACATGCTGGTCGTACCATTGGTTTTGTAACTTCATTCTGTATGCAGTCATTCTGGCAGTGCTGCAGATGACGATGTCTAAGGGAGTCAGATCCAATATAACTTCCAATGCTCTGGTTGGTGTGGTGGACATTGCTCCTGTGATGCAGAGACAGGCCAGTCTTTGTAGACCTCCTAGTCTGTCAGTCACGGACTTCTGTTCCACCTTACGCCACCAGATCACATAGGCATATGTGATAATGGGCCTGACAATAGTTAATAAACAACATAATAATTTTGTTCTACTCATTATTGATACTAATTCATATATTCTAACATGATCAAGAAAATCTAATAAAATTTATAATACTATAAATAAAAGAATAAATAATACCTTGCTTAATATTTGAAATGATTTATAATTCAATCACGCGCAAAATATATATCCTGAAATTTTGGAATAAAAGCATAAAATTAAAAATTAGTTAAAAAAGAAAATGATAAACAATTGAGATAAATAATAAAAAGAGTTAGAATGTGTGTTACAATATATCCATTCATCAACAATTGATCCTAATATAGCCAATAAGAGCGATTCCCCGCAATATATGGTAATCCATCAGGATTATTTAAGTAAAAATTAAAAAAAAATTAAAAATTTACGGGATTACCACTGATTGCACTCTTATTAAAAATTATGATTTTAAGGGATAAAGTAAAAAAAATTTCGAAAACAGAAATAAATACTGAAAAATATTTAAATAAAAATTTTTGCGATTGCATTGATTTTCAATGGGAAGAGAGAAAACCGGAAGTATTTGAGATGGCTTCCGGTCAACTGAGGTTAGATTTTGTTTACATTGAAAACTCCATCAATTCAAGAAATGTTTGCTCGCGTTTTCCACTTTTATTTACAAGTTATTAGTTTTGTTACAGGCCACACTCTTTTTCAGACAATTCCTTTTGGTTTGTATTAAATAAGAACCCTCGCCAAAATATACCAAGTACGGGTGCAGTTTAACTTGAATTCACGACTTTCCGTAAACTCTCAATTGTAAATGGGAATTCACTCTACCCTTTAATAGGATCTCAAAGCGTTCAGCACCAAAAACAAAACACTATTTGTTGAAGGACTATATTCTCACCATAGGTATGCATTGAATATATCACTCTTTTCTAAACTTACGATTTATTTCATCGAGTGGGAAACTAAAGTTCAGCTTACTTTGAGCTTACATTTCCTTTAGCACCTAGAGAGAATTGAAGAAACACCAGTGAACAACACAGATGAACAAGTAATGCCAACAAGGGAGGAGGTACGAAATGCAACCTATTCATTCAACACAAATAAGGCTCCGGGACCAGACGACCTAGATTATCTCATTTGGAGACGAGTCGTGGACGCGACACCACAACTGATTACACAATGGGCAAAACAATGTTTCAAATTACAACATTTCCCAGCACCACTCAGAACAGCAAAAGTCATTTACTTTGCAAAACAAGGAAAGGACCCAACACTCCCGGAGTCGTACAGACCGATATGCCTACTCCCGACATTAGGCAAAATACTGGAAAAAATTATCTGTCAAAGACTGGTACACTTCCTTGAGAAAGAAAACAAATTAAACAATAAACAGTTCGGTTTTAGACAAGGCAAGTCATGTGAAATGGCGCTCAAGGAAATAACTAAACAAATTAGACACAACTGGGACAATAAATTGTATACACTTCTAATCTCAGTTGACATTAAGGGCGCGTTCGACTCGGTTCACTGGCAGGATATAAACACTAAACTAATAGATCTAAACTGCCCAAAAACAATAATAAATCTAATAAGCACTTATTTAACAAACAGAACAGTCCAATATGACTGGGGCACTGGAAAAGCGACACAAAACATATACAAAGGCTGTCCACAAGGATCATGCCTGGGACCAATACTCTGGACAGTCATAGCAAATGACTACTTAAATAAAACAACACCACCAGAAGTCAACATTACAGCTTTCGCTGATGACTTTCTGATTAGCGTTAAAGGAAAGACAAGGAAAATACTAGAAACAATAGGCCAGAGGGCAGTAACTACCTTCGAGACATGGTGTAACGCACATGAATTGCAAATATCAGTACACAAATGCAATATAATAACGTTTGCCAAACCGCACAAACTACAAAGACAACCAATCATTAGAATAGGAGGAATATCACTAAAAGCAGTCACAACAATTAAGTATCTAGGTGTGACGTTAGACCAAAACTTAAATTGGCTCGCACACATCAACACACTAAGACAAAAAGCAATAACAGCACATGGACACCTTATTAGAGTAGCACCGCGCGCCTGGGGAATTAAATCAAATCTTCTTAAAACATGGTATCACACAGTAGCGGAACGAATATTCACATACGCCTCATCAGTGTGGGGAACACAATTAGGAAAACAAGCAATTCAAAAACTACAGACAGTACAAAGGCCATTTTTACTGAGAATAACGAGGGCCTACAAAACAACCTCAACAGCAGCGCTTAACGTCCTAGCGGGTGTGATACCACTTCATCTCCAGGTACTTAGGGAAGCGACCGTGGCAAACGTGCTTAGACACAATGAGGACACAAAAATAGGATCTCTGTTGTTAAAAACAGAAGAATATCAAACCAAAGCTGCTACAAACCCAATTCACCCAGCTGAAAAAACTATGGAAAATTATGTAACTTTTACAACCAGACAACAAACACTATCGCCACAATTCAACATATACACGGACGGATCTAAAACAGAAGATGGTGTTGGCGCGGCAATATGCGTATACAATAATACACAATTAATAAATACCACTCATTTGCCCATGAACAGAAACAACTCGGTCTTCCAAGCAGAAATTTATGCAATAAACACAGCACTTACATGGATAAAGGAAAAAAGCCCAGTTAGTACACACATACACACAGACAGCCTGTCAAGTCTGTACGCATTAGCTAAACACAAACAGAGGAATAAATTCATTAAAAAAACGCAAACATTACTCATTGAGTTAGTCAAACAACACGAAGTTAAACTATACTGGGTACCAGCGCACACTGGAATTGTAGGAAATGAGGAGGCCGATAAAGCAGCAAAAAGGGCGACACAAATGCCACAGGAAAACACAATAAAGCTACCCCAGTCGCATCTAAAGAAAATTGTCTTAAAAGAAATCCTGAATCGATGGCAAGAAGAGTGGGACATTGCAGACACTGGCAGGTATACATACACCTTCTTCCCGAAAGTGAACACAAAGCGACTAGTGGGCCAGCAACAATTAGCCCAATATTTCACAGGCCACGGCCAATTTCCAACCTTCGTTCACAGGCTGGGGAAGGCCACAACAGGAGATTATATATGTGGGGAAGAAGGAAACCCACAACACTAGGCATTTGATTGCCCGCTAACATCAGCTTTACACCTAAACAGGCCAACGGACGCCAACCTACCAGCATGGAGCGAAGTAATTTTAAACAATAAAACTGCGCAAAATAGACTTATTAATATCATAAAGAAACTAGAAATAATCAAACCGGTGGCGGTAGACAACACAAATGACTAAGGTTCCCTGTGCTTCACACGATACAACACACCACAAACAACAAGGCAGACCTCACCTTCTTGCGGATTACAGTGACGACAAACATAAAATACACATCTGGCATCCCTCACCAACTTGAGGAAAAGGCACGCCTCACCTGACTGAGGAGCACATCCACCACGCAGTGGACAACAAGGACAACTACCGGACGTGACGAGGCTAAAGAGCCCAATCGACCTGGAATTCAACGACACAAGGCCTTCTACACCAGCAAGATTGAGGACTCAATGCCAAACCGACAAAGACGACAAATTGCCTGGAGGCATGCAGGAGCAGCGGCTGCTCCATACAAACTTTAGTGTAGTGCCACCAATGCAAATGTGTGCTTTCAGAGACAATCTAATACAATAGTGACAGTTGACATTGATCGGCCACAGCTGTGGTTTCTCAGACGATCAATGATCAACATGCTGTGAAAAACTACAAGCAAGTGTGTGTGCGCAACCAATGTGATAAACTTTGATCCAGAGGATAGCGGCATCACCTGCAGTCACACAGGACACGCGAGAATGACGCCTTGCAAAACTGAAGTGAACTTTACTACTACAGCAAGGTAAATTCAACCGCGTCCGCCAACCCAAATTTAGACAAAGGAAGAGGTCAACGATTTGAACTTTTATTCCGTAGACCAAACCTACAATGTATCAAGACCAACGTCATAGAGCGTACTGCAGCTCTCCCTGTAACCGCAGTAGAGTTGCAAGTCAGCTCGGGGTGAGTTCTAGAGGTTTTCATGGTTTCCCTCTAGACTAGCGTAAATACGGCTCACCTTCCCACAAAGTCCCCCATGAAGGCATTCATACCCCAGCCCGCGCATGTAAAGGTGACGCTCACTGCGTGGGCCTCGCCTCGCGTTCGGGCTTTGTGATGTGAAAAATTGTTTCAATAAACGGGGAATGATGCATACACGTTGGGTTGGCGGAGTGGCTTGTCTGGTTTGTTCCGGAATCGAGCCCAGAGACTTTAGATGGCAGACCAGAACATCGGTCAGTCAGAGCAATAACCCGTCTGTTCAAACCGGCTACTGGATCAGCTCTCATTTCCAGGCCCGACGGGGGTGGCTTGTTGCCTCTCCGTGATGGGTTTTTTCTACGCAGCGGACATTAACAGCCTTACACTCGCTTCGCGAGTAGGCTGTCCGCCTGCGGCGTCGAAATTGAAGAAACAAAAAACAATTTTTTAACATGAATGTATTGTTGCCACAAAATTATATTCTGCAGAAAATATTTTCTTAATAAAAGCAAATCGTTCCTAGCAAATAAAGGTCAGCAGTCAGTTTGTGTCTTTCGGACTGGTAGATTGGTGTTGTTTCGCATTGTGCTGTCACTACAAACAATAAAACTTTTCCTTTCGATTGCATTCCTGGACTAGTGAAGAAAAGTGTAATAAGCTAAAATGAATATGTAGAGCATTAAGTTTAGTGAAAAATAGAAATATGCATTTCTAAATTCAATCCGCTTGTAAGGGAAGAAATAATTTCCCCCGCTTTGAGGCACAGAAGCGCTGATCGGTCATTTGCACTTCCGGAGCCCTGTCCATATGGAGAGAAGAAAACGTGAGCTTAGGAGAATATAGATACCAGTTTGGTCATGATCAATTCGAACGAACCCCACCACTTGCTATCGTGACCATCTCTATAATGATTTAAAGAGATATAATATATTTATTCCTCCAAATATGAATTCTTACTTCCAACACTACATTAACAACCCGTAACTGCAAATAGCAATAGTGAATGAAATATCGAAATCATTTTCATCTCCCATTTCAAACCAATTACTTTTTGATTTTTATCACCCAAAAATTTGCCGCCAATGAATTGATCGTCGGTTGTTTACCACAGCCGATGGACCAAAAATTAAATGTGAACTATTCATCATGCATAACGAGGTTTGAAATATAATTCTGCAAACTATTTACCCAGTACTGAATGGATAGATAACCTCAATAAGTAAACATTTTAACTAAATCGAAAAGTTACCCAATATCCTGATATGTTTGGTTTACTTTCGAGTCTACAAAACTATATGGCAAGATAGAATATATCGCAATAAACAAACATCATTTTATTATATTTAAATATATATCTACTAAAATTTTATCAACAATTCAAAGGAAAGATCGTGATTATGATAAATATGAATAACCCCTCTCATACAAACATAATTTATGCAATAAATTTTAACTATTATTCAATCATACACAATCTTGACAATACCACCTTTCAGCTGGGAATAATGTATCATTTTATATCGTGTGAGAGCAAGCTTAAGGTAAGAATAGTTGAAGATCATGCAAAACCATGAAACACCAAGGTAAAATTAATTTAATGTTATAAGTGACTATAGATAAACGAAAGATTGATTGATTTTTTTATGGTAGTATTAAATTAAGATCACTGAAATTTATTTCCGAATAACTAATGATATTTTCTTGGGCTAGCAATTCTGTTGAAAGGCATCATGGCGTAAATTGAGAGGGTGAAGAAAGAAAGAGGGAATTGTGTCTGAAGATGAATGGGAAATTCAGCAATTTCTCTGAACACATAGCATGTCTTGAAGTCTTTTCTTTTCACAGACGGGTCAGCAGATTGCTAAGCTGCAACACCATTCCAGTATAATTCAAATAATGGTGAATGCAGTACTCTAAAAGAGAAGAAATCAGAAATCCATTGATATCTGGGCTTCCGCTGACGTAGTGAAACCTGTAGTTTGTGGGTTCTTACATATTTTATTAAACACGTTTCCTAATATCCAGTTATTTTCTATTTATAATCAAATAAGTCGAGAAAAGGGGGAAAACATTGGAATAGAAAGATTTATAAAGCTCAACATATATCTGAATCACAGTTCAGTGAATTGAAGATAGTGACATTAGATAGTAATATCTGGACAGATTGCAATCCATTTGTTCATATTTGATAATTTTAAGTCACCTCTTAGAATTCCACTCATGGGTAACGAATTTTATGCATTCATAAAATGCGATTATTTATAAGCAAAAAATAAAAAAAATACGAACGCGAAAAAAACGTACATATGAAAAAAGTAATTATCCGTTTATGAATATAAAACTAAAGCCTTTATTATAATAGTAAGGCAAAAATACCAATATCGATATGACCTATACTGTTTTCATTATTTATAAACTTTTATTCATCATTCGGTGCAGAATGTTTTACTAGATGTGTAACTGAATTTACGCGTCATTTCAGTTTCACTAATAATCGTACCAAAAACAAGTTTGATTACTTTGAATTTCCGAAAAAATGGCAATTATTAACTGTAAAAACAGAAAAGTCTGCTTCTTTTTAACTATTATCACGGTAAACATTTTTAAATGAAGCAAGTTTTGGCTGATTTTCAAGAATCGAAAATTAGATTTTGACAACCCTAGAAAATTTTTCCCTTTGGCAAATTATGTTAGTTTAGATTCTGCTACTTTTGCGCAAGGGGGTAAATATAATGTTCACAGATTTCATTTTAAATAAATAAATCCAAGATTAGAACTGATGATTGAAACATTTTATTGAAAATATTTATTGAAGTAATTTTAATCTTAAATTTTATCGGTGGGACTTCTCTGATTTGAATTATAAAGTGATATATTTTAATGATTATAGTTTCAGTAATTTTTTCAGAAAAAAGATTAATCCATATCATTTTTATAACAGCAGATTCAAACACGAAAAAACTCAGATAATAAGTTAAAATAAGAAGACGGTAAACATGAACTAACGTAAATAAAAATTTGATTTTAAATAAAAATTTATCATGCAGATTTATTATGAAATCTGTATATATATATATTTATATTAAAATATACCATTGCAATAAATGAAGATAAAAATATTTAAAAATTTATAGAATATAGTTAATCAGTACAGCAAACATAATAAAAACTCTACCCATTTAATGATTAGTTGCTGCCTCTGACGTCATATATTGTAAATTCTAAGAAAATATCCAAAATTGTGACCAAAACACCAAATTTTTGGCTTTTTTAGGCATATACATTTGTCTAAAAACATGACATGCATGTTGAGATGTTAAAAAATAATACAATTAAAGTAATTGCAGAAATTAACATGCATCTATATAACTGACAAATATGGATATGGATCTTTTATCAGGGTATAAGTAAGCATGTTGTGGGTTTTGCAATCTCTATCCTATAACCCTAAAAGAAAGAACCAGATTTCTTTTTTGATTTATACTACGCTGAACTATAATTTTTTGCATACGAGGACTAATTGGATCAGGATTTAATAGTTCTTTAAAGTGTCTATACTATATATACCTATACCCAGAGAGGAAACAAAACCTACAAACTATTGAAGTGAATGTTAGAGTGATAATCATTTGCATTACCATCTTGGAAGAAGGTTGACAAGAAGTATTGAGAAGTTTTAGCTGACCGCACATATTCATCCTATGATGCAAACTATATTTCTTGCAATATAGATATATTTATCCAATATGATTAAGGTAGGTAATGGAGTAGAAATGTCTATAGAGAGTCATACATTGATGAATATGAAATTGTAGTGAAACATTTATTTCGGCCCACACAGTTCCAGAATTTTGAAACTGTTAGAGACTATTTTAGAGCGTTCATTACCAAATTAATATTTTCAACATTAGAAATCTCTCTCAGAACTTTTATATCTCAAGGAAGAATTATACAATATTCCTCTTAATACTATACAAGACTTACATGATTCATTTTACACACAAATCCAAAGCTGCATTACATGCCAAATATAAAGCTCTATTACATGCCATATTTATAAATGATTGTTAATAAATTCCATATATTTCAATTAAATCAACTAGCTATATTTGGTACCTTTATTTACTCTTTAATCAAAATGTATAACCATAAGCAATACATATTTTACTGTGTGTGTGAGAATATTTAAACTACTGATAACATATAAATGATCTAGAAAATCCATGAAAATAATCCATATATTGGAAAACCTTACCACTGCAAGTGAAATACTATTTTAGTTTAAAAAGCTGTTAATGTTTATTGTAAGGATTTAACTGTTATGATAAAACAACAGATGGAACTATAAATGAAATTCATTGCATCTTATGTTCATTTTCAAAGTTTTGACTGTATCCACCAATAAGAATCTATTTTTTCTAGAAATGAAAATAATATTTTTAATTTAAAAAATTATATTTTGTTTAAAACATGCTGATTATTTTTGATGCATATTGGAAATATTTATTTTTTTTAAAAAATATAATTAAAAAATAACAATTTAGAACTATTTTCTTTAATTGATTGCTCTGATGATTAGATAAAATAATAATAGAAAATGATTGGATATACACACTTGATGATTAAATTAAAGTTGTTTTAATGATATGCATAATATTAGATACTTAAGAAATTTTATAAAATTATTCATGTTAAAATTAATTCAGTGATTATAATCTCTAAATTTTATATACAAACACATTATTACTTTTAAAAAATAAACAAATCATTTACTGCAAACAGTAAAATTGTGCAAATTTTTATATTATCTTTCATCAGTTATCAAATATAGCAAGTTCTATTATTTCTTATAACAACATGTGTTGAAATTAAAATCAGCTCTTGCTGTATAAAAAGAGTTGGCCACATAATTTTAAATGAAACTGTTTCTGTTAAAGTAAAGAAAGAATATCATGTATAAAGAACTAATTTTATCACTTAATATTTGAAGGTCAATTAAATTGTTAAATGATCAAGATTTTTGGATTTATGAGTTAAAGAAATTTTTGAGTCATAGAATTTTGATAAATAAATTTTAAATTCTTTTATTTAATTTAATCTAAACTTTCATACATTTCTTACTCATTAATAAAGTAATTTTTTGATACATTCAGTATATTTTTAGTTTTATATTATTTATAAAAACTGCATTTCTATGAAAACATTAATTTTATTTTTTAAAAATTTAGTATGAAATACTTTTATTAATTGTCACAAAGTGCATGAACAAATGCTCAAATAAATCAATAAATTTACAATAAAAATTAAAAAATATTTTATAATGTAAGTATATAATACATCAGAAATACATATGTACAATTTATTTTACAATAAAATTCATCAAACCCACTATAAACAAATGAGTAAAACTTTTTTGTACTGAAATATGATACAATATTTCTATTTGTAGAAAAATAGTATCCATAGTATACATTGCAGTTTTTAAGTTAATAACTTTGAACTTGATTGATTTCAACTACAATTTCAAATGTGAACTTAGTCAAATTGTGCAACATCACCCACATATTCGCATATTGAATCATACTCAATTTTCAACGCTTGAGATCTGTCAGATAAGAGCTGTACAGTGGCAATACATTTACTTTTGTCTCGCTTCAAAATTGTACAAAGCTGTAAGAAGAAATTTTTGTTATTAAAAGAAACATGAATTTTTAATTAAATTATACAACATTAAGGTTTAAATATTTATTTTTGATTATATAAAGAAGACATAAACAATATTTTGAAGGTATAAAAGTTGGAAAAATTTTCAATTTAATGTTTCATACTGTTAGTCTTAAGTCAATATTTCAGATATTTAAGATTGGTTTGATTGAAGTTTTATAATCATTTTTGGGCAAACGTATTAATGTTACCAAGATCTAATTTTAAACGGATTTTGAATGACTTCAAATAACTGCATCAGAAGTAGATATACATTCCATGATCTGAAAATTTCAGAACAGAATAGACAGAAAAATTGATTTTAACAGAATATAGAAAACATTATAGGCTTTTGTTTTTCAAAAAAATAAGTAATCTAATAAATAAATTTTCTCATATATAAACTCATAAAATCACAAAACGTAAAATTTTATTTAATGCTTTAATCAAAATCATTCCTTTAATCATAATTATAATTTTAAAAAATAAAAAAAATACCTTCTTTATCACATTCAACTTCACAAAAATATATTTTAATAAAACTTATTTATGATATAACTTTTATAAAGCATGATAATTAGAATAAAAAAGGTATATATACGAAATTTAGAATAAAAGTTTATAGATGCAGTGAAATATTTCACATAAAGGTTTGCAAAGATTTTTGCAAAATGTGATAAATTAAAGTCCAACTATACATTCAAAGCAGTTATTAAAATAATTTTTAAAGCAAATAAATGCAAACAAATAATGAAGATTAAATTTGAAAAAAATTAATTTTCAGAAATCAATAATAAATTTTATAATAAAAAATTACTTTAAAAAATTAGCAAAAATTTATGAAAGAAACAGGGAAACATGCCATATTTGGATTTTTTTCTATTTATATTATTAAAAGAAGTTCCTTTTTTAATACAAAAGTATTTTTATTGTAACTTAAATTTTGTAACTTTATATAGGAACTAAAACTAAAAACATACACAGAGAAATATGAATTTAATTTTATATTTTTAATACAAAAACTTACTAAAAAACCAAATTTTAGTGCTGGCCATTAAAATTGCAATACCATGCAGAAAGCCAAATAAAAAAATAATAATTATAGATAACAGTATGGCATGAAAACAAAATGATTAAATTTTGTAAGTAGTTCAAGCATTTTCAGGAGTGTTAAATTAACATAAACAGTAAACACCACTGATAGTTAAACAGTTCTTACCCAGTTAGGCATGCAGTCAAATTGGGTTGCATGATAGAAGCAAGTTATTTCATATTGCTTCATTTCCATGTTACATTTCATTAACCATACCATACTAGGTTGAAAGGAAGGCAAGTTATTTTCTTAGCAATCTATGGCAAATGTTTTCAGTTAGGAGAGAGGTCTGGGGGTTATTCAGGCCAAGATAACAATTCAATAACTCATGCATTAAAGAAAGCCAAATTAAGTGCAATGTGTTCTATTGCATTATGTGGAACAAAAAAAACTGCAACATTTGCTCTAGCCTTAAGATGAGAAAAATATATGAATTGCCTTGAAATTACCATAGATTTAAACCAAAGACATGCATGTTATGCACACAATGATTGCCCATATTAGATACAGAGCTCCTCAGACAATATCAAAAATAGCCATACAATCAGTGTTCTTTTTAGATTCACAGTATGTAAACAGCAATCAGAATTGGAACTCATCAGAAAGGTCACTCTTGTAGCCAACTTAGTCATTGGGTATGTCAAGATCACTGACTCTCTCGATGTTGCATTATTAACAGAAACTGAAGTGATAGTTGCCCAGTTAAAAATCAGTACTATTCTAAATGTTGAATAGTAGGACTCACCAAGCTCTAGTTATTTGACAGTACTCTTTAGAGTGTTATGTCCAGGATTAGATTTCAGCAACTGTTAACAACAGAAGATAGATGTTGTATGTTTGACTTTTGTATGCACATATGCTGAGGTGGGTGCTTCAGTATTTTCTTGGTTTCACTCTTTGTGACAAGAGAATAAGACCCACTTATGATGAAAAGTCCTCCTGTAGGGTAATTTACATGGTGGCTAATAAAGATGCAATGCAATGGCTTTTGGCTGTTAAGCTTTCCATTCCATAATGTTACAAGTTGTTATATTAAAAAAGCAAGATATTTGATGCAATGCAAACAAGCTCATTTCCAGACTAATGCTCTGTGATACGGTTGCATGATTTTGCAAAGGTAACCTCACAAGATATCTGTTCACTTAAGTGTTAGCCACAGGAGGACATTAAAGTTTTGCATCTCTTTCAATATAATCCTCAGCAATCCATGGATTCAATGTTTGTATGACACTTGTTGGATTTCGACCAACTCAAGGGGCAATAACATGAAATGATAATCATCTTTCAATTAAGCAACAGTCCTGCTCTACCAAGTTCTGACTTTTGTTGGTATGCATTCCTTCTTCTTATTCTTGGCATAACACATACTGAGAAAAACTATGATCTTACAAAGCTATTTCAGAATGAAAAATTTGCTGTATAATTTTTTACATAGCGCTTTAAGTATTGTTCATCTTCTTCAAGCATTTCCCAAATTTACTGAAATGTTAATCATTTGTATATTCAAACCTCCTCCTTTCATGTGATTTTGACAAGCACAAGGTCATTTTTTTCTAGTGTTGCAATTTTAATTTCTAGTAGTGTAAATTGCCAGAAATCACCTTAATTTGTTAAATACATATTTTAAGAAAACTAAACTTTTAGGCACCTTTTTTGCTTTCATAATAAAATCAATTTAAATTTTTCCATTATTTATGTCTTGGAAAAAATTTTCTTCATAAAATTAACTGCACATTTAAGCAATCACCTGATTTTATACTATAAAAGTATGTAATGCTGGAAAAAGTATAATACTTAAGAAATTGCACACATTTACTTTCTAAATTGGTTTGTTTTAAATTTCTTTTTACAAACAGGATAGTTTAATTAAAAAAATATATATTAAGCCTCTAAAAATATAATTTTGCGTGAAAAATAAAATACAGTCATAAGAATTTTACAGACAGGTTACAAAATATAACAATAATAAGGATTATTTATATTGTTTTGTTATTTTAGATGATATTAAATGGATTGATATAGCTTTCAAAGATTTAGAAATTTCATCAGAAACAAAGTTGAACCTACCTCTCCACTGTATTTTCCTTGAACAATCATAACATATGCAGATTCATCTCGAGGTATAACAGTTTCCAACATTGAAGGTGATATATCTACAAAAAATTTTAACACAATATTTAATAATAAAATATTTTAGGGAAATTTTTACTTGATATACATTAGCAGTAACAAATAATTACACAAAACTGTCCTTTTAACAAATTTAAATTTTGTGAAGATAATTAAAATAAAAGTTAATCTTATTCATTATTTTTCTTTTTCAGTTATTCAATGTTAATTTTAACATTTTTCCAGGAGTTAGAATTATACTTATATAAACAGATTTACAAGAAAGATAGTAAAAAAATAAATAATGAATGTTTGATAATACTGAGAATAAATACTTACAAAATTACAGTAACCAGTAAAAATATTAAATGCTTAGTTAGTATAATGTTGTTGATTCAATAAAATTACTCTATTTTACATTTAAACATAACAACTAAAATTGCAGTTCAACAACTAACTGACAAAAAAAAATTATAGAAAATTGAAGCTAAATAAATTTTTATTCGTTAAAATATCACTAACATATTAATTTTTACAATAAATTATGACTATATTTTAGTATATCAAATGGGATTATTAGAGCAAATAACATGTTTAGGATGAATAGACCAGATTCTAAATTTAAGATAAAATATCAACTCAAACTAAACATATAAAAAATTGCTATCAGAAATAAATTTTATGTCATATGACTTAGTGGTCAGTCATGTTGTTTGGTTTTGTTATCCTAACTCACATTTAGCAAGTAAAAACTAATATGACCAGAAATATTAATTTGAGAGGGAAAACAAGTAACAATAAATACTTATATATAAGATAGGGGTGTAATAAAAAAAGTCACAGAACATAAACCAAACCATTAACTATTTATCCAAGGTATTGGTAATTTGACATTAAAGAATATTTTTAGATAAGAAGAAATTTAATGATAAACAGGATTTTATTTAAAAAAAAGAGAGAGAGTAAATTAAAGTTTTTATTGTTTTTCAAAATAAAATGTGGAAGAGAATTTAATTTATAATTTAAACTGAGGTTGAATAATAAAAGTGATATTTTAGTTAAGGGTAGATGAAATGTTTTAATAACTAGAACATGTCAAAAGCCTAATAATTGATATCAACTGAAGTCATTTGCAAATCTTTTTTCAACAAAGCTATTAATATAGTTAAAACATATCAGAGGGCTGTTTAATAATTTATGAATTGGTCATTTATTTTTATTTGACTTAAAAAGCATGGTTGCTTACGATTTTCTCTTATTTTTATATACAATTAAAAATGAAAGCTGCAGATTTCTGTGCCAAACAGCAGCAATGAAATTCATTTGTGCATTCTATTATGATAATATGTATTTCCTTATATAAGTAAAATAATTTATTTATTTAAAATGCAAAGAAAGTATAATGTCAATAATATTGCTTTATCTATCAATAATATGCGCTTAAGGCACTTAATGATTCCTAAATAAAATTTTGAAACAGATGTCTGAAATATAAAAATATGCACAAGTTATTTCAATAGGGAATTCACTCAAAAAATTTTTCTATTCTATAATATTTTCACATAGTAAAACTACAGAATTTAAAATAATATAAATATGTAAATGGAATGATTATCTAATAGTTACCATCAAGTAAAACTCTGTCATCTTCAGTTTTACAAGAGCAAAGATTCCACGATAAAACATCAACTACAATGAGCTAGAAAAAAAGATTAAAAATATGATCTATACTGAATTAAATACAAATTAATTAATACTATACACCATCTAATTAAGAAAACTTTTTAATACATTTGGAAATAGAAAGTTATAAAGTTTAGAATCAGTTTTACGTAAATTTTCATTGATTAGTATATTTAGGAATAAAGATAGATTTATTCAATAGAAATATGATTTTGAAATGAAATCTAATAGGAATCTCTGCTACATAGTTATAAATGAATTAATAAATATAAATAAAAATATTAATATATACATAGTATTCAAATTACATCTTTTCTTCTGACAATCCAAAGAGAGAACAGATACATGTAATTTTTTTATTGTTTCACGTAATTTTCATGTAATTTGTTTTATTAGAATTAAATATATTCTTGAATTTTAATGATTTCAAAACATAGTAAAAATCAAAAACTTTTTAAATTGTAAGTATTTTAAATAAAATGATTGTTTATTAATTGTTTTAACATAATAACACATATATTTAACATAATACCTTTTTATTAAAGTATTTTCCTTTTTTATATTTGTCATCAATAAAACGAACTCTTAGTTGTGGCCGTACCCAAGGTTTTGAATGTTTCGATTTACTAGATGATTGACTCTCTTCACTAAAAAAAAGTGTCATATTAAAATAAATTTTTATCGTAATAAATAATAATAAGTTTAAAAAAAATCAAGAATTAACATTTTGACTGCAATTTTTAAATGGAACTATTTTTAATTTAAAAGCTCACAGAGGCAAAAATACAATCAATAAAAATCTGAGCCTTTAATACAGATAACAATAATTTAAAAATATGAAGAAAAGATAATAAAAAAGTTATATTTTAATTTTTAAATAAATTATTATACAATTTAAACAAGGTTTATATTAGGTCTATGCATTTTGCTCACTTTTAGCCTCATGAGGACTAATTGTTCTAAGACTTACAGTTTAAAATGGACTCCAAACCACCACGAACATCCAAACCCGAAATAGGAACTGAACTGACCAGCAACTGAACAAAAGGTCAAAGCACAAAATATTCAGCTACCAATTTGAAGCAATTTTAGCTGTTAATTATTTAAGCTTCAATATAATAAAAATACATAAAAATGTTAATTTTATTAACAAAACAAATTTATTTAAATGATAAAGAAATGCAAAAGCATAGAAACCTTCTTTCTTTGCTGTGTTTTCTTTTTTTAGAATGGCTTTTACTTTTTTTGTACTCTCTTTCACTAGAATCACAATTTCGTTTCTTTTCATTCTTAGATTCTTGCAATTCTGATCTCTGCCTTTCTGATTCTTGTTTAATTTTTTCTTCCCTTTCCTGTTTATACTGTTCATAAGATGCTCGATCTAGAGTTTTAATGAAATACAATTTAAATAACAATTTAAGACAATAGGAAGTTTGTATGAAATAAAAAAAGAAGTAAATGGCTTACTAATAATTCGACTTTCTTTGTCATATTCTTTTTTGCTCACAAGGTTAAAGTAGAATTCTGGAAATGTTTTGACTTTTTCCTCATTACAAAGTTTAACAATAGCACGAGCATTTTCTTCATCTAAACCTATAATCTAATAGTACATTAATACATTAAAAAATGTTTTTACTTAACTTGCAATAAGAAATGGGCTTATATTACTGGGATTTATAGTCTAAATATCTATATGCTACATTAAAATATTAAAAAATCTTTACAACAATCTATCAATGTAAAATTTTGTTGTAACCATAATTTGAAAAAAATATTTTGATAATAATTATCACAACCATTAATCTTTAATAACAATTAAACTACTTTAAAAGAAAGTATTTTATAGAAATAAATATGTTTCAAAATATTCTAATATTTCTTTAAGAGTTATGATCACAAAAATTTCAAAATGTTAAGGTATTTAAATTACAGGGTATTTTACACTTAATAAGACAAAAATAGTATAGTACCAATTCTAAAATTGATTTATTAAGCCAAAACAAGTTAATTTTGAATTATATTTATCTTGCCACAGGAAAAAATCTTTTAACTACAAATTTGCCACTCAGGCACTATTAACCATAATGCCATTTATGTAAGAGGAAGTATTTGTAATATGCCCAAAGAATATAATTTATCACCACTCCAAAATATTTTGGAAAGAAAAAAAGCCACATTAGCAAAGCTTAGGACAGTTGAGATAGCTCTTTATGTAAGAAAGTCAACCAAAATCAAAATGGTTAAAAAGTTAGTGAAATTTTCGGTGAAGTCACATGAAATCAATTTATCATATGAGTTCTGAATTCAATATGCCTCAATGTTACTGAATGTGTTGTTACAGAGACAATACTAATTATACAGTTTTCCAATGGCGTAGGCATAAAAACCTTTCAACAAATTTAAATGGACACTCCTTTTAATGCACCTCTATTTTACAAATACTTACAATTTGAAGAACTAATGTTTGGTCCCTTAAGTGTATGGATAGTTTTAATTCTAATTATGAACTAAAATTTTGAAAAATCTCTTTTTAATAAGCACTTCTTCATGAAAAAGAAAAAAAAAAACCCATTATTTTTGTTGATTTTTTGTCATCTGATTTAATTTATAAGTTTTTTCTTATTTCTTATTTCATGACTGAAAAGCTTAGATCGACTTTTTATTTATTTTTCATTGTAAATCTTTTGTGGATAATTCAGTTGCAAATGTTGAAGTCTAAGATTTTTTTAAGCTATTTGCGCCCAATTTTACTCACCTAATCCAACTCCTGTCTTTCAGCCCATGTACTTGTGTATAATCAATAGTGTCAAGTGTAAATCCAAAGAATTTCCACTGCTCTTAATTACAAAATTCAGTTATTTTTAAATGATAAATTCATTCAACCACTAGTTTAAATTGACAATAGAAAAATCAACTAATCTTCAGGCAGACTTCAGACAGTATGATATATATAAAAAAATAGTGAAATTTCAAATTTTAGAAAAAAATAATATTTTTATAGGATATAAATAGCTATGACAATCAATTAAAAAGTATAATAAAAATGCTCACACTCTATACACAAATATGATGAATCCATACTAGATGAATCTAATACAGATCCTAAAAAAAGAAATAAAAATGTTATGAATTTTAGTTTAGTTAATGGAATTAACACTAAACTTTTTTATGACTTATATCCCATAAAAAAATTATTTTTCATTTTAATCCAAAAATAAATAAATGATTTTTATTTTTTATAAAATTGTGTCTCAGAACTTTTTTTATGTTGCAAATTGTTTGTAAGCAATGTTAATATACACTATAAGCTGCAAGCTCTTTGTAATAAATTTAATAACTGTATAAACATAAATTTTTGTAATAAACTAGAAAAATGGCACAATAATAAATTATACTTATACGTCTCTTGGTTCTCAAATTTTTAAAATGTGTTCACCAATTTAAATGGGAATCAAGAACACATCCCAGATATGCTGTGTGATGACTACCATGTAGACTCTCACCCTGAAACTTGAAATTAAGCACAAAAGGCTGCATGTTTAAGGAAAAGTACTGGCATACAGTTTTATTCCTGTTAACTCTCATTTCATTTTTCAGGTAACAGAAGTATAATCTCAGTGCTGTATTAAAAATTATTATAATTATCTCAATTCGTTTTCTTTGCACTATTCTACATAACATAAAACAAAGAAGATTCAATGACTAATAGTGGGTGACTTGGTAAATATTTAATGATGACATTTAAAAGAATGAGGCTTATACATTATATAATTATGGAATATATAAAAAATTTTTATACCTAATAAAATATAAAGAATGGTATATAATGATATTCTCTTTGATAGAAAAGTAGTATATTTAAGACCAGTCATCAAGGAGCAAAAGAAAAGAGGTTCTCCCAGAAAGATACTTTAATAATATCCAAGATTATTTACTAGAAGTAAAGGTCAGAAAATTCATATGCATAGAAAATGATGTGAGAATCACCTGATGAAAAAAAAAAATTGATTGATAAAATTTCAAACAGTAGATGATAGTATCTTATAAAAATAATCTTAAATGATTATTTCTCTACTTACTATTTCATAATCTATTTGTTTAAATAATTCCCATTTGTTACAAAAAATGATTAATCAAAATTACAAAGAATGGTATTTATTAAGAAAACATCTGATTGCACAATGTTGAAAAATTATTAACTATTTTTCAAGCTGTTACTAGTAAGGTTGAATGTTGAACAACCTAATTCACATAAAACTTTCTTATTTTTTAAAAGGTGCATCGTAGGAAATTGAATCGAAAAAATTTAATTAAAAATTATTTGGCTCCTTTAAAATTCCTTTTTTATAAACATGAAATCTCTGTAAGCATGAAAGCCTAAATGATGAAGAGAAAGGAAACTGTTTCATGAACCAAATGATAAAAAGAAAAATGTTGAAATTTAATAAGAAACTGAAGATAAAAATCCAGTAAAATTGAGTTCCATTTAATTTAAAGATATAAATGGGAAGAAAAACTGTAACAGCCACTCATGGAACAATGTACATAGCCACAAAAAGTTTTTTTTTTATTTTTTAATAAATATTGTTATTTTACAAAAGAAATTGAAAATATTATATTTTTAAATGATTACACTAAATTAACAAATTTTAAAATGCATATTTTTAAATATTTTGATAATCAAATAATTCTGAAGTATTTTATACAAGAACTCTTTTATAAATAACTTATTTGATTAATAATATTAATTTTAATATCATTACATATAAAAAAATGTTATATACTCTGAATGTATATATTTGTGTCCTGTGGCCTCACGTAACATGGTCACAGATATGTAGAGGTTTGAAGACCATATATTAGAGAGAGAGAGGAGAGCCATTGGATGTGTATTCTAAAAGATTATTTTTACTGTAATAAAATACATTTTAAAATAAAATGTACATAATATAAATCATTCTAAAAACTATGCCTGGATATTCTAAGCTATGTCATCATTAATAATGCATTATTATTTTGTTTGTATTTAAAGTTTAAAGATTTTCAAAATAAATAGCTTTTTCAGTAAAAAATATATTTTCAATTTTTGTTACCTGCCCATAATACCCTTTATGAGAACCTTGAGTAATATTGACAAAAGCTCCTTTAACTAATTCTAATTTTTCTTCTTTTGCTTTTTGTTGAGATTTTGTTAAGACAGATGCATCAGCTCCAAGACCTAAACCTTTAGGCCTAAGTTGAACCTGAACAGGTGCAACACATCTGCAAAAACAATGAATACACTAAAATGGCTAATCAAATATAAAATAGAAAGATACATTTTTAAAATTTACAATTATTAATAATAAAATATGTTACATTCTCAGTAAGTACTAAAGATTTGGTTTAAGCACATCATTATAAATTCTATATTAACTAAGCAACATGTAATTTAACATAACAAACATTTGATTCTTTTTCCCAAAAAAATGCATAAATTTTTAATACTTAGGAAATTAAAGATATTTTATAGCCCCCTTATTAACTTTATATTTAATTTAAAAATACAAATCAATAGCATTTAATGTAAAATTCTACAGCTAATTTTAAAACACCATTAATAATAATAATAAAAACAAAAAACATTTTAAAATAAATTTCAGTCCATTATAATTTCAATGCTCCAGATAAAAGTGAAATGTAGAAATTGTTAAACTGAAGACTATTAACAGCTTGGCGCCTAGATAAATTTGGTGAAAATCTCTTAAATTAACATAATTTTTTTTATATATTTGAAAATTCCATAAAATTTTTCAAGACTGAAATTTTTTCTCAGAACAATTTTAAAATATAATTTTACTTATAAACATTACATTTTTGTAATATGTTAAATTGAACATTATTTTAAGAGGCAATATAGGGTATTTAAAATTATAATTTTTATGTTTGAAAAGAATATTTATATACATAAAAATACACTTACAACACCAATGATTTCTGAACATTTAAATTATTGTACTATACTTTCTCAATATGAGAATATTGTCAAGAAGTATTAGAAAGCTCATACACTAATGACTTAAGAGCTAATGTTTCACATTTGTAAAATAAATTATACTTACACATATGATTACACTTAATCAATTTAATTTATAACAGAAAATCTGTTTACTATTTTTATCATTAGCTAGTATACCAATTTTTCTCCAATTATATATATAATGGTAATCACATAAATATAATCATAAGTTCTTATTCCAAATTTTAAAATGAAAATAAAAACCAACTTGATTTGAAAATCAATGAAATTTAACTTCAAAGCACAATTAAAATTGAAAAGGGGATAAAAGAACACCAATAGTTTCTTGACATAACGACATAAATGACACCATCATATTTCATAAAATATGACAGAGCTTTTAGGTCTACACTGGCTTTCATCATGTTAATTAAAATATGATAGAATGGAAACCAATGTAGATCATTAGAAATGAGAAACCCTAACACAAGAAATAACAATATCCAAAAAAAGCACATGGATAAATAAACATAATTTTTTTTTAATATTATAACTTCATTCATTTCTTTATGAGTTATCATTGATAGAATAAGCTAGTAAAACTGCACAATCAATTACGGAAAGTATAATATTAGTACAAGTATTATTTACACTAATACAAATTTTCTTATTATTCAATCATCGAAAAAGATCATTTTTAACAATGTGAATAAAAGTCATTAATAATAAGTTTGCTAGAATCAAAAATTTAATTTTATTTTAAAATTTTAATAGTTAAAACAATATTATGATAATAATTTTTAAATGAAAAATAAACAATGATTCATAACATATGAAATAGGAAAATAATAGCTTACTGCTTATTATTAATTCCAATACCATCCCCTTCCTTCCAACCCATTCCTTTCAGCATAGCCAAACCATATTGTTCGATTGGGACTTTTTCATAATCATCTAGAGTTGATTCTTCAGGCCTTAGAGACACATCCATTTTATCATCTGTTTCATAACCAGCAGGAACTTTATTTTGCATAATTAGAGGAATGGTTACGATAATGTCCTTGCTTTCTCGTTTTTCCCACTGAGCATTCTTTTCAGAACTTTCTATGAAACAAAATAAATTAAGTTACATACTTTATAATACAGAAGATAAATATTATTAAAATAACATATGATATTGTAAAATGTTAAAATATTAAAAACATACATTTAAAATAACATTAAGTGATATCTTTTATTCTTTGAAACTGGAACTATTTTAAAGAATAAAAGGTATCATCAAAGGAAAAATCTCTTAAAAACAAAATATATAAATGAAAAAAAATTATGCTTAATTGTAAATACTTATATGATTTTCAATTTTTTCAAAAATCATACTGTTGATTTGTTAATATAAAAAATATAAAAATAATATATTTTTTTACTATGGTACCACATATTCTTAATTTAAGAAACTTCTTAAAAATTTTTCGTTATAATAAATAATTCAGTTATGAATTTTTTGACATTGCATGATGCCAAAAAATATTTGAATACAAATTGTTATTTTTAACAAATATGGTTTCTTTCAATATTAATTTATAAGTGCTCTGTAACTCCAAATTAAAAATAGATTTGACAGTGTGTAGCAAATAGCTTAACAGACAAAGAGTATTATAAGGCAGCTGAGCACCTGCCAAATGATGGCTTCCAGGAGAATTTTTAAAAGTATAGGATTGTATCTCTACCAATAACAATTTTTTAACACCACATAGAAAGAAGTCTAAAACCAAAGACTTTTATACTGCTCTTCAACACTAATAGCATTATTTTCAGAAGAGACTTACATAGATAGGTCATATTTATGCATCACTGAGCAGGGACCTGGAAAAATTTCAGCCAATTTAAAACATGCAGAAACTCAACACTTTCTATTATTTAATAGTAAATAGATCAAACTTAGGATTTTCACTTGAAAGAACATAGTTCAATCAAACTAGAATATGATGAGCCTAAGTAATGAATAATTTGATATTAAGTGGCAGACAGCTGCAGGATGATATGAGTCCTTTAACATTTGTTACGACAGATTCCTAAGAGTGCTTTTTGTAGATAAAGGGATATAATATGTCACACGTGAAAAGATCCAGAAAATAACTTAAGCATTCATATTGACAAATATGCATGCTGAAATCAAAAGTGCAACATCTCTTGTTGTTCAACAGTGTGTAGATTTGAACCCAAGATCCTTCATTTTGATCATAATACTGTAACACTGCATAGTAGACAACCCAGTGAACAAAAATTCTTAATGACCAAAGATGTGAGGGTTATTAATAACTAATGTTCATTTGCTTTTCAGAAGGACATCTTATAAAAAGAGAATTGTTGCAAAGAAAAAATAAAATAAAATCACAAATTTCAATAGATGTGCATTTTGAATAGATATCCATTTCTTACAGTTCAACATTAACTGCGTGCAAATGCAGGATCTTTTACTTCAAAGACCACAGTCCGATAACTAAAGCATACTAACTCTAAGCCACAGTGGTTTGACACTGCATAATGGACAAATAAAAGTCACTGCACATTTGCCATAGGAAGAAATCTAGAAAATTCTCAAGCAATTGATAGATTGCATGCAGATAGCAGAAGCATATAATACATCATTCAATAATGTTACTGATCCCAAGACATTTTGCAGTGAAAAACATGGTTCTACCATTAGGCCACAATAAGTCTGTGCTAGAATACTTTGACAATGCAGAGTGTATAACACAATGGCCAAAGGCTTTTTCTAAAGCTGATCTTTAAGGAAGTTGTAATCAAATATCATTAGAGAAAAACCCAGAAATTTCTTAGTACCCATCAAACAAATCTGCATGCAGAAAGCAAAAACATCCATCTTCTTTAGTTCAACAGCAAGTAAAACAGAACTTAAAGAGTACAATTCTACCATTCAGCCAAGTGAGTTTCGAGACAAAGTACTTAATCAAATTTAATAGATACTCTGCATGATGCTCTATATTTGATCTTGAAAGAATTCAATGCTGAAAAATCTGGTTATTTAAGTGATGCGGAATAATATTCAATGATAAAATTTTTTCACAATTATTACAAAATTTTATTTTGTTATGACTATTGGATCAAGTTCATTTTTTAAAAAACACAGAAGATAATTATAAATTTTTTTTTGAGATTTCAAAAGAAATACATTTACAAATATTTTGTGATTTCTTGGAATTCCTCAATTGTTATGAATACCTACATTGTCATACTAAGTAAGCATGACAGAACTGTTAATCAACAAATTAGATCTGGTATACTTCAATAACTAAAAACTTTATGCAAATATTCCCAACACATAAATCTATTTCAAGACAAAGTGAAATGGGATATAAAGGGATGATGTATTATTTGGATGCTCCAAATATGTTTAATAACATTTTTAAAGAATTATTAACCATTAACAAAAAACTTATTTTGATGTTGAAGACAGGAGATAGTTCTTTGTGCTTGTTGGCTTTTTGTAAAACAGAAGGTAAGAAAGCTTTAATTAAAAAGTATATAAACATTTTAACAAAATAATTATCAGGAACAAAATCTTTGATTTTAAGTTAAGCATCTTTTTCTTTACTGTTTTTGTAAGAAACACAGACAAATGTGGACTTATGTAAGATTTTATCAAATTTTAATACAAGATTAAAAAAATTAATTTATAAGCACATGATTTTAAAAAGGAATAACAAAGCTTTTAGGAACATATATTTATAAAAGTTCCACATCACAATATATAACAATAACGGCACATTACATATAATTTCACAAAACAACTACACAAAAGAACAACCTATAAACCACTCCATAATCTTAAGTGAAGTGTTTTTTCTGGGAAGTTCACTAGTAGCACTTAGCGCTACTTACCCACTTAAACAGGGAAGGTAGCGGTAATTATAACTGCTACATCCTCCCCCTACATCTCCGAAAGCCGTTTCGACAAGGTGGTGTAATATTAATAGACTTTTTACTTCATCCAGCAATTTTATTTGAGGCTAAAAGTTACTTAGGAAGTCTACCTCTTTACATTAAAATAGCAGGCTGCTATGAATTGAATCAATACTAATACTTTTTTTAGAATCTTTAGGGCAAGTATAGCCTTCGGGCATATACCTATTGCCTGGAGACATACAAAGATAATTACTATGAAGCTAAATCTTTTAGACCTATCAGCTTAACATCCTTTCTTCTAAAGGCAATTGAAAAGCTGATAGACAGATATATTAGAGAAGTTTACTTAGTGAAAAAACCACTTTCTGACTCTCAATATGCATATCAACCTGGTAGATCCACTGATAGTGCAATCTACAACCTATCCTTCATTTTGGAAAAGAACTTTAAGGCTAAGGAACTTGCTTTAGCTGTTTTCTTAGATATAGAAGGTGCCTTTGATTATGTACCCATTGAAACTATTTTACAATCTCTTGCTAGAAAGGGAGTTAATGACACAATCTGTTCTTGGATAGAAAATCTGCTCAATAACAGATTTGTCAGTGCCTCATTTTTAGGTGAAAACATGATGATCCAAGCCAAAACTGGTTGTCCACAGGGAGGGGTTCTTTCACCCATCTTATGGTGTTATGTTGTAGATTCCCTTCTAGAGGTGTTAAAAAAACCAGTCATAACCACCATTGGATATGCAGATGATTTAGTTATAATCGTCAGCGGTAAGTTTGGTGAAACAATCTCCAGCATCATGTCCAGCACCCTCAAACAAGTTGAGACTTGGTGTAAAAAAGAAGGCCTTTCTGTAAATCCTCAAAAAACCACTATGGTAGCCTTCACAAAGAAAAAGAATCTTAATCTGAAAAAGATAACTTTTTTTGGTCAAGAATTAACTTGCTCCAAAGAAGTTAAATTCTTAGGAGTATTTTTTGACATGAACTTAAGTTGGAACAAGCACTTCAACTTTTGTATTGAAAGAGCAAAAAAGCTTTCTGGTCTTGTAGAAATGCATTTGGAAGAACTTGGGGCCTAAATCCCAAAGTTATTCATTGGATTTACACTATGATTATTTGTCCCATCATTACCTATGGTTCAGTGGTCTGGTGGTTTAAAATCAGAAACAAAACTGCTAAAGCAGAATTAACAAAATTTCAAAGGATGCTTTGTGTAGCTATCTCTGGGTGTATTCGTACAACTCCCACATCTACACTGGAGCTTCTGCTTGGTATGCATCCTCTTTATATGCGTATTGAAGCAGAAGCAGTACTTAGCATGAAGAGGCTTAAAAATACAGGTCAGTGGAAGGAATACTCTAGATTTTTATCCTGGGGAAACCTCATTGCTGGAGTAACTAGTCATCCTTTTATAAGTATGCCTACTGATTACACAATTGTTAAGCATGCTTTTGATAAGCCTTATACAATCAAATTTCCCTTGAGAGAAGACTGGAATAATGTTACTATCAGTGAAAGCTGTATTTACTGGTATACTGATGGCTCAAAAATGAATTCCAATACTGGGGTTGGTATTTGTTGTCCAGCTGATGGCAGTAAGTTATCATTCTCTTTGGGTAAATATACAACTGTATTTCAAGCAGAAGTCTTTGCCATTCTTATGTGCAGTAGAATATGCTTGGACAGAAACTATTCTCGTAAAAGAATAATCATCTGCTCTGATAGTCAAGCTGCATTACTAGCTTTACAGAAGTCTACTATAACTTCTGTTCTTGTCTGGGAATGTTATATCACTCTGTGTAAATTAGCTAATAATAGCCCCACCACTTTAATGTGGGTGCCTGGGCACTCTGGTGTTCCTGGCAATGAATTAGCTGATGAGCTAGCAAGGACTGGATCAACAACTGACTTTTTTGGTCCTGAACCAGTGCTAGGTATTTCAAAAGAATTGATCAGAAAGAATGTCTTTGATCTCTTCAGAAAACAACAGTTTATGAACTGGCATAATGCCAATGATCAAAGACAAGCAAGGCTATTAAATAGCACGTGCCCTAGCAAAAGGCAACAAGAATTATTAAAGCTCAATAGAGACAGTCTAAGGAAAGCAGTGGGACTACTTACAGGACACTGCCACCTTAAAAGACATCTCACAATAATAGGAATTTCAGATGATCCCACTTGTAGAGGTTGTTATTATATGGAAGAAACTTCAATACACATCTTATGTGAATGTGAAACCTTTTCTGCACATAGATTTGAACACCTGGGTCAGCACTTGATTGAACCTAGGATGTTGCAGGAAATTCCTGTAAAATGTCTGCTGAACTTTGCTTCAGCCACTGGTCTCTTTAAATAGAGCTTTCTGAGGGGTATAGTACAATAGACCTATGGTTGTGGTCCTAGGTTCTTTTGGACCACCCTAATTTTAAATCTAAATCTAAAATACTTTTTTTTATCATACGTCGAGACAGTGGCCTTATCGGCCATGAGTCCTCTGGCAGCTCAATAAAAACTAGCCTTATTGTGGAAGTTGTCGGGTAAACAGTTCAAAAGAGAAAGCGCAGGACAGCTTGTCAAATGAATAAAGTCCATAAAAGCTCCTGAAGGACACAGGGTACAGTAGGGCATGTTGACCACGCCGATACGGCTTAAGTGTCCTTGGAGAAAGTCATGTCCAGTCAAAATTATGAAATTGGCTGTGAAAATGGAGCGTGGAAGGCACATGGGGAGTGGAGAGTTCAACAGGGAACCCCAAGCCTTGTCTTTAGTAATTTTGCTACATGAATTATGAAGGTCTTTGAAGAGTTTGTTTTTGATTAAGTTGCAGATTTGTTGGTATGATGGAATAAAATCAGGCTGTTGCAGTTTACATCCCTTCTTTGCAAGGTCACCTGCTTTTTTGTTCCCATAGATATTACAATGGCTAGGTATCCACTGAAGAACAATCTCCCACCCCACGGAAATGGCATGATTGAAGAGTGATTTTACTTCTTCCACGTGAAATGAATCACTTATTGAGTATGAAGTGATGGCCACAATAGCAGACTGGGAGTCAATAAAAAAGACAACTTTCTTTAGTAGAGTGCTCAGTCCAAGAAGATTCACAGTGGTACACTTTATGGCCTCAATTTCTGCATCAAAGTTTGTGGCCCCAGATCCCACAGGTAAAGATTCCTCAAAAAATCCCCTGCAGTACACACCAGCTCCAGTTGAGTCTCCTGTTGCCGAGCCATCTGCGTAAATGTAGAGCCATTCATCCTTGGGTATTTTGTAGCGATAGTCTCTCGAGAATGGATTCTGAAAATCTCTGGGTTAGCATTGCACATCTTTTCTAAAGTGCCGATTGTGAGGCAAAAGGTTGGGATTTTATGATCAGGGGAAGGCTCAAATTTGACAGGGCGGGAAGGTTTGAATGTCAGGGTGTAATCACTTTTGAGACTCTCAGCCTTGGACAAAAAATTTGCATGAGTTTTTAGTCTTAATGTGGAGAGGATATAATCCCTCCTCCAATGGTCTAAGTCAAATCCCCTGCATTTTTTATAAAGCTTTAAAAGTTGTTTCTCTCTTCTTAATTTCAATGGCTCAATGTTGGCCTGGATTTCCATTGCAGTGATTGGGGTGGAGCCAGCTCCACCGGTTATGAGCCTAAGAGCCTTATTTTGAGTAAAGTCCATTATTTTAGAGCAACTTTCTGATGCAGTGGCAATGAGCTCTCCCCCATATTCCAAAACAGGTCAAACATATGTTTTATAAGTGGTGGAAAGAGTATCATCAGAAGTGGAGCCCCAGGTAATACCAGAAAAACTCCTCAAAAGCCTTAGTCTGTCGGTGCCTTTTCTTGTAATCTCTTCTGCTTGTTTTCTCCATTAAAGTTTATTGTCTAAAATAAGTCCAAGGTAACGATAGGAATCCACTCGATGTAAGATTTTCTGATTAAAATTTACAGAAATCCGGTGTTCCTTAGTGGACAAGGTGAAAAGTTGGAAAACTGTTTTGTCAACATAAACTATCATTTGATTTTCAGAGCACCATTCCTCTAAGACCCTTAAAGCGTCATTAATTTTGGTGTTTAAAGTATCCGTATCGATACCAGTTGTGAAGATTACTATGTCGTCAGCAAATGCCAATCATTTGATTCCAGGTATGTGAGCTAGGCTGTAGATAAGATTGTTAATCATGACATAAACAGTGTACAGCTTGTGACTGCTCCTTGTGGTAAACCATCAGGAAGCTGGACATATTTGGAAAAGGCTGTTTGATACTTCACCCCGACCATTCTTTGAGAAAGTGTGGATTTTAGCCAGTTTAGTAAATTGCCGTTGATGCCAAAGAGAATCAATATCTCAATAAGCTTTTTACACCATACTTTATCGTAGGTATTTTTGAAATTCACATAAACTGCCAAGGTAGATTGATTTCTATGAAAACCATCCTTGATGGATTGGGACAGGAAAGCTGCTTGTTCGATGGTACTTCTTTTCCTTCTAAAACCAGCCTGATAGATAAAAGTTTTTTCTCTTCAAGATAAAAGTTAAGTCTATTGACCACCATTCTCTCCATCAATTTTGATATTGCATTGGTTAAGGAAATTGGCCTATAACTAGAGGGGCTCTCTGTTGGTTTTTGTGGTTTTAAGAGTGGGACAATTGTAGCTTTTTTCCACTCGGCAGGAACAAGAGTCTTCCAAATAAAGTTACAGAAACAAAGGAGTGTTTGTTTTGCATTTTCACCTAAGTTTAAAAAGAATTCACTTGGAAGATCGTCAGGTCCAGGGCTTTTCCCCCACTGGTCTCGTGCATCGCTTTGCAAAGTTCAACAAGAATAAAATCGTCATTAAAAAGGTGTTCCTCACTACGGTTCAGACAACCAACTAGTGGCAGTCTAAGCAGTGGAGCGCACCTCTTGTGGGGCAGTCTGCACACTGACGCATAATGCTTAGCAAAGGCCAGGGCCTTTTGTTATTTTAGGAAATTTTTCCATTGCTCATAAGTGGCTCATTTACTAATACCATATATAATATGATAACAAAACTTTAAAGATTAATGCTATGTACAACAATGCTTTAAATTAATTAGATGCTACTAAAGAAACACCATAAAATAAATATGCATAAATATATACCTTCGTTTTTATCAGAAAAATGAAATAATAGATTCATAAATACTGTTTGTATATAGTAAAATTAATATCGAATACAATTAAAGTAATCAACAAATTAAATGTTGTAATTTATAAAATTTTTGCATCAAGGTATTCTTCATTAATATACTAGAATAAGATTCTAATATGTAGCAAGTGGTAATAACATTTATGTATGTGTTTAAACTAAACCACAAAATAGATATAAAAACACTATTTATTCTACATAACATATATATAAACATATAACATCACTTTCATTTATCTTATAATTTTTAGAAATTGAAATATATTTATTTAAACATTCATAAGTTATTGATAACTCTTCCTATTGGTTAGCAATATTCATATCAAATATAACAAACACAAAATAAAAGAACAGATTTTCAAAAGCTGGGACAAAAATCAAAGCAAAGAAAGATTTTTCATCAAATTTCTGGGTTGGAATATGATGATGGGGAATATTTTCTTTCACTTTCACTTCTAATGGTGCTTATTAAGGATCAAACACATTTAATTTCGTTGGCACGTTATTCGTAAAACTGAATTATTTGCAAAGCATTCCACAGAAAATTTAGCAGCATTTCATATATACTAAAAGATAGCACTTTAACACATATTGTAGATGTAGAACAAGACGATTCTTGGATGAATCACTTTATTAGATAAGAGTAATTTCTCGGCAAGCATCAGAACGACACTTAAGCACATTCAGACTTGAGCTGATCTTTTCTAACAAAGCATGCATTCTTATTAAAAGAGATTTGCATCACGCGTCAGGATGACACTTTTTCTTTTAAACTCCTGGCGCCACTATATAAACATATGATTCCAAATATAATAATAAATAGGAATAACAAAGCTTTCAGGAACATATGTTTATTTCGCTAAAGTGAAGAGATCCGTACAGAGGGTAAAATGCGCCAATCAGGCGATAAAGTGGTGCGATAAGTTCGTCAAACTGGTTTAACGGTTCGGATTACGTATGTATGACGTGTTTTCGTTTATTGGGTAACATGATCGCGTGACAAGCGCGTTTTGTATGTAACCCTTGAAACTATTATAGAATAATATTTAATAATTTAGTTTCGATATTTGAATTTTGGAGTTGTTGTGTTGCTAGCAAAAATTAACTATGGATGAGAATGTATTGAACTTACGTTTTTTTATTTAGAGCTTGATGGTAGTAAGAAAGTAAGTATATGAATTTTTAAGTTGTGTGTATTGCATGTTAGTGTTAGAATGTGCCACGCACTGAAATTTCTTTAATGTGGGTGCCATTGCTTGGTATATTAAAATTCGAGTTTAAACAAAAAGTGAAATTTGTTAACGTTCGAGATTTAGTTTTATTGCCCGGTTGGCACTGCAGTAGGTAGCGCTACACTGATGTTTTTTTAAGGTGGGCGCCATTGCTCAGTATATTAAAATTCGAATTTAAGCAAAAATGGAAATTTGTTAACGTTCGAAATTTAGTTTTATTGGCCGGTTGGCACTGTAGTAGGTAGCGCTACACTGATGTTTTTTTAAGGTGGGTGCCATTGCTCTGTATATTTAAAATCAACTTTTAAAAATTTCGTACCTATTTATTATAATTTTTAAACTTCTACAGTATTTAATTATAATGAAATATTCAACTTTTTAATATTTGGAATTCTAAAAAACGCGCGATTTCAAAGCTGAAGTTCGAACGCGATCGTTATTGGTTGACATCTATCGTGCGTAGTGACGTAATTTAGGTTGGCGACAGAGCTGTAGAGCGCTTGGTGCCAAAAGTTGAAATCGCGCCAATCGCGTAGGGGTCTGGTAACTTTTACCGATTATTTATATTACTAAAGTTTTACACCACAATATATAACAATAACGGCACATTACATACAATTTCACAAAACAACAACACAAAAGAGCAATGCACGAACCACTTCATAATCTTAAGTGAAGTGTTTTTTTCTGGAAAGTTCACTAGTTGTGCCTAGCGCTATCTACCCACTTAAACAGGGAAAGTAGCTGTAATTATAATTGCTACAAATTGCATATTAAATGTTTACAAGAAACTGTAATTTTGTTAGAATAATCTCTAGAGTTATAATTTTCAATTTATCTTTTGGTATAATAGTTTAATTTTGGTTTGACAATTTGTAATAACTTTATTTGGGACATGATGGCTAGTATGATCAGGATCAATTGTTTACACAATACATTATAAAATATTAAAAATATACATCCCAAAGATTGAAGATGAACTATGAATTATTGTGCTAAATATAAAATTACCATCCAACCTTTCATTCAGTAAAAAAAAATGTTCTCATAAATTTGTAATAAGAAATTTTTATGTGCATGCTACTATATAAGTATACATATCTACATACACACACAAATATATTGTGTTTATATAGGATAACTAATAGTAAATTGGAATCAACATGATATACAGTATGGTATTGGTATGAGATGTATGGTAAATTGTAAGTTTTTCAATACTCAATATTTACAGTTACAAGAGATTAAACTATAACATTTTTAATTTATAAATAACAAAAACTAATAATTATTTAAAAATAATATAATTAAGAAAAAATCATATTACCTTTAAGAATTTCTTGAATTGCAAGTTCTTTTATTTTATCATCTTTTTCAAGAGCACCATTCTGAGATTTATCTGCTGTTCTCCAATTATTCTTTTTTATGAGTGGAATTATTAATTCTTTAGGTTTCACATTTTGTATGGTGCTGGAAGAATAGTTACTTATTTATAGAAATTTGTTAGAAAGATTATTATTTAACCCTATGGTTTTTCTAATTTTCATCATTAATCATTTTAAATAATAGGTACAAATGACAAAATCAGCATTGATAAATATATAAAATTACTACTCATAACACAAACTCCAATGAACATTTGAAAGTACATAAAGAGCAAACATAAATAAAAGCTTGAAATTTAATGAGACTGAAATAATCTTATTTATTATGCATGATTTCAGAAAAAATATATATACCAAAATTGAAATAAATAAAATATTAAATTATTAAGTAAAATAGATATAAATTGACTAAGTAAACTAGATATAAATTGTAATTTATTGATAGAAAAGTATCATCGAACCTAGGGAAACATGATTAAACACCAAATCCAAAAATTATAATTTTTTACAGAAAGATGACAAGAATTCAAATGTAGCCTACATTATAAGCTGCATATTAGTTTCTCGCTGATTTGGAACCATACTGTTAGTGATGTTGGTTTAGTTCTGTTTGGTCTATCTTGTTTTTAGCACCCTCTTGTTCCTTCAAACATGCATAAAAATAAGCTTGGAGAAAGATTCAACAATTTCTGCAAAAGGGGACCCTAAAGTACATTTTGGGTTTGGTGTAGAATTGGGTAACCTTGGTTTAGCGAAACATTTAATGATGAAATTAAATTTATCTTAGTTGAGTTTTTGTGTAGAGAACAATTTTGTTAGCCCCATTTGGGCATTAAAAAATCGCTACAAAATCAAGGGGTGCCTGATTGTAAATTTTTAACTATATTCAGTCATGATTTTCAAAGAAAGTAGTAGTAAGCACTTAAATGTAAGAAATTAAATCCACTTAATTCTAGTTTATAAAACACTGTGAGTTTGGCAACATATAGGATTGCGATAAAGTTGGTGATATGGACTTCACCCTATGAGTCGGTATTGGTGGCAAACACCAGATCTGTAGATTACTATGTCATAATGAATTTGCTTGGTAATTCTATGACATATTGATGTTATTCGTTTATAGCTTTAGAAACCCTTCACCTTATACTGTCAATAATTTTATCAAAGATTATTTTTAAATGTCTATGCATGTAAAATTTTGTTTATTTTTGTACAATTTAAAAGTTAATTAGAGGTTATAATTTTTTAAGTTGATGTACTTGTAATTTATTGTATTAATTTAATTTATTTTGGAAGTGTTTTTTAATTTGTAGTGGGAATGAGCTTGATTAAGCAAGAACTTTTACTTTGTGTTATTCTATTTAATTTTTTATTTTACATAATAAACTATGTATAATGTATTTAAATTGAACAAAAATATTTAAAATGTTTCCTATTGAAATGCATTATTTGACAAATTAAGACTAGAATAATGTGTTTTTTAAGATGGGCATCAGAGCTCTGTTAATTACAAATCCGAGTTTACATAATAATATATGCTATTTACGTTTTTGATATATGACAGTTGTCAATACCTGCTTGGTTTTGTGATATACGGTGTATTTTAAAATGTTTTTATTAACACAGGCCTCTTAATTTCCCGGCAAAGAAACTAGCATAGAAGTATATCTAAATATTATAAGACTTAAGAATGCGAAAAAGAGACTTTAAAAAGAGTTGACATTAATGGAATTAATTTTTAAGTACTTATTTACCCTAACTTCAGTTTTTCAATAAATTTAAATTAAATATGAAATGAAATAAATACCTCTTAAATAATACAAAATTTAAAAAATACCTCTTAATTTCACTTTTGTCCACGGATAACACATAATCTTTTGGTTCAGAAGAAGCTTCTGCAAGTCTGTTCCCTGTTAATGCTTTAGATGTTGTTTTGGTGAATTTAAAACTTACATTTTGTCGATCAGAGGATTGAGAATTTTGCTTGTCCTTATCCATAATTGTTTATTTTCCCAATACGATATAAAGAAACTCTGAAATAACTTGATAATTACTTGATACGTGGTTTTTGCACTTTTAATAGTTAAAAACAGTCATATTAATAAAAAGTAAACAAAAATGTAGCACATTGATGAATTGATTGAAGGTTGAAAACAATCATTATAGGATCGCTTGAATTCAGTTGATACTCATACCTCATGTTAAGTATAACTGATTAATGTTAGCCAACCAATTAATTCTGTATTTTCATTTTAGTTTAATATGTTTAGAGAGGCATCAGTGATGTTATTATTGTAAAATGTAAGGATGGGACCTTGTTACTTTTCCTGTACTAAGTACGAACTGAGTACAGTTACTTTTAAAGTAACAAGTATTTTACCGATTACATTTAGTACTTGTTACGATTTCTTTTGTACTGCCATCTATCAGATTAAAATATAATGACAAAGCTTTATAAATTTTATAAATAAATTGAATAGAAACTAAATTAATAATAAATAAATTAATAATTAATTAAAACCAAATAAGTAGATCAATAATATTTTATATTACTCCATAAAATTAATTTTAATTTAAACTATTATAATTTGTAAATAAGCATTCACTTAAATAATAATAAAAAGATCTATAAAAAATAATTATTATCTATGCAACATTTCATTAGTTGCAAGTTTTTGTTTTTCCTGTAATGCTTTAATTTCTAGTATGAGGCAAAGAAATATAAGTTATTTATCTACAAACCGTTTTTATTTTTATTTATTTTATTTATTTATTTATTTATTTTTTTTGTAAAAAAATTGAAAACTTCTAAATTTTCTTAAACGTATTTCATTCAATATAAAATTCGTGACATTTTGTTATTGACATTCATTTTCAGAATTTATATCTGTTCTAAGTAAATTTTCCAATTACTCAATAGTAATTTTCAAAGACTTCAAATGTTAATTAAAATATAAAATTAGATGAGATAATACAACTTCAATTTTTCAACCTAATCAGCTTAAATTTTTATTAGAATTTAGTAAGACTTTCCAATTATATAAATGAATTTTTATAATTAACTGGTAAATATTTTGCAAAGAAATGTAAAGTGGGAGGTTTAACCAATTACAAAGAGGTTTTATTTAAAGTTTGTTAGAAAAATATAGCGATTAATCAAAAAAATCAACTTAAATTAAATTTCCTTTATTTTTCTACAATTAAACATTAACAAGACAAACATAGCAAAAATTTTTAAGTATAATAGGTAGTAATTTTTATTATAAAAGACGTTTATTTGTTTATATTTTTATGTAGTAGATAAACCAGTTTTTTCTAAAATAAAAATTGCATAAACTCCCATATCTTGTTTCAGTTTCCTGAAACTAAATCAATTTATGGTTAAATAAAGTAGCTTTGCAATTAAAACTGTATTAATAATGTTTAAGTAAACATAATAATTTAATATTAGATATGGTTGCATAAAATTTCAATAATTATGAAAAAATATAAGACAGTTTTACCAACAGTCTAAATGTTTATGAGGTTTTAAGGTAAAATATGGAGAAATAATGTTTAATACAACAGGAAGGAACAGAAATACATTTATTTTATTGACATCAATCCATAATTTAAGAAATAAACTTGACGGTAACACGAGATGGTATAAATAAAGATAATGTAAAAATTAACTTAATTAAAGCTTTTTTTCATTTCGAAACTTTAAATTAAAATGAATAAACTAGCTTTATTAGGTTTAAATCAACATTCTCATTATCTTCTTAAAAATTTTTTTTCGTATGGTAAAAAATATAAAAGAACATTCTTTCTAAAAGTTTAATTTCTATATATTTACAGCAAAATATAGTGAAACTAAAACATGTCTGAATAAAAAATAAATATAGTTATACGGAATTATAATAAAAAGTATGCATAGTAAAAATAATAATAGAATTATATAAGCAGCTTTAATTTAAATATTTTTTTTAATTTAAGAAATCTGACTTAATTTCAGGTTCAAATAAATATGTCATATACATTCATAAAATTAAATTAAATTTTTAAATGAAATAATAACAAAAGTAAAAGTTAATAAAAATTGCTAAATACATAACAAGAATATCATGCTTTTCTTATATTTCAAAAAAAACGTGCTATATTTGAAAAATAATGATAATCACTAAATAGCTATTATGGAAATATACCATGGGTATAATCGAGGTACATCTAGATGATTATTGGTTTTCTCAACTCATTTATATTATTAACCGAAACGAAACAAATGTACATGCATATTTTATTTCGCAATATAAATTCATATTGTCTCCCTCTCCCAAGTATTCCTCTTCTATTTTCCAGTTAAACCAACTGTCATTTCCCTTCTCCCACCCAGCTTCCCTACAAAGAAGTTACCACAATCTCATAATTCATCCGTCTGTATCGATATATCGATGACATTGTTACTTGTACTTGCTCTGTCATTGGCGCTTCTGTAAATATACTGATTACTTTGAAACAAGCACGTACTTGCTTATTACTTTGTAACAGGCACGTACACACGTACTCGCTATGTCTTCGAAACTGGTCAAGTACATTGTACTTGCAACTGTCTGAGTATACTCGAACTTGCGCTGACTTTGTTACTGGAAGTACTGAATATTTGGAAAAAAGTACTGATTACAGGTTGTTACATTCAAATACTGATTACAAAATACTGGTTACAGGTATTTCTTCCCATCCCTATAAAATGGAATGAAAAAAGATTTGTGCATCTTATTAATTGTAACTATGTAAATCAAGTGAGATAGTAAATAAAATGTATGAATGGATTGAATTGCTTACATTTACTGTCGTATCTAACACCTCATTCATACTGCACATTTGAACACCTTTAAGTCTCGATTGAACTTTTTCATGGAAGGAATTTGTGATTTAACTAAATTCGAATGGATTCATCTTGAGTCAATTTTGGTTAACTGATTTAAATCTGTCACAATTGATTTTGGTATTTTTTTTAGTTATTGCTGCCAATTTTTTTAAACAGGGGGAATGTGATTAAAATAAAACCTAAAAGAATCAAAGAAAAAATAAAATGATGAAAAAGAATTATTTATAAAAATATGGATTAACCACAAAATTATGTTCGATTGAAAAGAAGCAAATTTGTCTACATCATTTTTCTATTCAAATTTTTCATTTTTAATTGCTTTTCTTTAGCACTACCCAAATAATAAAATAATTTGGCCCTATATTGCTAGTCCTGGCTTTGCCTTGTTCCAGTATTGGCGGTCTATATTGGGCCAATCCTGTATGGTCTACATTTCTTTATATAAGACATATGTGGGTTGCCTAGATAAGGCCGAGTTTGGCAACCTACATTGGACCAATCTGGGCGGCCAAGATTAGACCAAGTTTGGCTGCTGAAATTGGTGCAGTTTAGGCAACCAAGATAGGACTTATCTTGAGTTAATAGATTTGTTTACATTATATGTAGCTCATATTGATAATAAAGGATTTTATTTTGAATTACTAAATTAGAAGGAAGCTATTTTAAATTATTGCATACGCATTTATTTTAATTTAAACCTGTATTATTGCATCTTACATGAGTAAAATAATTGTTATGCTTACAATGTATTATTTTGCATTCCATTTTGAAAATAAACACAAGTGACAAATTTGTTATTCTTTTAAGCAATATTTAAATAATTTAGCAAAATTTACAAACGATATGATTAAAATCAGTTTATGTTGAAATTAACATTAAAAAAGAAAGAGAAGTGGAGTAAAAATCAAGTAAATATTTATTACTCACTAATTGTGAATGTATGAACGTTTTAGCATATAAATTTAATTATCATGTATGCAATATTTTAAATAATCAGATTAGCAATATATAAACTTGATTTTTTAATATTAAAAGAGAATCACGTTTCTGCACTATTAATACTCATTAACACAAACTGTCAATTTTTGTGTATAATCACACTTTTATATTTTACCCTTTTTTATTTTACAAATTAAATGTTTCTTTTCTATTAAATTAAAATGTAAATTTTGTTTCCTACAATAAATTAAATTGAGAAATTGAGTACTATATACTTATTATCTTTCAACTTATGTCTCTCATAAAGAAAAAAATAATTTTACATTTCTAACTTATAATGAATTCCTGTACATCTAATAGAAAAGTATCAAAATTTGTATTAAACTTATTTAAAAATATTAGATGTTAATTACTGTCTCTGAATATTTCAACTTCAGTTCACATCTCGCTGTCAGACTTTCAAATATTTTTTTTCCTTTAAATAAGAAACAACATAAATAAAAATCATTCATTTTTTGTTAAGAAGTCAACATCAATTTTCAACAAAAGTTGCCCAGTTCTAAAAATATTCTGTCCTGAAAATATTGACTAGACTGTACAAGGGTTTACTCTAAATTTTTATTTTACAAAGTGCATAGATTTTTGCAATATAGGTAAAACATGGTATTTCTTTAGATTTCTAAAATTCAGCTTTAAACGTTGCAATTCACTATAATCACTTAAGCTTCCTCTTCAGTATAATTGGTCAAGATAAAGCAGCACATATAAATTTAACGATAAAAAATTATTAGAAAAAATAATTCTTTTTCACATATGCATAAATTATATTTAAAATTAATCAAAGTGAACTCAAATTTTTATTTTTTTATTTTAGAAAGTTTCAAGATTAAATTTATTTGTTGGATATGACATCATATACTTCTAGTTGAAAGAGTCAATGGTTGATCTTATTATAAACAAATATTAAATTACATTATTGTAACTGTTCATTTCAATAGTATTTTTTACCATAAAAATTATTATTGTAATGAAAAGTTGAAAGAAAAAACATTCTATGATGAAAAATTTCGAATAATTATAGCACTGTTCTGGAAACGGTCACTAATTAATGTCCAACATAAGTATAAGAATTTCTTTTAGTATTGTATTTTGACTTAAGATTTTGCATAAATGTCTTGAAGGATCTAAATTAATGTTTCACAAGCTCCATAATGTGTGGAGCTAGTGTTCCTTTATTGTGTAATTAATCATAAAATAAAACGCAATTTTTCATGTAAGCAACTTTCACTAGGATATAACTTTAATATATTTTATTAGAGAATTACAAAACTTCCATTAGTCATACCTTTAAGTAATAATTATTCATAATAAGTAAATTGCATAACTAATACCTTGATGTACTTTTAGGCAAAGAATACTGAGAGTCATGCCATATCAGAAACATTTCATACTGTTTGGAAAGGAATAATTTACACTGTTTTTCATTTTCAATAGAAATTTGAAGCCAATCTATTCTAATATTTGTTTATGATTTTTCAATAGAATTAATAATTAACAATTACTGATATATATACTTCAGATATTTGGTAGTTAATTTGAATATTTCGGTGTAATTTATATGTCAGACTAAAATTTTTATAGTAATATTATAATTAGTAACAGTTTTGAATACTAAATAAGTTCTTATTAATTTATTATTCTTTATTAAATAGAAGTCATGTATAACTCAAAGTTTAGTCACTACAAGGTGGAAATAAACTAAAATTTATGCGACTTACCTAAGAATTACAAATGTAAGGTACTTAGTTCCATTCTGGAAACAGTTACTAATTAGTACCCAATATGAATGTCAGATAGATTATTAAGACGTTATTTTTTAAATATTTTACTTTGATTGGGTTAAAAGTTGGTATAAATGTGAAAAATAATGTATCTAAATTATATTCATGAACTCTGTAATACGCAAAGCCAGAGTTCATTTAATGCAACACCAACATAAAACAAAATAAATACTTTTGCAGTTTTTATAAGTAGGACTATTAAATAGGGGAATACCTCTCGCGGACCAACAGGCAGAAGTCCAACCTCTTCGGAGGCTCTGGCAACCATCTTCCATGGATAGTACAAACTTTCGGCACTATCTAGGACATGAAAACAACAACATTAAACAGGATAGTATATGTTATATTATGGGAATAGTGCTACTCACCTCCGTGACTTGGATCACAGGTGCCCGTTGGGTAACGACAAATGAGTAGCAGTTTCCGGCCTTGTTGTGGTGAAGGGTTAGTATACCAAGTGCCCTCCAGTATTTAAAGAAATGTTATATTATTAAAGAAATGTAAAATTACTAATGATCAAACCTTTAATAAACCCTTAATTTTTAAATAAATTATATTAATGTATGTTTAGAGGTATTGACATTCAAGCTGCATCAGAAATATTTTACATAATTAAAAAAAGGAATCATTTTTAAACAGTAAGTTTGCACTACTTATTTGATAACTGTGAAATTAATTATATTGTGAAAAATATAAGAAAAAATTCATTATGAAATAAGAATTTAAAATTTTATATTTTTTAAGTTGTGAATGATATTTTAGGGCCAATATTTTAAAAAATGAAAGCATTCAGGTTTTTAAGAATGAATTAGATAATATTTCTGGGATACTATGAATTATATGAAGTAACTAAATTAATTTACTTAGAAAATGTATGAGAAATATGAATATTAAGATGAAAAGTGCAAAAAAACAATTGAGTTTATGAGCACCTTTTACATGGCAACGTTGTAATGTTAGAAAATTTTTAATTTAGATTAGGATAATTTTGTTTAACGAAATGCTTTCTGATCTCATTTATCTTAATAATTTCATTTGGTATTCAGTTAAAAATTAGCATTATGCTATTCAAGTAATTTACTCATTTAACTGACAATCATATATAAATGTTTCAAAAACGTGCTCAACTATTAAGAAAAAAAAATCGAACATGCGAAAGGGATTTATAATATTATTAATCAGTAAATAAAACTAAAAAACAAATTGACTAATCATTCTTTGATCAATTTCGGAAGTAAGGTAGCACGAACATTGATTTCAAGGTGATGTTTCAATCAAATCACTTCTATTTGAGATACTTTCAATGAAATAGAGTGAAATAGGCAAAACTATAGTTTAGGGCTATTCTTTCTTGGCATTAAGTTAACAAGTTAGTTAAGTTCGATTTTTTTTCTAAATGGAAGCAAAACATAATTTGATGGAGGATAAATTGTCAATTAAAAAACTCATACATAAGACTTATTTTTGGCAAAATCTTTATTTATATAAGGGTAATTTAATCCTAAAAATCATGTCTACTCTGAAATTATCTAATACCAATGAGTCAATACTGCGTTATAAGGTGTTTGTTCTATGAGTCGCAATTTTGTTCTGATTTTTGACAAAATTATATTCTCGAAAACGAATAGAACACTGAACTTCCTTTGAGAATAACATGTATATTTTTATTTTTACTGTTTCATTTTAACAATAGTCGCTAATCATTTATGTATACAGTTAATACAAAATTTGTTTGATTTCTAGGTGTTCGTATTGTGCTATTGTGAATAAGCTTATAAAAATATCCTCCAGTTTAGGCTATACAGCTATTTCAATTTTATAATTGGAAATAAAGGTGTTTTACCACATCATGAGTTTATTAAGTTGTTTGTAAATGTAACTGTGAACAGAGCTCTGCTTTAGAAAGAACTATTCATCCATCATATGTTAACACTTTTCTTTATTAAAAAAATGGAGGCACAAAGCTCTTTACTCATGGGTTCTATCGCAATATTAGAATAAATAAAAAATAAATCATTATTTAAAACAAGAAGTACTTATTTAGAGTAAAAAAAAAGCAACTAAAATGTAAAAATACTTGCAATGTCACATAAATTGATAGCTTTAAAAGGAAAATATTTAGAAGTAAAACTAAATTGTGTAATCATCAATTAGCGATATATCCACTAAGTCCGTTAATTCAGTTGCTTTAGTTTTATTACTGTTGCAGTTGATTTTTTTTAACACTGGATGCGTGGTATTCGAATCTTCTTTAAGGTTTATGTAGTTAGTTGCTTACAAGCAGAAATAATTATTAAACAATCATTTATTTTAAGATCATATAAAGATTATAGCAAAAGAAAAGAAGGAATTGCAACTAAAACATATCTGGTAGAAAATTTGAACGGATCTTTAAATTGAAAGTGCCATACCAAATGCTTTAGATAATTGTCAGAAATAGTTCAAGAAACGGCTGATATTTATCGCTAAATGGTAAAAGCATGCTGTTTTATGCTACTTCATAATATTAACAAGATCAGTGAATGAATGACTGCGAAGGAAACATGTTTATAGTCTTGGAACAGTGAGGGTATTTATGATAAATAAAATGATGCATACCATTTGCCCCATTTTAAAATGTTAACGAAAGGAATGGAAGAAAAGCCATTTTACTTAGTATTCATATAACAAATGCTCTCTATAATGTATAATTTTGTTCTTGTTATTAAGTTTTTTTATTTTGAATTTGGTGAAAATCATTGTCAACTATTTTATATATATATATATATATGTATATATATAAAATAGTTGACAATAATTTTCACCAAATTCGAAGTAAAAACTTAATAACAAGAATATATATATATATATATATATATATATATATATATATATATATATATATATATATATATATATATATATATATATATATATATATATATATATATATATATATATATATATTCTTGTTATTAAGTTACTATATATTATATATACTATATATATATATATATATATATATATATATATATATATATATATATATATATATATATATATATATATATATATATATATATATATATATATATATATATATATATATTCCTTTACTGTAGTAAGCAAGATATTTAACATCTCCAAGTGAATTTGAAATTTATCGTTAAGTATTAAAAATATGCTTATTTTTTATTTTTCATATATTAATGAATTGATTAATCGTTTCTGTTTAGTACTTGAATAGATAAGTATAATTTATTAATGTCTATAAATAATATTAAAATTAATTTATCCACCTAATTTTTAGGTAGCGGGTCTATAAACTGAGTATCAAGCATGCTTGGGAACCAGACTCTGGGGGTTTTGCGTTAGACTGACCACCTAATTGGGATATATGCTTCTCACCCTATGGCCCCTCGGTCAGGAAAACAGAGATGAGCACTGTAGACCTTGGTCCACGTGGGCTGTCGTAACACAGAGTTTTGCTTAGTGTAATTTTTCAAAAATTAATGAATTGAATTTTAATGTTAATTATTTAAATATATGATTGAAACATGTTTAAAAATTAATGTTTCTAAATATTTAAAATATCATTTATGTAATTTAAAATTACATTTTCAGTAATTAAGGAACTGCTGTTGATTTTATAAGTTAATTCATTATGATCTTTTAAGAATACACAAAGAGTTTATATAAACTTATCATACGAAGTTTTGTGAAACGACATAATAAAATTACATGTAAGATTATTGACAGTCTAAAATTACATAAAACTGAGACTTCATTTCATTTTAATACTCTTTATAGGCTTATTAAACAAAATGTTATATTATAAAAATAATATAATTAGTTACAGAAAAATACCAAGTCATTATACAGTAGACGCTTGTTTTTACGAATCTTTTACGAATTTACATACACTCACGTTTTTACGAACTAGTGGCAAGTCCTTACCCTGAAACCATGGATATAATGATAATTTTAGCTACCAGTTACGAACTAAAATTTTTAAAATTTCTTTTTTGCGAACTTTTATTTCTGACAAACAGTTTTCTTTTTTGTTTTCGTTTTTCTTTGCTGTGATCTTATATTTTTTAAATTTTTTTAATTTGAACTCTTTTTTTATGTAACGCCAAATAACTTATTTTTGAACAACCAAAAGACATATGGGCAGGTATTCTTGACATTGTGGGAACAATAGTTAAAGACGCATGAATACCAAACATTTGATGGGAAAGAACTGCTGTAGTGAAGTTTCGTTTCTCGAAAAGAGAGATGGAGCCACTTCCATTGAAAATTTGTAGTCTTTGAAGAAACGAACGTGTTTATCAGATTGAACCAAAGAAAAAAAATTATTAGTACACACACACACACACACACAAAAAGAAAAACAGAAGACAAGAATTGTCACAAATATTGAATTCCTAAGAACAGTTTTACGATAGTTTTAAAAATTCGGAAAAAATATCATTGAAAAAGAAAACAGTACCAGCAAAAAAGCTCATTCTTGAAAATATTGTAGAGAAACAAACCATCTTAAACTGGAAAAATGTTTTGCTTGCTTGGCTGAGAAAACTGAGAGGAAACAACATTCCTGTTTAGCTTTAGTATGAAGTTGATTTTAAGTCATCAGAGACGGTTGACTTCAAAAATTAAAAATCAACCACGGTTTGATCTTTAAAAATTGTGTGGTAAGTGGAATTATGAATAAAATTTTGGAAAGTGAATGGGAAGGCGATTTAAAATCATTACATTCCTAATACGATCCAAAAGATACTTGGGTCGTGCTAGAAAATATTTGAGTTGACAACGCGGATAAGACAGTTATATCTTATTAAATCTTTATCCCCATTACATCTATCACCTTTAAAACTAAGATTTTTTACATATAAGCGCATGTAAAGAACACTTAGTTTTGAAAGCGATAAATAAAATTGTATAAAAAAGCAAAGCAAAAAATTTCAATGTTGCTTGCAGCTAAAATGAATGGAATAGAAAACATAATATATTGATATTAAAGCTTGAAAGAATGGGAAGATTTAGGAAAATTGGTTAAGAAACTTAGATTGAGAGATGGTTTTTTTTAATCGGAAAATGGCAAAGTTTTATTGTGGATAACTTTACATCTCATATTGAAGTTGTTGCACCACCATGTTTCTCTGTACCTATGCTTAGATCGGGCTCTACCAGTTACAAAGAAGCAGCTGGGTGGAGTCTTTATGATTTTGAAGCAGGGTCCAAACACAGAAGAGATCTTCAATACGTGACTTGCCACCCTTAGAAGTATCATTTCACTTGGAGGACATTGCGACAGTTTTAGCGTACTCCAGCCATCTTTAGCGAACGTAGGATCTTGGATAAAGTCGGCATTCGAGTTCATTCCCTTCCGATAATGCTCTAACCAACTAATCATGCCACCTCGGCCCTACTCATGTTGAAATCACTGATCTTGAATTGATTCACGTGGAATTTCTCCTGTGATTAGCTAACTTCTGTTTTAGGACCCATGGATCAGGGCATCAGCTTCAAGAGAAAATATCTTAAGGCACTTTTGCAAAGAGTGGTTATGGGCTTGGAGTCGGAGCGGCATAATGAAATTTACTTTCTACTAGCAATGCATTTGTCAAGCAATTTTGCAATGATGTTGCAGGAAAGACCTTTCCTTTCCTTTAATAAAACCTGCATATCGAAAGCATTTCAGTATGCAGGTTTTATTAAAGGAACCACCGTAAGTGAAGAAAACCAAGGTAATTTACTTGATGATTTGTGAGGGAAGTTGAGTCATTCGTGCATGAACTCAGACAAAGAACTGTTTCGCTGCCTGAAAGTTCTTTAGAGGATTTTTTAAATATATACATGTACGGAAAAATATCGGATGATGAAATTATTGAGAATGTAATGAATAAGAGCGAAAAAGAGCTTTTAGACATCGAACAAGAAAATAATGTAGTGCAAAACAAGCAGCTGAATAGCTAACGTACTTTTTGAGGGGAAAAAAAGCAAAATGCTTTTCTGCATTGGAAAAAAATTGAAAATGTAGTTTTTAAACAGAAAAAGATAAATAATTCATTTGACTGATTTTCCATCAATAAAATGGAAGCATGTATTGTTTTTAAGTAAGAATCATATTTTCTATGTTTCTTATATAGTGCATTTTAAATAATTTTTCTATATAATATAGCACTTTATTTATAAAGTAAAAGTAGTTTGGTAAATAAAATACGATCTTAATAATCTAATCCATTATTTTTCTTTTTTATGAACTTTTAATTTTAAGAACTTATTTAATAATTCTTACGAATTCGTAAAAACGAGAGTCTAATTTATTAACACCATAATTTCATCTTATCTCTTCATTTTGAGTGTTTCCAATTGGTAATTACACAAGCTAATTTATGAATGAAAATAAAATAATGCAAATTTTTTAAAAGCTGTGTGTGTGTCACTTCTTTATCTATAAGTTAAATCTTTATTTTGTTTTTCCACCAAATTTCTGTATGGCATAAAATTGAAAACTGGTGGAATGAGAGGAAAACTTGCATCAATATGTCTCGTCTCTATCTATATAAAAATAAAATCTCTTTCATTTCGAAGTTCTAAATAACAACATTTGGAATTAATTTAAATATCATCAACGTTGATTTGAGTTCTCTGCAAATCTGCTTATTAAAATGCGCATGAAGCATATGCACATTTTAAAATTGTCAGGATGCTTGTTTTTGTTTAGTTTAAAATATGTTTTATACCGAAACATTGGTTACAGCATTTGTAATTAATTTATATCGTAATTAACTCTGATTTAAACTCCCTCTCCCTCCTCCACTCTAATGTCGCTATGTAATCAATTTAAACAAAATAACACTCCGGTTCGAAATAGAGTAAATAAAAAAGAAAATAAGTGAAATTTGAATAGAAAATTGGGATTCTTCTTCCATTTTAAAATTGTCATTTATGTGTGACGGCCGATATTAGAAAGTACTTACAGTATTGGATCTCCCTTTTCTCCGGTATTCCCAATGGATAAGATTGAAAGAAAATAACAACATTAACTATTATTTTCCCCCGATGTTTGAACAAGTAATTTCTTTACCTATTGCTGCGAATGTATTTACACTAAGCAATTTATGCCATCGATAAAAACACATTGTAAAATGTGAAAAACATACCAATTTCGATATTTATTAACTTTGTAGTTAAAAGAAATTTAAAAGCATTGAATACCTCCATCATTTCGTTTTTAGCTTGTGTAGACGGGAGACTGATTTTCCTAATGGGAAATATCTTTTTGAGCTTTCTAAATTAAATTTTATAATATGTACATTTTTATGAATTAAATTGTAGAGCTTTGTCTTCATTCTCAGACTGAAACTACAACTGATTTTTATTAATTCTTTGTGTTTTTACTTGTTTCGGTATACCATACAGAAAATTCTGCATCTTTTTTTCATTGTATTAAAGCTTGTCTTTTTAGATTAAAATTTTAAACATACTTTGTGTAATGAATATATTTTTATGTATTAAACTGTCAAGTTCAACAGAACTTCAAGCAAAAGGGGTATTTTTTTTTAAAAAAAAATTAGGATTTTAATTTATTTCTGTAAACCGAATAGAGAAATGGAAGCCAAGTAGTTTAGTGGTAGCGCTTCGTGCCCCCAAGGCATCGGTCCTAGGCTCGATCCTCGGGCCGAGAAAGGTCAACCCAGCCTTTCATCCCTTCAGAACTAATGATTGAGGATTGAATTAATGATTTTACGTTCGGCGGGACCACCAAACCCGGACATATGCTTCGCACCCTAGGACCCTTGGTCAGGAAAACATATGGCACTGTAGCCCTTGGCCCATGTATGGACTATCATGCCACATATTTAGGAATAGAAAAATGATCTGATATAATTAAATACTCTCAAAGCAATAAATAAAATCCCAAAATGAGAGGAATTCCCGAATTTTAAATTCACGTTTTTCCTTTATAAAAATCAAATTTAATAAACATGCACTTTCATGACACAAATTTGTTAAAAAATTATGGGTAAAACTACAGCTCTCTTTATTTAATGCTTTATAGTAATAATATATGTGGGAGGATTTTAAGATTATCATAAAAATATATTATTTGGTTGAAACTGGAAACGTTCTTATGGGTTTTCCCAAAATAGTTTAGTAAAATTGCAACTATAAAATTGCAATGTTGCAGGATATCCTAAAAGAGTTCGATATTGTATAATATTTGCTAGAAACAATTGACTTTTATTGTATTAGCAATTGCTTATTTGCTAGAAGCAATGTATCTAGAAGCAATTGACCAAGGAAATATCTATTCTATATGAACTCGCAAAACTGATATTGAAAGCAACAATTATTAATTATGTTGTTCTTGTGATAGAACGAAAAGAACCAGAATCTATGCTTTCTCCAAAAACTTCGACTCTTACTATTTTGTTAGGAAAATTCTTTTTAATTCCTTTCCCAAATTATTGGAAATCGGTTTTGATAGTTTCTGTAGGAAGAACAATTTCACGTATTTTATACATGGTATAGCAATTTAAATTATCGAAAGTTTAACGTGAATACTGTTTTTTTTATCAAGAGGTATTTGTTTTATTTTAATGCATTACTTATTTTATATTGTTTTATTAATAAAATTGCTATCCTTCTTGTAAAGCAAAATACATAATAATTAGTTTATATTCAAATCCCAGGGAAATAAATGTGATTATTTACAGATGATAGTCTAAGTTTAAAGTTGTGTAATGTTATTTAGGAAGAATTTTCCATAGATAGTGGGGTGTAAACAAGAGTGGTAAGAGATAAAACCACAAAGCATAGAAACAAGAAACACAATATTCATCCCTGTTGATTAAAGTGAGTGGGATCAAATGCCAATCTTCCACTTTGAGAAGCGCATGCTTACCATCAGGCCTTGACGAGCCTTTTAGACAAAGAGATTCCAATAAACATCAAACATTATACTTCTTTCCTTTGAATTTAACAATTATCTCACAGTATTTTCTCAGGATTTTATTTCACAGTGTTCAGCCAATATAATAATGGACACCTCTAGTGTGACGAAAGTATATAAATTGCAGTTATATAAAATGAGTTTTCGCTTCAGTATATTGTTGATATTATATTTACCAGTCTGATGTATTAAGATACAAATCTCAAAAATTAAATCAGTTGTCTTTAATTGGAGTCACACATTTCTTTAGGAGCAGTTCAACCTAGATTACCATTAATAGCCTATTACATAGTTTTTATGCAAGTAACTGTATTTGTAATACCTGCGTCACATAAAAATTAAAAGGATTCACCGGAATGGAAACAATCTAGGCACTCTAACATTTCGACAGTCCTGTTGAACAAACACAATATGAAGAGTAATCCATATTAATTAAAGTATATTGTATTTATGCATATTATTATAAGGCTGTTCATGGCTTAGGACATTCTTTAAGATGAGAAGTTCAAAGTTCGATTACAGCTGAGCGACGAGAGATGGATGCAATTATATATGTCATAAGGTTGTTCATGGCTTAGGACACTTTTTAAGATGAGAAGTCCAAAGTTCGATTACAGCTGAGCAACGAGAGATGGATGCTTCTTTTCTGCTTTGTGTGCAGACATTTGTCGAAATATGTGCTTGGGTGTTTCTAGGTTTACTTCCTTGAGGCTTGTGTTTATGATGAAGTACATTTCATAAACATGATAAAAACTCAATATTTATGTAATGTAATCTCATTAAGGTAAAAATACGCTGTCAATAAGGCCTGGCCATATCAGACAAATAAGACAAATACAACCGAACTCAGTTTTTTTTGGTGGGTCAAATCAAACAAACCACTTTAAAAAAATGGAAAAATAAAAATTTCACATCTTAAAAAAATAAATCAAAATTGAGTCGTACTCAGTTTGAATTTAATCTGACTCTACAAGTTTTCTTTTTTTTCCATTAAAATGTATTTAAGATAAAAATGGCCCATTATACATGAGCAACATTTCATTGACTAAATGATCCATAGATGAGGCGTAACACGTGATATTAGATGTGAATTGGATACTGCGCAGAGGTTAAAAAAACATTAAGCAAAGTAAGAGCAGCCAGCCAATTTTTGTATTTAAATATTAAATTTCTGGAAGTGATTAGTTAGATGAAATAGCTTTTTATATAATAAATTGTATAAAAAATTTTTAATTGTTGTCACACTGTCAATGGGGGAAAAAAACGAAAGCATATGAAAGAAGTGCACTTAGTTCTCGGCTTAAAATGTTGTTAATACAAAAACAGATAATATTGATGCGGAATTTCTATCTGAAGAAGAGATAATAGAAGTTGGGGAATACTCTGGAAAATAAGACGTATTCAAACAGAAATGATATAAAGAATTCAAACTGAAATTGAAGTAATAGAAGTGAAAATTATAGAAAGCATACCAAATATTGTAGAGAAAATCAAAATACATGTGATAAAGAATAAATACGAAATATAAATTATTTATCTAACACCATTTTAGAAAATTTAGACATTTTTGTGACCTTTAAATTTAACAGCAACCATGCAACATTATTTGCTTCAATATAAACTATCATCAAATATTTCCTTTATACAAATTCCGTTAAAAATGCAGTAACAAAAGTAGAAAAGCTTTGGTCATTAAATATTTTTGCTCGTAATATAGCAGATGGTAAAAAATTTGAAGAATGATTAGTGTACAGAGCAAAATGTAAAATTACTTATTGCTATGTTTGTAAGATATATTTTTGATCAAACGAACAACTTTTATAGAAGGATGCTTGGACTGGAGGAATGCAAGATTGCAAGAACACGAAAATTCTACTGATCATAGACATTCTATTAAAATTTTAATGGCAAAAAATTCATTTAAGGCACGTATAGATATCACCGGTGAAAAGAGAAGCATTTAGAAGAAAAACAATATTGGAGAAAAGAACACCTACTGGTAATAGTAGCAATAAAGTTTTTGACTAAAAAGTGTCTAAAAATTTTGTGGTAGTACTGAACTCATTTCTACTTTACATAATGAAAATTACATAAAAACTTTAGAATATTTGGCAGAATTTGATGAAAAATTTTAACGTCGCATATGAAAATACTGGGTTAACTAAAGGAGGCAACATGAGTTATCGTTCATCAACTATATGCGATAAATTTATTGAAATATTGAGCAAAAAATAGTTGAAATATTCGTATCAGAAGTAAAATCCACCAAATGTTTTTCAGTTATAGTTTACACCTAATACAACAAACGTAGACTAGTTATATTTTATGTTATATATCAGAAAATGAAATACCAACAAAGAGATATTTTAAATTTTCATCTATTTATTCAGACATAGCAAAATCATTAGAAAATGAAGTTTTAAAGATACATGAAATATATGATTTTGATGTTTGCAATTTTTTAGGACAGAATAATGAGGCAAATATATCTGAAAAATACAATGGGCTCCAAAAGTACTTTAAGAAACCAGTGTAAAACAGTCAATTACATTCCTTATGTTTCATATTCGCTAAATCTGATAGTAAGTAATGATAGTTACTCCTGTTTGCTGGCAATAACACTTATTAATTTATTGAAGAACGATTTGTAAATTTTTTCGGTGTCTGTTTATAGGAAAACATTTCAGAAAAAAGTTTGCTTCCATTTCATTTATTAAAGAAAATGATAAAAAATTTAAATCGTCTTTGCCGATTTAAACGATTATAAAATGGATGTTTTGTCTTGTCTTTTTAATTTTGTTTTTTCTTCTGTTCTATTGTCAACGTGTTAATAGCTTGAACCAATGGAAAATATCTTCTCAAACCGATGCTTTGGTCCTTATATAAGAAATCGTTTATAAACAAAATGAACCTCTACAATATTTTTAATTTAGATTCCAATGAGTTGAAGCCATAGAGTCGTTACTCGATATGGTTGTCATGTCCAAATCAATTCGACTATTGTTAAGGGCATTTGGCTCAAATCGATTGGAAACTACTTCGTGAATTATGGTTTCTGGTATTCGTAACAATCAATGTTTTACGCACAAAATGCTCATCAAATCAAAAATTAAAAAAAAGAGAATTGGAGAAGCTTTAACGAATTTCAAGAGAACGTGAAATGACGCAAGAGATGTTGGTGAGCCGAGCAAAAAGAAAATTGCAGTCCCTGAGAGTCAGGTAAGAAAATTTAAATCGTTCAAAGACACAAATTAGAAAAGATAACCTATTTCAGAAATTATGCAAGCAATATTACTAAAAATATGAAAATTATTTAGAACAACAGGTAATTGTCATGATTTTAAAATCCTTTACAAACGGAAAAAAAATTACAAATAAAAATTAATTCATTATCACTGGTAAAAATCATGAATGGAATTTTACTCATCGCCAAAGACACTCAGACATTTGATGATGAACTTCGCTTTGATTCCTTCCGCTCGAAGAATGTGATTTGAAGGCAGGCAGCAAATTCGTCAACAAGTCTGATTTACAACGCTGCATCAGTACAATTGACGTAGATGAAATATTATCTGATGTCATGGATATCTTTCACCAATTAGAATTGTAATAAAATGGCGTAATCACGATCTCAATTGGAACGAATGAAACAACCAATTATGGTTAGTTAATTTATTTAAACCAATTGTGATCTTATAGTATAGCCCTGATCAATTAAAGCAATTCACTCTCGGTTGAGCGAAATTAAAAAAAGAATACTCTACTTGGAATATCTTAAGTTGAATCTCAGAAATGTTTTCTAAAACTGGAATCCCAAGAACAAAATTATAAATTTAGAGATATGGGTTAAAATTCTCTTTCCTGAATAAACGAAAGTGATATATCCTTCCAAAAGTCTACTATATCCATCTTGTTTGCGGCAAATATTTTACATTTGATTTCATTAATAGTTTAAGAAACTCATTTCCCCAAATACAGAAACGATATCATTAAACGCATCAAAAATAAAAACTTTTATTCCGATACTAATAAAATGTCCTAAAAACGGAAAAGAATGTGTGTGTTTTAATTAAGTTCATCATGACGAGGTTGATAAAAGTTCATGTAATCAGGATCAAGTCTTTAAATGAATTTGCTTTAATTGATGTACCATATTCTCAGCTTAATAATGTACCACATTATCTGTTTGATATAGTAAAAATATTAATACAAAAGAATTGGATGAGGAAACTGTTATAATTCCTATTACTTTGTAAAAAAAAGTTCTACGTTGCCATTTGACCAGCAACAATTTTTAAAAACTATAAGAATCGTATTGAAATTTAAAAATATGGAAAACATATTACGTGTACTTTTATATGGAATGCAACTGATGAAAGATTATATTCGGAGTTAAAATAAGTAAAAAATTGGTGACGAAACTCATTATGTCAAACAAAATTATCTGTAATACAAATCAGGAACAAAATACTTTCGACAATACCAATTACGAAGAAATAATGGATAAATTTACAAAATCGAAAGCCAGAACTAAGGATTTTTTAATTAGTTTTATATAATAGCTTTTTTCAAAACTATGGTTTTGAGAATTTATCAAAATAAACTTTCTTTTCTGAATTTATGACATACAAACAAAAAGTTGCAATTCTATTCATTGTGTATATATGATCAAACGTATCGATACATAATCAAATGCATGTTTATAACTATACTAACAGTGGAAACTATTTTAAAGTTTTTTAAAAGTTGATTATTTTTGTTAATTATTATTGAATTACTATAATTAATTATTTTGTTAAGAAAATTCTGCAACATCCCAGGTGTAGGGACCCATCAGAAAAAATGTCTAGGGTCATATGAAGGATTAATCCATCCCTAGCGACGAATAATAAAAATCTAACAATGGCTCTGATTGCTAAGCTATCCACTTATCAGGTCAAACTTAAATGTTATATTATTTATAAAGTATTTTTATGGTAACAATTAACCAAATGTACTAGATACATATTTTCCAATCTAATTTGGAAGGCTCATTGTGGATCTGTCATTGGATTACGCTCTTTGGACAGGAAAGTCATATCCTAGTCATGGTTGAACAACGGAAAATGGTCATTATGTTCTTGCGATCTGTGTATGCACATCTATATTGTTTCGGATTTTCAGTGACTTACGGATGCCACGTCAACTGTTGAAGGAGACGCACCATCTTTCGTGACAAAAAAGGTTGCGGATTTGATATTTGTCCCTGTCGAAGAGACTGAGAGTGACCATTTGCATTAAAACTTCGTAAAGTCCAATTCTATTGTTATGACATGATATTAACAGAAAGGTTTAACAGTGTAAATAACTTTGAAAAAGTGTAAAATTAAAAGGTGGTTAATTGTGTTTAGCGGCTTTGGTTTATAGAAATCGGTCAGTCAGGAAACATATCAAAATGATTTACTTACCAATCTGGTAGCTTTGTCAAGTAAAGATAGCTGCCAATCTCTTTTAATCAAGAAAACAGCACATTTATCAATCAAGATAATATTATAATAAATAATAAAAAAAAGGAAACTATCAATTCACTAAATTATTTCACTGACCACGCATGCGCAGGAAAATTCAAAGCATTTTTTGCCCACTACATTATTTTCAAATACTGATTGACTTTATCGAAAGAAGAGTTTTGTCAATAAGTTTCAGGTTTTTAACTAAGTGTTTTTAAAGTGTAAATAAAAATGAAGTTGAGTATAAATAAGAAAGAGACTCCAAATGAGGTAAATATTTCTCTTCAATTAAATAGAAATTTCACATGAGCATATTTTCTATATAATCCTACTTTTTACTTCATCTATATGCTTTAATTTAAAGCTCCATTTTATAACACTAAGCATAATGAATTCTTTTATAGTTCATAAATAAGTTTCAAAACATTCAATAAGGAATCATTTCTAAAGCTTACAGCGTAAATGTAGAAATTAAATCTTATTTTCTTAAGTTTAGTTTCAATATGTGAAAACTTTCTTTAATTGGTTAACTGTATTAAACGGATTCATCAATTTTTATGAATGTAGGTTTTGGATTTTTCCTTATGTAACTTTAATTTCTGTAGTAAGATATTCAATATTTATAGCAGTAGGATTGATGCAGTAAACGCATTATATTTTAGAATATTAAGTTCTTAATTGGGAGTTTTCATCTTTTTCGTTTCATCTTGCTTTCGACACAAGATTTTCCTTTATTAATCATGATATATATTTGATTTTAATGAGTATTTGAACTATTTAACTCATATGAAACTTTACTAAAGAAGAAACTTATGATGAAAAAGAAATATAATTAATAGTATCATAACGTTGTATAATCTATTGTAATGTATTTGTTAATTAGAAAGGTTTTTGTGCATTTTATTGAATTTTGGAGTTCAATAAATTATTACCAATCATCGACTTCAGACAATATTTTATATGTTCATAATATGAAACATATTAATAATTATTGTTACTGAAGACAAATAATGAAGATTCAAATCTTCAGTACTCTAAATTTTACTCTGCTGACAATTAGCATACCTAATGCGTTATTATTTTACCAATTTCATCAAACCTTTGTTTGGAAAGCTTTAAAATGTTTGTAAAGATTTTTGATGTTTTGTTTAAGTAGATTATGCATTCAAAATTATTAAAGGAAAACTTCTGCTTCTATTTCTGAGCGAATAACTATGAATAGAATATTCGAAAAACCTATTTTTAAGGAAAAATATTTTTTAAAATAAGGTTGCTTTTAAAAAAGTGCATAGTAAATAGTGAAAGTGATAAGAATGGATAAATCTTCTGTGGAAATTAGCGTTTAAAATTTCGTTTGTTAAAGCGCAACTTGATTTAATTTTTTGAAACCTCCTTATTTATTTTGTAAGATTTATATATCGTTTAATGTATGCATTTTTCTGGCTCTAGGATGCTAATATTTACAACATTTATAACCACGATATAATACAATTTTAGGAAAAATGGTTATGATTATTTTGGCAGTTTCATATTAATGGAGAAAATACAATAGGTTTTAAGGGTATTATATAAATTTACGTTAAGAAAAACTTTAGAGCCTAATAGAATGAGAAATATACAACTCTAATTTAAGCAACAAAATTTAATTCCTTGTTTAGACAAAGATTATATATTTGAAATTTTGATGTCGCATTTTTTTTTATAAAAGGACATCGTAACATTTTAATAATTGGTTTCAAGAGCTTTAATATATAGCTAACGAATTCACGTGAGCAACTTTCAAAATTTTTACTTGTAATGATCCTATTAGACAACTTATTAATATTTCCTATAAATTAAAAAAAAATTATATTCCAAGTTTAACTGGAATGTAAATTTGTAAAGACATTTTTCGGATGATTTTTCCTCAAAAGAATACGTGAATGGTTATAAAGTGTTTTCACTTATATTTTGTTTTGATATTCTTTAAAAGAATAAACTCCTGAAAAAAATTAATTTTTCACCGAAAATATTGTATTCACAGAAAAATCGAATTTGGAAATTACTATTTCATTTAGAATTCACATTGCCAAAGGATTGGATAAACTTAATCATATGCTTAATATAAACTACATTATTGTGATTAAGAATTGTATTTCTCTATCAACTGTATATCGTCATATATCTTGAAGTTATTCCTCTAACAAACACATAAATATCACTTTTTTAAAACTAAAATTTTAAAGCATCATAAAACTTCTGAAACATTTTAGAAAAGGATAAAAATTCACGATAATTTGTAGAATTTAGAAATTACTATTTCATGAGATAGAAAATAGATCTGAGGGATCCGATCTCTTTTCGGAAAAGTCAATGTCAGAATTTGAAGCCGACTGTAAATAGGATATAAAATAAATTTCACAATTTGTCACTTATTTAATAAAAAATTGTTGAATTCAAAGATTCACTTCAGTTTTGTAAATAGAAAACTAAATATGATAGCATTTAGGTAAATGCGATCAGATTTAGAATTTTAAATGTAAAAACACGATTATTTCTAGAGATGTAATTATAAAATCTTTAAATTCAAAGTTCTGTTTTCTTTTAAATATAAAATTTTTTAAAATAACTTTCTTTTAATGAATTTAACAAAGGATGGTCCTGTCATGTTACAATTACAACGCCGGCATACTTTGGCAGAAGTGGACAATAACAGTGACAACACAACGGCAACAGCTCACAGTACCACATCTAGATCAAATAGTGTTAGTGATGCTGACACCGTGCAGAATAATTCACAAGTAACAACCGAATTTCAGCCAAAAGAAACAGCGGGCGGTACTTTGACCCCTGAAGGAAACCAAACTTCTCTTTCCACTGCATCGACAGTAGTCATCACTGAAAGCGAATTATCTTCGTCCTGGCTTTACAAGAATAAGAAAGGTAAGAACTTATTCAATTTTTAGAACCAGATTCATCTCTACTTTAACACTTTTGTATGCATTAATAATTTCCTCGAAAATATTTTTTACTTAAAAAGTTGCATTGCATTCTATATTAAAATTAAGATCGTAAATCATTTTGTTTTTCTGAGTTGATGGCCGAATGGTAAACACTGATTCAACAATTCGTGGGTTAGAATCCCACCTTGTGCTTGGATGTTTGTAGTGGTTCAGAACTCACTTGATGTACGTCCCAGTCTAATTAGCCTCCTGTAAAAAATGATCGTTGAGTAACAAACCAACCATTGTTCTGTTTCGTGAAAAATATTCATGTGTATTTTAAATTTTTCAAAATAAAATACAAGAAACCAATTTTTGAATAAAACCTATTTTTCTAGACTCAAAGCATTTGAAAACTAAAATCTTACAAATAGTTTATGGTAATATAGCATTGTGTAAATGTCATTTATAATATGACACAACAAACTTTTATGAGTCCTGGTCTTCTACAGAAGTTTTTCCAGACCGCTCTCTTTCTGGATACTGTTCTCTAGCTCTTAAAATCAATAAGGCTCAAGTCTGCATATAAAGCCTTAAATCTTTTTTTGGTTTATCTCTTCGCCTTTGGCAAAGGGGTGTTCAATTAAAAATCTTCAATGAGATGTCGGGTCTACCCTTAAATGTCCTGACCATCTCTTTATTTAGTTTAAGGAATTTTATAACTTTGCTTTCACAAAGAATTTATGTAGTTCAAAGAATTTGTATAAAATGTATATAGTTCCTTGTCATTCCTTGTACAACAACATAATGATTCTTAGGACTTCTCAAACTGACAGCCTTCCTCCTTTGCAATCAAGGTCCAAAATTCAGAGGCGTAAGTCAATACTGATCTAATCAGAGTCGGAGAAACACAAAATTTTAGTTTTCTTTTTGTAAGATGTATGAAAGATTTCAAAAAGCTTAAGCTATAAAATCACCGACTGGCCAAAAGAATTTACTTCCTAATTTCAAGTTCAATATTACAATTAACTTCTGATCCCAAACGGGTAAATTTGTCTACAGACTCAAATTTATAGTTACCAACTTCAACTACCCTTTATCAGAGTTTCCCTTATCTCCAGAATACATATAATTAATTTTGGCTTAATTTCTTTTTAACTTCATTTTGCTCAAAGTCGAATCCAAAATCAAAAAAGACTTAGTAGATCTGCAGACCTTGCAACATCTATGCCATTTGCTATTGCCAGAAGCTGGACAGTCTAATTAAAAATTTTTTTTTTTTTTTGTTGGGCCAACCTCTTTAACAGCTCTTTCTAAGGTTATGTTGAATAAAAGGCATGTAAAGGCACTTACCTGCCGGACTTCATTAAGGATCTCAAGTGGCTTAAACAGTTCTTCCTGGAAAATATTATTCATAATATGCAAAAATAATTTCCAGATGTTTTCACTTTGGTCAATACACCCAAAATAGCAACCTTCAAAAGCGTAAAAAGGGTAAACTTTAATAGTTTTCAGTAATGAAATCTTTAAATTGACAATATACAAGTTTAATATATATATTTTACTACATTGTACGATAAGTTTTAAGCAAAATATACTCCTAGCATAATAATGCATCATTAATTTTATCTCAGTTTCGTATGCACTTTGATTTGGTTTGTCGCTCAAAAAAGTGTACACGAGGACTAACTATACCGATAAATACAATTTATAAAGTGGATTCCAAACCACTACAAACACCCATACTCATAGTGGGATCCGAAATCACGAGTTCAAGTGAAGGTTAGAGAAGTAACCTTTCTAACACATACTTACTCATTGTGTTTAATTATATCGTAAGGCCATATTCAGAAGCCAACTTTTTACGCCAAGTTAAAATGTGGTATTTGCCTCGTATTGAGTGACATAGGAGTGACAAGACCTTTGAAAGTAACTAGAAGTTTAATACCAAAATATACATGACATTTTGTAAGTTTAATTGACTGAGAAAATATATTGCAACGTGTGAGGTATTTAAAGAATATGCAATATAAGTGAAGTGTTTGAAGAGAATAAGACAATGTGGTGTCAAGGGTACGTTTTAATAGTGAAAATTACACGAAACTGCCTGAAAGGTTTGTCTATAATTCCGCTTAACTGTTATGAAAAAATTAATGCTAACTTAATGGGGCTAAATGAATAATGGATAACGTCTTTTAACTGAAAATTCAAAAATTTATTTTTTAAACTAAATATAGATCATTTGGGAATGCGTTTTTCCTAAATAATGAAAAATTTAAACACAAATTATTGGAATTATCATTGGAATGAATTCTACGGTATAGCCACATTTTAATTTTGAAGTGAAACAGTAACACAAAATAGGGCATGACTTGTACTTTTTCACATAAGCGATTTGCTATTTTGATCCATTTGTCCTTGAGTCTGATCTTATAGGATTTGTACAACAATGGATACATTAATGTATTCAATTGTATGGTTCTTTACACTTTTAATCTTTATTATAAGTTCCATATGTAAGAAAATTCCTTTGGATTCACTGTAGAATTGAATACCCTTTGGTTTGGCGATGAAATTTAATTGATTTCAGTTTAGCTTTTGTGTGTAGCGGCCATTTTTTAAGTGTCTTGGTGCTTATTTTGATGTCCAAACAATCGTCAAAATCAAGGGGTACCCGATTATAAATTTTTACAAATTAAGAAATATTTTCAATAAGATTTGTTAAACGAAAGATTTTTAACTATTTTATTAATTGCGAAATGCATCTTTTTGCATGAAAGTGTAAAAGAACACTTTATTGGATATATTTAGTTTGTCTATATTTTATCTCTGCCAATTATATGTTTAAAATTACATAATACAAAAATTTTTATGAATGATATTTAAATCACACTTTTCCTGTTCGGAAAACGCTCAAGTTACAATAAACATCAATTGTTATTGCATAACACTTAGAAATTCAACTTTTACTAAACTCAAATTTTTTTGATTTTTCACAGGGCTATTGAGTTTATATTCAAGCGCGTTCAACATATCAAGTATTTATGTGAACAGATTTGCAGTAATTTTTTAATATTGTGATTGTCTATAAATTTCGCATTAATCATGTGGCTTCTATATCAAAACTTCGTGACTTCGATTCCCACCTTGGTGCGGCTGTTTTTAATGGTTCGGAATAAATTTTGTGTGTGAATGGTAGGTTCCTGTTCAAATAGTTTTTGTGATCCAAAAGTTACGTGTCAAACAAATCATCACATTGAATATTTTGAACTGTCTGTTAACTTTTTTAAAAAAAAACCTAGATTTAATATGAAAATATTAGATTGGATTTTGAGTAAATGTGCAGTGTTTGGTTAAAATAATCCTAATCTAGTTTTTTGGTATTTGCTTATCATTAATAGTTTGCGCATTACATTTATTAGTTATTTACTAATAATGCAACTTTCGTAGTAAGTCTTCTAGTTTATTAAAAAAATCATAGTTGATCTCATTTTAACACATGCGTCAACCACTTTTCAAATAAACGTATTAATGATTTCCCATCAAATTTAGTTTCGTCTCTTTGGAAGGATTTAGTGACAGAACTTGCATTTATATCGAAAACCTGCTTTTAAACCTCGTAATATACCAAAAAAAAAACGTTATCTTTGGAACTATAATATTATATATTAGTGACCATAAAAAGAATAATTGTAATTCTAAAGGCAGGTTTTTCATTACATAAGCTGTTTTTTAAGCATAAATAGCCATCTGAAATGCAAACTATCTATTTTTCGACTGTTCAATCTGAAATAGCATAATTTATGATTTATTACAAATTGCAGTCTTTCATAATTTGTAGCCAAAATGCATTTTCCATAATGGTCTGTGTATCCAAATTTTTTAATTTCAGATTAATTAATAACATTTTTTGTGATGTGTAAAATGTTAATCTCAGAATAGTATATCTGCAAATCCTGTTTCAAGGGTAACCAATGAACAACAATGTTTTATGTAATTATAAAACATCTTTGCAAATTTAAACAGGAATTTATAATATAGAAATTACCACTATATCCCTATAAAGGAGAAACTAAGTTTGTTAAGCTGACACGAAAAGGATATCGTTTTTTGCTTAATAAAGATAAAATTAAACAATACATATAAAAAGTTTGAATCTTGAAAGATTTTCCTTTATCTCTAATTTCAAAATAAAGTCAAAATATATTTAGACATTTTTTAAACCTCATTTGTGTTATGGCTTAAAAAATGTTTCTGAGAATGTTGCATCAATTTTTAAGTAGTTTTCTATTTTGGAAAGTAGAAACCTTCTTACAGAACTGGCAATTAGAAACAAGGTGATCCTTGTATGGGTGCCAGGGCACAAAGGTATCGAAGGTAATGAAAGGGCTAATGAACTTGCTAAACAAGGATTGTCTTTTGCTCCCATCCAGAACCTTTTTGTGGGATCAATTTGAAGACCGCAAAACCAATATTCTTAGATGGGAAAAACGGAAGTTGTATGAAGCTTGGCTCAACACTCCTGGTCAAACCTACGCTAAAAGTATGATCTGTGGATCATCAGCGAGGATTGACTCTGAAATTCTAAGATGCCCTAGGCAGAAGATACGTTTAATCGTAGGCTTCATAACTGGGCACTACTATTTCAGAAAACGCCTCCATAAAATGGGACTGTTTCAGCAAGACCCTAGCTGCAGGAAATGTCATACGCAAGAGGAAACGGCCAAAACACGTTATTTACGAATGCGAGGCTCTTGCCCTCCCTAGATTAACTTCTTTAGGCATCACCCATACTAGAGAGTTACACCTAGACTCCATTAAAGGGTTATTGGACTTAATTAATAAAGTAGGTGACCCGAGCAACTGGAACTAGGAAACATTAGGTTTGGAGTTAGTGGTACAAAATGCTGATAAAAGCAGAGGTGCCCAATGACATACAAACCCAACTCTAAGAAGTAGTAGTTTTCTAAAGTACACTAGATTAAAATTTATTTTCAACATGTATCAGATTTACAGTTTAATAAAATTATAAATTATTCTCCTGATTAAGCTGAATAATAGCTCTATGGGCATGTAATTTTAATTGAAGTTTTTGTTCAAGGTTAATAAAATACAATACTATTTTATATATTTTAAATAATTTACTTCTGAAAAATATATACTAATTTTTTTTATTAAATTTTGTAATTTCATTTATTTTTAGTATAAAAGTTCAAGTATCTTGAAAATAAAAATAATTTGATTTTTATAGCACAAATGAATATGGCCTCCCCTTGTGATAACATAGGCGAATCTTCTGAATCCAACATGGAGGAGCAACCAGTTCAAGACAAATCTCCCATGATAACAAGGCCAATAAAGGGAACAACACACAAATCCAAGAGCTCTTGCTGTTGCTACACAACCGCTCTTTGTATAATTTGCTTAGCTACGTTAGGTATCCTGGCTGCAATTGCTGCAATTATTTACATAGAAATCTTTTCCACGAAGAATGGTGAGAATGGTAAAACGAATCATTCTGATATTGAATCAAATTTCACAGATGATCGAGAAATCCTAATTCATGATCTAATACCCATGCAAAAAATTGGCGACTTATTGGATCAAGAAAACAAGACTGTTTTGAATGATAAACCGACATCAGAGTTAATATTTCCGATGACTGTAGAGGAATCGCTGGATTCGAAACATTCTTACAAAGAGAATGACAATAAACTGGAAATAAATTTAGAAGTTGCCAAGCAAAGTGAAGGAAACAAAAGGACTAGGAATGAAACGGCTGATAAAGATGAAGAAGCAATGCCAATGATCACAAATAAAACAAATTCATTGGAAAAATCAATTTCTGATAATGAAAAAAGTCACGAAAATCGTCTGTTTGAAGTAAAGAAATCAAATGTAAGTCAAATTCTTAATCTACCGCATAAAGAATCCCCGTATAGTAAGTTGTTTCAGTTATACAATGATTTGCATAATACTGAATCCAAAAACTTAACAACTTTGAAAGAAGTATCCGACTCATCTGTCCATAATTCTTTGAAAATGAGAAATCTTGATTTATCAGTAAATAAATCAGATTTTAATGAGCAAAATATAATCAAAAACAACTCTGAAGACATAGTTCAGAAAAATGTCTTTGATTTTGCTCTGGAACATGACTTGGGTATTGAAAGGAATGAAGCTGATGACATAACATCGATTTCTACTAAATCTTTACCATTTCATGATCATGTACTTGAAGAAAAAACCAAAAGTTTGCCCCATTTAGAACAAGATGGAACAGTTGAATCCGAGTTGCCTGTTACAGAGACTTTACAACATCACAAATTGGACGAAGATGTTCATGTTTTAGAAAATAATTCAGAAGATGAGCATGGGAAACAAGATATAGATCAGCTCTTTTCCAAGTCCTTACCTCAGAGCGTGATTGAAGTAGAAGAAAATATAGTGCCAGGTCTGGAAAATAATTCAGAGCAAGAGAATGAAAAACAGAGTATAAAACAACTCTTTTCTAAGACTTTACCACAGAGCGTGATAGAAGTAGAGAAAGATTTTGATTCAACATTGAAAAATAACGCGGAAAATGAGCATAGTACAGATTCAGAATTGCATGAAATAAAATCTGTACCAAATCAAAACGAAGATCTCGATGATTTTAAGCAACTTAAAGATCGAAGGAATGAGAAAGATAAAGACAACCAAGAACAAAATTTAAATAACTCTACAACAATGATCAAACCATTCATATTAAACCAACCAATTGTTGGAACTAACGTAGCAGTACCAGGACCAGTAGAGTTATTTAGACGTTTGATGACAGAAAGAGAAAACAGTTTCAAACCTAGAGTTCGACAAGATGAACATGATAGAAGATTTTCATTGGCGCAAGCTTTAGAGTCATTGCGTAATCTCGATGTAAATAACCAATTGCCATCATCCAGACAGAAACCAGCTTTCAAAATAACAGAAAGTCCGAAATGGAACATTCCGCATAGAGTGCAAAATCAAGAAGTTAACGAAGAAAGGAGTCATTATTTAGAAAATTTAAGGAAAATATTATATGAAAATGAATAATTTCTATTTATGCCAAAAACTTTTAGTTATAGCTATAAGCTATTGTTTTAAAATTTTTATCTGATGCTTTTATAAAATAATTTTATTCTTTCAGGAAATTTCTATACAATTTTAATCTTATTGAAAAAAATATTTAAGACATTTAAATATTTTTTATTGTCTTAAAATACACATCTAAAATATTTGTTTCTGTAGTATTTATATTTTTGGAATTAAAAAAATTACAAAATACACAAATATTAAATAGAAAAATACATTTTATTAAATAGTAAAAGAGATCACAACAAGTTTGACAGTTAAAATTTCAAATAAACTTTTCATATATACATTTTTAATTTATCATGTCTGAATTTTCTTACTTCAGATAAGGGTATTAGCATGACAAAAGACAAAGTATTCTCCTAAAAATATAAAAAGTACACATTCATTGGTCAATGTACGAACCTTCTACTAAATGTTTAGTTTTCTGATTTAAGTGGAAGTCATAGGAAGAATTAAGCTGGGTAATCTTTACACAGAAAGATAAATATATTAGTATATTTGTGCACATGCAACAAGAAAATGCCAATTTTTTAAAATATTACTAAAAAACATTACAATTTTATTTGAAACTATATAAATGATTCACTTTGGAATTTCTCCCCTTTTTAAATTTACATAGCTTACATTTGTAAAACAGTTTTTAATCCTCATTTTCATTCAATTCCTACTATTAGTTCATATTCTCCCTATATATATATATATATATATATATATATATGTATATATATATATATATATATATATAAATAAAATCTTATTCAAATTTTCAATTTTGATAAAACTTTTTATTCATTCACTCAAGTTTAAATACATTTTTAAACTTGTAATGGATAACACTTGATATTAATACAATTTTTTCAAATATTAATAATTTTATTGTGTTTTATACGGGAGAAAAAAAATATTTTTCTTTAACCTAAGTAGGAATTGACTAAAAACCTTTAATATAACTTCAAACGAAAAAAGATTAAGTAATTATTCATGTTTGAAAAATTTTTCCATTGTTAAAACCTTTAATTTTCATTGCTTTATTGATTATAACTGGGCAATTTAGAATTACGAAAAAAATTTGAAGATAATATGAATGGTTCGTATAAAATTGAATCTCACTTAAAGTATTATTTGAGAATTAAAAAAAAATTCTCACATGAAACATTGCTCATAAACTTGAAAGTTTTGTATTTCATCAATATTCTGGTATAGATGCAGTATAATTTGCCCAGATTTGTATATTTAATTTTCCAGAATTAATGCGTGAATTAGACATCTATTTGTCCAAATAATACAGATTTGTTGCTAAACATAAAAGGTTGCAATTGAGTAATTAAAATCATTAAGTAGTCAGGGAATAGATTTGGCACTTTTCAGTAATTACAAATTATATTTTTGTTTCAAGAACATAACAGATGAAAGAAGAAATTTGAGAAAATCTATAAAAATTTTCAGTAAATTAATATCTGGGAATCTCAAATGTTATCTTTTAAATGAAATAAGATTTGTGTAAGCGGAAAATATTTTCATAATAGCTTTAGGAGTTACTGAAGTATATTCGATCAAAGTTAAAAAGATTTTATAAGATTCAAACATTTCTAACTGATCAAAACTTACAGGCACTCACATACAGCTAACTGATTTAGATTTATATATTATAAAATATTCAGTTTAGTATTTTAACTTAAAGTAATCCCCTTTTCAGATAATCACCCAGGACTTGAATTCCTGTTACAGCTTTTTTTCCAATGTTAAGAAAGTTGCTTTTGACACCAAAAAAGTTGCAATTATAAACCCTAGCTGTCAGAATATTCATGATTAATCATGTTGAAGGATGATTACAGTTCATGATCAAAAAACTTGAATGAAATCTAAAAACAAAACTTTTTCTAATAAGCAACCATAGATTTGGCAACGGCTGCCAAAAGGAACTTTTCCAATTCATCTGTACAGACTTGTTCTAAGAACCTTGCATTGGAGCGATGTCGGTCAGCAGTTAAATTCTTAAATAGATGAATGAGCGTGATTTGTTTTTAAATCTGGCGTCTCCGGGGAACTTCAGATTCTTCTCTGAATTTAGTCAAACTTGTTTTGGAGCCAAATTGTTCTAATCTAAGACCACCACGACCCGATTCAATATCTGATTCGTCACTCATTGCTAAGTTCACAGCTCCATTAATTACTCCGTTACCATTTGGATGAGCTGAAAAAAATATAAAGAATGTAAAAATTTAAAACTCTCTTCAGTTGATAGAAATATTGATTTATATAAAACTTAATGCAAGTGAAAAAAAGGCTTTGCTTAAAACAATTTTCAAGTGCATGCTTTCATTTTAAATATTTGAAAATGATGTTTCATTTATTAGTGAGTCGTACAACATGACACAAAATATTTTTCGACAATTTATAACCTAAAAAGATTTTTTTAGATTCTTATTCAAAATAAATGTTTTTTTAAGTGATTACAGTATAATTAAATATGCCGTTATTGCTTGTTAAAACAACACAAAAAATCAAACGATAATTCCAGAATAATAATACAATATAAACCGAGCAATTAACTAATTGAGAATATAATAAAAAAATCTCATTATCTTGTTTCAAAATTTATTATTTATAGTTAAAATTTCTGTGATAACTTTATACTGTATATGCATCACAATTATAGTATGCATTAAGCTTATTTGAAAGTGAATAAAATGCAAAATGTTTACACGATTTATTTGTCTTAAACGAATCTGAAATTTTTGTAATTTTAAATGAAGAAATATAAGCAGAACTGTAAGAAATTAAACAAGATTAAAATGTTATTGAAAACGCATGCAATTAAATATTCGATTCCAAGAAAATTTAACATTACAAGAAATTATAGTTAAAAATTTAAAAGCATCACAACTTATTATGTGTGATGATAAGACGCTCCAAAACCATGCAAAAACCACCATATATAAATGAAAATTGAAGATAAAAACCAATAAAAGACAGTATGTAAATACATATTTAAATATAGCTACAAGCCTTTGCTTTTTCTGTTTAGCATTTGAATTTCTATTTGCATACTTCAGTTTATGAAATTCTGAACTTTTTAATTTATAATCCTAATCACGGTTTGTAATAAATATTATATTTCGTTCATTTGTTTCTAATTTAAGATTAGTTTTCCTTAAAGTTTTCCCCACTTAACCATTAACCCATTGTATACTTTTAGTATAAGCCGATCAACTTGTCTAGTGGTCAGCGTGCCTGACTACGGATAAGGAGGTCCTGGGTTCGAATCCCAGTTCGGGCATGGATGTACTTTTTCTCTCTCTATCTATCCTGTCTTTGTCCTTTCCTTGTATGAATGAGGGGTGAATGGTTGTCTACCCAATGAACGGGTTCCTATGGCATGTGTGTACTGAGGAAGTCGGAACTCCACATCTAAATAGGGTTAGTTGGAAAAGTGGAGCAGAGCACCACATGTTGCCAGCCTAGCTGGCACACGACAATGAATGAATACTTTTAGTACAGTGCAATGTTAATTTTAGTACAAATATATCAACATATTTTTGTGCTGATAATTTTGTGTAAAAAGTTTAAATTTCTAAAGACTTGTGCATAAAAGCTCAATCATTAAAAATGTAATGAAAATTTATTTAAATTATTTATATTGCTCTTCTGTATAATGAAATGAAATAAATAATGACAGAAAACATTAATTACTATCGGTTTAAGAAGAATGTAGACCATAAGAGGATAATTTGCTCATATATCTATCTATCCATTAAACTTGTGACACTATATTTTGATCTATTGTATATTCCTTCTAGTGACACCCAGATTTAAAGAGAATTTTTTGAGGGACAACAGTGCAATGCGTGGGTGTGCCTGTCATTTAAAAATTCTATACATCACTTCTATGTGATCTATACATCACTTTTTATAAATAATTTATAAATGGAACGTCAGCAAAGTCTTTTTCTGCATTGTATCACAGATTAAAAATATTAGAACAATCATAAATTAGCCAAAACAATCACTATATAGGATTCAATTTTGAGTAATGTTTAATGAAATATCAGTAATAAAACTGGAAATATGTGATATTGAAAAATTCTAAACACTTTTTCATTATTTCGAATTTATGCGTAAATTTTCATGTTTTAAATATTGAATATTTTAATTTAATATCCAACCAAGAGTCTGCGTCAGGTTTTCATTAAGTTCCTAAAATTTCATGTTGTTGTTGCTTACACTTGACACGCCAAGTTCGCTATGCCTTTGGCTGTGCGAATTAAGTCAGAAGAGAACGTCTTTCATTTGGATCAGAGCATCACGAAGGTGAAGGTACGACTTTGCTCTTTTTAAAGTTCCTCGTAATTTTGAACCACGGTCAGGTGACGAGGTCGACACCTGAGCTGGCACACTCCTGTCCACATCCACGCCACACCAGCGGAAGGACTTTGGACGTCACATATTAACATAGACACGTCCCCAACCCACGGAGTTCCAAGCAACCCAGTGAAGGAGAGTACACCGTGGTCACCCTCCCAACCACTGCCCGCGGCAAATGATGCTTCACTTTGCTGAGCTTACGGGAAGCGGCCTGAAGCTACTGAGCCACTATAGCTCTAAAATTTCGTTACTAAGCTTGAGAAATTTTTAATGCGTTGAAATATCATGAAAGAAAACCTTTTAAAATATAATCGGAAGTTTTCTTACTCCATTTTAAAAGGATATAATTTATTTAAAAATATGAAAAACATCAAAAATTCGCACAATATTTGCGAAATGTAAATATTTGATTGAAATATTTACATTCAGCACAAAAGTAGTATGTTAATATTCGAAGAATTTACTGATGATATTGAAACGAATTTATATTGTTATGAAAGGGAGAAATTATTATATTTGGGGATTAATATAAAAAAAAATTGCTGTACTAGCTGAGGATTGTTATCTTTTATGAACAACATTTAATTCATCTGTATTATTATATAAAATGTAAGTTTTTTTAATATTAATAATCAATGTATCATTAAAAAATACAACACAATATTATTTTTGTTGAAATACTTTATTATTAGCCTGAGTTAATGAAATTATATTTCAAAAATGATGATATTTGAATTTCATGAGATTACTATAATAGTTATTCATTTATGAAATCTATTATGTGGGCTAAATAAAATTCACAATTTTTAATTATTGCTAATTTAATATATATTTCAAGTTCAATGAATTTTTATAAATTAATGACGCTATAATTATAAAAATGTATATTTTGAAAGGCTATGGGAGAATCACTCACTGCTAAAATGTTTTAACGTTTAATTTTTTCATTCTTGCTAATAAATGTGTACTAATAATTAATGATATTTGAGGTTTATCATACATAAAGCATATCTGCTTAGAAAATATAGTTGGTTATTTTTTTTAAATAAAAGTTTCATAATAAAAGAATAATTAAACCTTCCATTTTAAAGTTGCAAATTACTTTTCATAACATCGGCCGAGCTGGCAGCCGAATGGTTAGCGCTCTTGACTTCGGTTCAACAGTTCGTGGGTTCGAATCCCACCTTGGGCATGGATGTTTGTAGTGGTTCGGATTCCACTTTAAACCGTAAGTCCCGGTCTAATTAGCCCTCGTGTGCAAAAAATGACCGTTGAGCGACAAAGAAACCAAAGAAACCAACATCGGAAAATTTGGATTTTACTGACAGGAAATCTTCATTTTAATAATATATATATATATATATATATATATATATATATATATATATATATATATATATATATATATATATATATATATATATATATATTACAGAAAGTCTTCATATAAGTAAATTTTCTGTTAAGGGAACTTTGAATCAGTACGTACATATACACATGAAATTTTACTTCAGGTTATGTTATGACAGATATGTTTTTCAAACAAAAAAAAAATCAAACTATTCAAATGACATCCCTATAATTTTATAAGATTGGACACATAAATTTAAAGAAATAATATAACACATAAAATATGACATTACATTTCTCCCGCATTTCATCATTAAATATATTTTTTAGTTGCATATTTACTCCTAAATACTATTTTTACTAAATATATTTATACTAAATATATTATTAAGTATACCTAAATATATTTACCCTTAATTAAAAATATTTGTAATTTGGGTTAGATTCTTGTGGTTTAAAATAAAATGCCGAGAGCGTAGATACAATGATAAAAGTATCTTTGAAACGGTTTATAAACATGATCAATCGAATTACAGTATTCATTAACATTTATGCTTTGCTCCACGAAATGAAACAAAGATCAATTGATTAAAAAAATACATTCGATGTCTTTATTGCTTCATTAATGGTGCTCTTAAAGTTTCCAAAAATTAGGATTAATCTCTGTTATCTTACCAGTAAACAAGTCATTGATTCTCCTTGTATCCTGGGTTCTGGATCTGCCGTTTCTGATGACGTATTCATTCTTGGCTCCCAGGGTTTCCATTTTGTTCCCATTCCCGAGAATGTGATTCCGACGGGATTCCAGAGCTCTCAGAGTTTCACGATTCCTTCCCAAGCGGTGCAATCCATTGAGCACAGGGGTGGCTAAGAAATTAATTCATAAGATTAACTTGATGAACATATATTGCAACCAGTCAAAACAATAATTTTAGAATCAAATGAACTTCAGTGAACAAATATTCATTATCATTCATTACCAGCTACTTTCAGCTCAGCGTCTTGGGCATTAATATTCATGAACCTTTTCCTGAAAGCAACATCCAGAGTTCCTATTCTATTTTTCTGATTCTTCCGTTTTTCCAAGTTCTGTATGGTCTTTCGTCTCGCTAATCTGTCTCCATAAATGGAATCCTCACTTTTTTCTTCGTCATCGAATCCTCTCAGCCTCTGAAGCTGTTTAGCGATTTGGACAGCGTTCTTGTCGATGAATGCGTCATCATTCACATCTTCCACCTTGTAGAATGAAATTACGTAAATTAGAAAACAAACTTATTCTTTAAAATCAAGGTTTCCCACAAACATTTGTAAACGTCTTGTTTAGTAATGCTTTCAAATAAATTTTTAAAAACATGCGTAATTAGTTTTTATGTGTACATACTAACTCTAATATTTAGATGTATAGATATAATAATTTAGAAGAAACTAACTTTAATTGTTAGATATGGAGATATACAAGCAAAAAATTCTTTTATAATCTGAATAATGAATCCTTTTTGGGAAATTCTTATACAAATGAGCACGATTCTACAGAAACATGGAAGACAAATGAATTCAATCAGTAATCAAGATGCAGTATTTCTTAATGAATCAAAGTTTGAATACATTCTTTTTAAATTTGTTTTGAATGAGGATTATGTCTTTTTTCCTACTTCATGCCTTTTTTATGAATTTTCTTTTTTTACAAAGATCGCAAAGTTGTATTTAGAAATCAATTATTTTTTCTAAGAATGGTGTATGAGCTTGTTTATAGATGGAAATGTTTCTATCATTTTTTCATTTATGCCATTTATGAAATGAATGTTCGATGAATTTTGAATGCCTATATTCACTTACCTATGATTATTTTTCTTTAGTGAAATTTTCTTTTGTATTAGCAAGTGAGAAGTATGTTATCGAGTTCTAAACTTCAGATTTTTATGATTGTAATAAATTTTTGTATAATATAAAAGGATTTTCAGATCATGCTGAGTTGTTTTGACCAATTAGATATTCATTAAATTATAATTTTATTTCAGTACAAAAAAAATGTTGAATCAACTTCCTTAGACCAAAGCGATTTGAAGTATTGTATGTGTTTTCTTTCATCAAACAGTTGAAAATTTTAAATGGAATATCTTTGGTAGGAAAAAAATTCCATTATTTTGCAGCTTCTTGGGTAGTCCCATATGTATTACTTTTCAATGACCAACAAAATGAGCCTTATGTTATCTGTTCATTGTGGCATATTGTCTTAATTCATTCAATTTGTGATCACTTCGTTTCTTTGTGCATTTTTCATTTATAAACACATTTGATTTTTCGAAAGTTATGTAATAATCTTCTAATTGTTAAATTGCTAAATATTTTGAAAGTGTTATATATAAATAGTCTAAAGAAATTATACGTAAATATTCCTTGTTAAAAGATTACCGGTAACATTTCATTAAGAATGATTTTGTTTTGAAGAAAATAATTTTTTACTTTTGTTGTTTAAGAATTAGATTTTTACTCAATATGTCAGGCAAAAATACCTTTGCCTGACATATATTAATATTTTTTATAAGAAAATAGATGTCATTAAACTTTTGCTAGTTATAGATAGTTAAAATTTCAAATATGTGATTTTTGGACCACTCAATTTACAATTGTAAAGGATAGTTTCCTTTCTCTTTAAATTGAAATTGTTATTTAAACTTCATCATACTATAGACAATTACTCACATTTAAAGAATTTATTATACATAATAAAAATCACGTTCAAAAAGATATAGTGGAATCTTTATAACCTATTTTTTTACTTCATTAATATACCAACCTTCTGATTACAGCAACCAATTTCTATGGACGCCATGATGTGAGATAAAGTTCCAAACCGATGGAACAACATGGCAGTAAACTGGATCACCAGAATAAGAGCAAAGAAAATGGCAAACACCAGACCAATGGGTTCAAGCTGGAGATATTCTTTGTCGATTCGCACCTCACTTGTCTCTGGGATGTAGGTGATGTTCGTCTTGACACCGAGTGGCCAGTCCCAGTGAAGCAGATCCTTGTTCAGCTGCATAAGAAAGACGATTAAGATGAAGAGAGCGTTGAACATGAAGAACCCGAACACCACTTTGTTGCGGAGTTCTTTCAGCTCAGAAGCGACTCGGGCCTGGTGTTCTTTGTTAGAGTCGAGTGGGTAGAGGTACTTTTCAATGAGGTCCTTCCAGAACTGCATTTCGGCTGGTGCCAGGTATTCCACTTCCCCGCGACGAAGATCTTTGTCTTCTATCCAGTAAGGATTGATCAAATCATCACGCTCTTGCTTCGGTTCTATTGAAAAAAGGATATTACCATTAATTGATGGATTGAAAGATCAATTACAAAATGTAAATGAGCCAACAATTTAATTTGAGTGGTAAAGAATGTTATATTAAAATGGTATAGAAGGATTTCCCCTGATAGAATTTACATTAGAATAATATTGAAAGTATTATAATTTTATTTTTAATTCTATCTTTAGTTTCCAATCTTTTTTTCATATTCTTTGGTAGTAAATTTTGTCTCATTTAATTACTCTCTCTAATTTATTAAATGAAGGTGAATCAGTCTCTTGGTATGTTTACTTTGCTTCTAATAATTACACATTACCTTCGAAAGAGAATGAGATAAGTCAAAAGATAAAATGGAAAAGAAATTGATAAAAATTATTCAAAATTTCAACAATATTGCGAAAGAAAATAGCATATTTATACATAAATTTTTATTAATGAAATTTTAGTTTTTCTAGAACAAAATGGTGAAGAAATTAATAATTAGAGGCATGCTTTGAAAAATTTAAACAAACGTTTTTTATTATTGCGTTTATAAAATTAATTATTTTGTTAAATTATAAACTCATGGAAAGTGTTCTGAGATAATTTTTATGTATTAACATGATTTGCGGGGTTTTTTTTCTGTAATTTTATCGATTACATTTTACAATTACGCTATAAAACTTTATGGATATTAAATACATTCTTCAGTTATTCAATATAGAAATAAATTTTAGTGATATCTTTTTATTTTTAATTAGAATAAATCAAAATATTATATTATATTAAATAAAGTAATTTATTTTACAATTAATTATTTTATTTAATATAGTATCTATTAGTTTATTTAACATTAATGTATCTGTAATTAAATAAAATTATTTATTAATATTAAATTAGTTAAGAATTAAAATACATTGTTATAAATAATTGACAACTTTGAAGGTATAATATTTTAAATCACATACACGCACAGAAATCCTTAATATTGTTTTTTAATTTCCCTTGTATCGGCGATGATTAGTAATTTTAACAAAATGCTTAATTTTAATGAATGAAAATCTATTTTTTATCAAGTTTATTCTTATATTTTTATGCTAGTTTCATAATCTATAGATTATATCGCAACAAAATCCGCTAATTATTACAAATTATTTTACTATCAAATGATAAAATTATTTATTAGGTCATTTTCCACGGGTCACTGGAAAAAGACTGAAACACGAATGTACATGTAAGATAGATTGTAGATGTGACTATCGTGTGTTACAATCCTAATTTCCCTATAAACGTATGTTAAAGTCGTTATAGTACGCAAAGATAGTACTTCTTCCCCAGCTGACTGCAATGTGAGGTTAGTGATAAAGTTTTTGAACTCAAAGATGGTAGCGCCGATCGAAATACATCGTCAGTTGTGTTTAATGTTCGGTCTAGGTGTGATTTTTTTGCAACGATACACCACGAAGGAGGTGATGATAAACCTCTATAAGATCGTTACTTTGGTTGTTCACTTCATCCCAGAAATCAAGCAACAGTCGATGCACTGGCATCCTAGTGAATTGCCGGTACGAGCGAAAAGTCAAGCAGACTGTATTCACACAATAATTCCACCTTGCCATCCTATTGTTGCAACAGAAACTGTTTTCCTCAGTCCCTTTTCCATCCTTCCTGGATCATCATCCAGTGGACTGTAATTAGCTCCAGAATTGTTCAACCAAATGTATTTTCTCTGTATTACAAATTTTTACTGTCATTACTCAGTAAACATTCTTGTTTTTAACTTCTTACATTCTTGTAAATCATTCTTGTCTCATTACTCAGTAAACATTCTTGTTTTTAATAATTTTTTCCATTGGGGGCAGTCAGCAGGGGCTGGGTAGTGCCCCTCCCGTATACGAAGCTGCCGCGTTTGGGGCTCGTGACCTCAGTCGGAGGCGGCGCCCCTCCTCTTTCTTCTCTTTTCTTTTCTTCTTTCATTCATTTAATGTCTTTTCTCTTTCTTTTCTTCCTTCCAGTAACTCCCACCCAAACTGGTAGAAACCTTATTGGGTTTGGCACAGGGGAACTTGCTGGTGCATACCTGTACAGGAAAGGTATTCTGCTTATTGACTTTCTGCCGAGGGGTGCAGCAGTAAACGTTGGACATTCTTAAGAACTTGCAACGAGTCATTCAGAACAAGAGGCTCAAATGCGGTGAATTTCACAAAAGAAATTGCTGAAAAAGTTTCGCTGGGAAGTGTTTGACCATCCCTACTATAGTCCCGACCTTGTTTCCAGAGACTTCTATTTGTTCTTGCACCTGAAGAAATTCATGCACGGGCATGTTTTCATCCCAAGCGAAGACTGCAGACAGCTGCGGCATGTTGGCTAAATTCCCACGATGCAGACTTCTATGATACTGGAATGCAAAACACCTCCCGCGGTATGACAAGTGCTACCATTCCGATAGTTATTATGTTGAGAAGTAGCTGAAATATTGTCGTATCTTCTGAAATAAATGTTTCTAGGTAATTATGTTTTGTTTCTTTTTATGAACTACGGGAAACTTACTTTCCGGATGACCTGATTAAAGTTACCTTTACGTTTTTACAAATTAGTCAATAATTTTATTGACAATTATTTATTACAATTACTTTGATTGCCTATTAAAACAGATTGTTATTCATAGCTCTCCAGTTTTCTAGAATTAAAATGATTGCGATGCATGTTCATTCCGTATTATTTAGAATTATATTTTGAAAACCACTGATAAATTTTAAATTCGTCCTAATAATTTTAAAATTTTACAAAACTTTAAAAGTTTTATAAAAAATTTTTTCTAAAATTCACACTAAGAAATATTTTATTGAATATTAAAAATATTTTAAAATGAATTACTCAAATGAATTTCCTAAAATTTTATATAACTTTTTTTCATTTTTTTTTTTTTTGCTTACAGCCAAAAGTATGTATTCCAGTATTTTACATATAATTGTAAATTTTTGAAATGATTGCACTATAAAAATATGACATTGCAGATTCAATATGTAGTCACAGTAATCTTCATTAAGGTAGCATATTGTAATAGTAATTGTATTGTACTGAATATTTTATAAGAAAAGCTACATCAAAAGAATTTATAAAATAAAAAAATCTTATATATATATACATATATATATATATATATATATATATATATATATATATATATATATATATATATATATATATATATATATATATATATATATATATATATATATATATATATATATATATATTCTTACCCAAAGTCTCACTGTTGTCGGCTTCGGAATCGGAATTGAATTCGCCGCCGTTATCACTGTCGTTTTCGTTAACAGCCCCTAAGGCCCCGGCTTCTGAAGCGGACTTGACGGAGCCCCTTCCTCCTATCGAAGACTTCCGGCCTCCCCTGAAAGGAACGACCCTGGCCAACTCCAGCTGCCTCTCCAAGCCCGAGATCTTCTTGTTCACTTGATCCAGTTGCTCGCTGATTTGCAGCAGATGCACTTTGTCATCGTTTGATTTGGGGTAGGTGAACAACTTGCAAGTAAAGAGATTGGCCAAACTAAACGTTATGCTGCCTTCTTCATTATCATTGCCACCAAGACCTGTAGAAAGAAGTAAAACATTACGCCAGTTATACATGACTATCAATCCACTCCTATAATCCAAACATCAAATACTGAATTCGATTACAGATTTTTCATGGATAATAAAAATATTAAAAATTAGATTATGAGAACTCAAAATTAATATTCATTACTTAAAATTTAACGCACACTTAACTTCCAAACTTGATTATGTGCTTAGCAGGTTATAAAACAATGGTAAAATTTCTGATATATAACAGTAAGGGTGCACGAGGAGCGAAGTCATTAATCTAAATCCAATTTCATATACTTACATAATTTTTTAGGGTATATTTATTAAATCTCAAAACTTCTGTTCATGTTACAGACAGAAATGTATCAATTTTCTTTCATTACTTATATTTTTATTTAATTAAATAATTAAGAGGAGAAGAAATTAAACTTTTTTATGTTTATAACTGTCTATTTATTTCAAAAATTTATTTAAAAATAAAGTTTTATGTATTTAATAACATCACTATGCATACCTTATTTATGTTTTTTGGCGATTGTTGTTCATAATGTATTAGGTTATTTACTACATACATATAAGATGAAAAATACTTAAAACAGCAATGAAAATAGATTGATTGTTCTAGTTGTTATTATTTATTTATTTATTTTTTTGCTTCATAAAAATCATGGTTATTAATGATTTGGAAAGCATATTTTCATATTTTAATAAGTCAAAGTGGTTGCACTTGACTCAGCGTTGGTCTCTACCAGTTAGATGAAAGCAGCGGGGAAGGGAAGTATTTGTACTTTAGAAGCAGAAGATTCCCTAATACTTGATCTGCCACCCCTACAGGTATTATTTAAGTTAGAGGACTTTGAGAGAAGGGCATATTGAACGTGCCCCAGCTGCCTTCAGTGAACTTGACGTATCATCAATCGAAATGGGATTCGAATTCACTACTTTCCGATAATGAGTATAGTCCGATAATGAGTATCGCGCCCTAACCATCCAAGTCAAATCAATAAAGATTCATAAAAATAATTACCAATAAAATTTAAAGTGACTATCATGTCAAGCGCATTAATTTCAATAAATTATGTGATTACACTTAAAAGTTCTAGGATTTCTAATATTTATTATTTCACATGAGAAAAAAATACCAATTCCAAAGTAATTATCTGTAAATAATCGGAATCATTTTCAGTTTGAAAATAAAATTTCAAACAAATGTCTAATTTTAATTTTCTTTCAGAATCTACTTTTCAATAGTTTTTTTTTGTTTTGTTTTTTCTTACTTATTGCAAATTTAAAAATTTTTAAAAATAAAGTAATTAAATATTACTTTAACGCATTGCATCAGATTTACAGTTGTTTTATTTTGCACTCCAATGGAGCCAATGACTGACATAATAATATATTCGGAGAGGGAATGTTAATCTGTATTAAGAGATAAAATGTTAGAAAGTACATTATAATACCTAAGAAAGATAATAGGTCAGGATTCTTTTTCTTCTTTAGAAGTTCCTCCTGTTCTTTCCTCTCCTCTTCTAACTCTTTCTTAGTTTTCTTCGTCTGCACTTCTCTTGTACCCCACGTGACGACGTTCAAGTTGACCAAAGAGTATATGATGAGCAACAAATACATAGAAGGTATACTTAAGAAATATAGAAGACCAGGCACTACGCACCAAAATTCCTGAAATGACATTAAATACATTTTAAAAAATTTACCTCATATAATTTTCAAATATAAATTAAAATGCCTGTAACTTAAATAAGAGTTTTTTGTGACTATTGATTTATCATTATTCATTAAACTTCTTTAAATTCAATATTTAACATTTTGAAACATCAGAATATTAGAAAAGAATTCTATCGGAGGTGTTTAGAGAAAAGTCGTACTTTCACCTTCGTGGTGCTCGGCCAAAACGAAAGACGCACCCTACTGACTTAAATTCGAATAGCCAACCGCAAAGCAAGCTTGTCTTGTCCACATGGCATCAATAACAACAACAGAAAAGGATAATTTAAGTGATCGATAAACTTTCCAAATTATCTTTGTAACAGAAATATATGAAATTATTCATTGATATTTATTATCATTATAGATCCATGATTATTAATTTGAACACCGAATTGATTGGTGTGAGATAAGATGTCTCATTACTTTACACGAATCATAAAAAGACAGAGTTTTACAAGCAAATTTTTTAACACACCAGCACTAAATCTACATAGGTCTAATAAATATTTTGCTCTGTTTCTGAACGGAATTCGATTAAAAAAAAATACCCATCTATCTGGATAATCGCAATTGTCACAAATGTAAGTCTTCAGAATGTGGTTACTATCTTAAATAACATTTACTTGGTTTGTTGAAGAATTAAGAACCAACATTAAGACCTGATTTAAGAAATTTTTTCCTTTCTTGAAATTAGATTTTGTGTCATAATTTTTTTTATATCTATCACCCTCTTTTGGGAGTAAAATATTTCAACTGCCCACATATACAACCAGGTAGTAATTCAATTTAATGAAAATGAAAAACGCTATACATCTGCTTAAAATACATTCTATAAAAATTATGGACAAGTTATCCACGCAGTGTCACCTTATACAAAAGTAACCACATCAGAGTTCAATTATCATCATAAAATTCCTAAAATGTGGTGATTAAAAAAATCACACTATTGAGAGATTAAAAGAGTTCAAAGGCAACGGAATCTAGATATAAATGTTCATGTAAAAATATCTCGGTAAAAGAATCCACTCTTTAATATTACTCGATATCATTATGCATTCAATGGTAACTCACTTGCGGATGAAGCACAGCTGCTATGAAGAAACTGCCCGAGAGGGCGATCAAGAAAATGGCAGATGGTGACCCCACACCGTCCTCCGACAGTTGAATCGACGTACCCACGAGTACTGCCATCATGAACAAGGCATAAGCAGTACTCATTATTTGCGCTACTAAGATCTGTAAACACAGTGGAAAGAAAAATGTCACTAAACTTACGCTTAACATATCAAATATCTTATATCAAATAAGTGACTAGCAATCTAATTTGTATTTTTCATGTCCTTCGTAGATCCTTTTGTAATGCAACATTAAAAACCGAAATATATATAGTTTAAATTATAATAAACTGTATAAATGTATATATTTATACTAAATCGTATGAATGTGAAAATGATTTGGTTTTAATGAAAGATATTATAACTTAAAATGGTGTAATCGAATTTATTCTCTAATTTAATAAAAAATAATGAAATTGGATTCTTTAAAAATGAATAGTGTATATTCACACCCCTTTCAGCAAGATTACATTAAATATTTTAATATTTGTGATTATAAAAGGTGCGAAGAATCATATATGTCCTCGAATCGAAATTCGATTCCTAAAGATTTACAAATTTTTAATCTTGCAATTCTTTTTTAATTTGGAAATCTTTTTGTAAGAATATACAATGCAATGTTGAGAATATGAATTCAGATGTCATATCGTAAAAACAATTTAAACCCTAAAAAAACAATCATACTATTTATTTCTTTAATTTAAATCTTGAATGTTTAATTGAAAAAAAATTGTTAATCTGTTGAATACAAGTTTTTAACTGGAAATTTTTAATGTATCTGAAATTACATAAAAGACGTATAAAATACTCCAAAGATACAAATCATAAAGAATAATAACTTTAATTAACTTAAGTTTAATAAAACATGACTTTTAACTTAATGTTAATTAAAATAAACTTTATATCATATGACAATGTTAATTATATTCTTAAAATTTGTCAACATAGATGTTTACAGTAATCTAAAATAATAAGTTTTTACCACATAAAATTTTGAACAGATCAAATGTGCCGAGTATTGTGCAGTGGAAAATTAAATTTCTTCATAGTTTGATCGATTAATACCTCTTTATACCACAAAATTTTATACACCAAGAATATTCTCATGTCATCCACCAATTCCAGTACTTCAAGTTAAGTTTAATTTATCATTGACAATGTGAATCGTGGGTGTAAATTGTCTATCAATCTTCGAAGCATAGTGAAATTTCATTGTTATTCGATCAAAAAATTACTTGAATGCTATTATTACATTTTTTCCTGAATATAATAAATTAATTTAGAGAGTAAATAAATAATTTGTTGCTGCTTTATATCACAGAAGTTTAATCTTGAATTTCTTATAGATTTAATTAGTGATTAAAAATTGTAAAATCTTCATATTTTTTTCTTCTCACATAATTTTGAAATTTTCAATATTAAGGATTCGTACATACTCTCAATACTTTATTTTAAATATATTGCTTAGAGAATAAATTTAAAATAAATTTTCTTTTTAAATATCTTGCTAAGAGCTTAAAATAGACGCATCAGAAGATATATATATCTAAATATAAATTTGCATTTTATTACCAAATTAACTTTCTTTTTACTTAGATTCAATATAATTTTATTTTCAAGAAGCATAAGGACACACATAACATTATTCAATAGCTGTTGTTAGAAATAATAAAAAAATTGCGTATAAAGAGATATAATAAAGTACGAATCCTCCTCAAACCTGTGTTGCTGAGAATTGAAAATCTCAACCCAAAAGAAAGTTACCTTTAGTAATAGTAATTAATATGATGAACTTTTTTTATTTATTATTAATTGAGGTAAGATATTGTAAATGGATTAGAAAGAAGAGAATCTGATGCAAAAACATAGTTTTTATTAACATTAATTATATTTTAAAAAAACAAATAAACATGGAAGTCATGAAATCACTCACCTGTACGTCATTCTTGAAAATAAAACATACAGCCATGAAAATAAGAATGGGAATGATATTGTAGTAGAAGGAGTACCAGTTGGATATCTTGAAAGCCGCCACCATGGCACCCACCAACATAAGGAAGATTGTTCCAGGTCCCAAGACAGTACCCACCATCAACATACCTTGATATATAATGTAAGGGAAAGATATGTTGTCATTAATGGCAATGGTGGCCTTGTAGTCCCCTAACAGATCCATTATGTTTGCCATGGTGGAGGGAGCCCATCGTCTTCTCTGGGTGTAAAATTCCCCAAATCCTTCTGGGCAGTGGGTGTAAGCATCAGAGGCAGCACTGTATTCGACTCTGTAACCTCTTTGCAGCAATAATGTGCACAACCATCGATCTTCACCTGCGAGCAAACATTGAACTGTTTAATAAGACAATAACGGTAAATTTTATATTCATTCAGTTTTATGACACTTTTGATATAATATACCTTGATCGTATTGGACGTAGTGTAAAGCCTCTTCCGATGTTGTAGTGTATCTCTTCATGACGTTGTCATCCATCAAAGATTTTGCCCTAAAGAGTGAGAAGCATCCGGGACTACAAAGTACGCATCCAATCATGTGTTCGGTAGCTTTCTGAAGCCAATGGCCAATGGCATACTCAAACTTTTGATACCATACCATGGGGCCTAAAAGTTAACGGATATTAGTAATTCTCAAATAATTTTCTACGAAGTAGCATTTATAAAATGAAAATGAACTTTAATAATTTTAAACGTTTAAGTCAGTCTTTCCCAAAGTGGGCGATAACGCCCCCTTGTGGGCGTTTGAGACCTAGAAGGGGGCGTTAAGGGGCCCAGAAAAAAATGGGGGGCGTTGACGTGGGTTAGGGGGGCGATGGTAGATTTGTAATTTGATTTACTTTAAATTTTAAATTTCACTAGAATTAAAACCTACCTACTACACAATAACAAATACTTAGTTTATATTTCTACCCTGTATGATAGTATAAAAACTTAAAATTACTTAACATAGATTTCGTAAATAGACCGCACGCCGTATGCACGTACGTTGTAAAATGACGAAAAGCATACAGCTGTGTAAATGCATGAATTGCTAAATGTGGCAAACATTCCGGGGATTCCGGGGAATGTGGCAAATATTCCGGGTGGGAGTCGGTGCACTTAATGATGTGCTCCGTAGACGTAATGTCCGTTTTCGTTTGCAGGAACCTTCAACGCTTTTACGCATGCGTCAGGTCTGCTTCGAGTTCATCAAAATAGTGTTGAGATAAAAGAGAAATGTTTATTTAACATGCGTGCTTCTGAAAAACTGGTCTGAGGAAAATGTCCATCTCAGGATATCCCCCTTTTCAGAATAGAATGGTCGACAGGTGTCGGTTTTGCAATACGAAAACGAACTGTAGGTGGTAGCAATGGGCTGGTTCATCGATACTTGTCCTAACTTGCTCAGTACGATTGAGCGTCGAAAGAGATAAACGAGTTTGTGCATGTTTGCCTTATTCCTGTCGGTGCTTGCTGTATTTAAATCCTATATAAAAGCTCGCAATTTTTCTTATATTTTCATTAATGGTTTCGCGTGCTATCTTTAAACGAGTATTTAAGTTCAACACTTTATTTACACATTTTTTTTTAAAAAAAAAGCCATGTCGCAAGCAAAAAAGGAGAAACGGCAATGCAGTGCAGAATATATTAAATATGGATTCATAGAAAATTCGACAAACTCATCTTTGCCTTTGTGCCTTCTTTTTCAAAAACATTTTCAAACGAAGTGATGAAACCTTCAAGACTTCAAGATCATTTAAATAAAATGCATCCAGATAAGAAGGACAAAAATGTAGTCTATTTTCAAGATCTGGAAAAGAAGCATAATTCTCAGCCAAGTGTATTGGAAATTTTTTCGATGGCTGCTAAGCAAGATGATGACGGACTTCGAGCTTCATACAATAATTTTCTGTTAATTGCTCAAACCGGTAAACCACACACCATCGGAGAAACGTTAATTTTGCCGGCGATAAAAGAAGTTATAACTACTGTGCTCCATAAACCGGCGGAAGATATAATTCGAAATACTCCTTTGAGGAATAATTCTGTGCAAAGGCGAATTGATGAAATAGCTAAAAACATTGAAGAGTCATTGTGCAATCATCTGAAGACTAGTCAATTTTCAATTCAGTTGGATGAGTCTACTTTACCAACTAATGAAGCATTGTTGTTGTCTTACGTGAGGTTCATTAAAGATGAAAAAATAAGTCAAGAACTTTTATTTGCTAGAAATTTAGAGACAGACACAAAAGGAGAAACCATATTTAAAACACTGTAAAAGTTTTGTGATGAAAAAGGAATTCCCTTGAAGAATATTATATCAGCTGCTACAGATGGTGCTCCAGCTATAACAGGGTGTCAAAAAGGCTTCATGTCGTACTTAAAAAACAAAATTCCTGATGTGATTGCTGTGTACATTGCGTTGTACATCGACAGCATTATATTGCTAGAAATTTAAGTGAATGACTGTTTCAAACATTGCAACATGTCATCAGAGTAGTCAATAAAATCCGAAACAACTCTTTAAATGACAGATTATTTAATCAGCTTTGTGTTGCTAATCATGAAGATTTCAACAGATTGATCTTTCACACGGAAGTGCGTTGGCTATCAAAAGGAAACTGTCTGACTCATTTTTAATGTCTGTTTGACTCTGTCATAGAGTTCTTGGAAAACAAAGACACAGCATTGCGTGAAAACCTCATCACATCAAAGAATGATATCGCATACCAGACAGACCTTTATACATTGTTTAATGATATGAATTTCCAACTTCAAGACGATGACTTGAACTTAATAAAAATAAAAAATATCGTTGCTGCTTTCGTAGCCAAGCTGCTCTTACACAAGAAGAATATCAGCAGACATGAGTTCCATAATTTTCCTAATTTATCTATATCCTGCAACAACGACGACTTGCTCGTCTACTGTCAACATTTAGAAAATCTTCACAGTGATTTCATTGAAAGATTCCAGGACATTTTGAACTTGGAAATACTAGACTGGGTGTTAGATCCCTTTTCAAATGTCAATATAGCAATATCACCTCAGCTGGAAGAAGAACTTATAGAACTGACAACGAACGAGGAAATAATTCAATTTAAAAATGGCTACCAACAATTTTGGCTACAAAAGTCAATTCCGCAGTTGTACCCTGGATTGTGGTTGATCGTTCACAATTTTTGATATCTTTCCCATCGTCATATTTGCATGAAAGAGGATTTAGCACTGTGACAACGCTGCTTACTAAAAAGAGAAATCATTTGCAAGGTACCAAACGCGCGACTTACAACTGTTTTTGAGTAAAATCCCACCTGATATCAACAAATTTGTAAAAATTCATCCAATTCATCCATCCCATTACATTAGTTTACAAACTAAAATTGATTACCTATCTATATTGTTTCTTTTAATTTGATTAAAATCTATTATTAATATTATAAAGTTGCATTTTAATTGCTCTCACTGGTAAAAATTTCTAGTTAGATTGTAAGTTTAAACACCAGAACCGACCAATATAGCACACTATAACTAAATTAATTAAAGTAATGAAATTGTGGTTTTTAAATTTTAGGAGTGTATAAAAAATGGGGGGGCGATGAAAAATAATTGATTTTCAAAGGGGGCGGTAGAAGAAATAAGTTTGAGAAACACTGGTTTAAGTAAACGCAGAATTTCGATTATTAAAACCTCTGTAACAGAACACACTGTTTGCGATTTTTTTTTGTAAAGTTTTGTACATTTGTAGCTTAAATTTGTTAAGTAGATCGATTTTTAAAAAAAACATGCAGATTATTCACATTCTAATACATTATATATATAAGTTTTTCATGATCCTATTTTTAAATTGCATTATCTTGTGCTTGAAGTACAAAATTACTTATGTGTGTAAAACATCACATAGTTCAAAGAATTTTCTTAAAATAAGAATTAATTCCATTATTGATTTTATCATTGATTTGAATGTAATACAGCATAAAAACTGTTTTTCTTTCAGGTTAATTTTAACATGAAAAAACTTTTGGTCATTGAATTGTACATATATTTACACAGAAACCATAGAACATAGAAACCATAGATAATTACCAAACACTTTGAGTTCAAAAATTAGTTTAAAAAATGAAAAATATAATATAAAATTAAATATTGTCCTATAAATACCTTTTTTATTTATAAATTTAAAACGATTATAAACAAACAAATTTTTTTTTAAATACGAACATGAGTCACCAACAATAAGATACATTTTGAAGCTTCTCAAATTTTTTTTTCGAAACCTTTAAAAATCTTAGGTGATATTCTTACTTGAGAGAAAAAAGAAATTATCTTCCATATTCTCGCAACTAAAATATTATTGAATCCTGATATTTAATTGGAGAAACATAAGGTAACTGAAGTACCCCATTTTAAAATCTTTATTTTAAATTTATTCATGTTTTTTTCTTCTTATTGCTCTTTGAGTTACTTCCCAAAGGTGAATGACTCATCAGAAATAATCGCAAAAAGAACTTTTAATAGTCAAAAAATGTTTATGGGCAAAAAAAAATAAAAAAAAGCAAAGCAAATAGAGTAATTTGAATAAAGCAACGCTGGGTACTCCAGAACGTAACGAATGGAGGGCGTTGCACCTTCATTTTCTTCACGGAATCGGAATTTATCGGCATCGCTGCCATTTTAATTATGCTTACCTGTTCCAACTGGGTGTATCCTACCACATGCTGCGCCCAGATTCCTGTTCTTCTTCATCAGATCGACCAGGAGCTGAACTGCGTGGGGCCTGAAGTTGATGTCACCGTCCAGTGCAAGGATGAATGTGTTTTCAGCCATTGTCGCTTTTCTGTTTACATCCACGGGAAGCTCCATGAGTCGATGGCCCAGCAGGTAGTACATGTACATCACCTGAAACAGCAGAAGGGACACTCACTTTAAAAGAGAGCATATATATCGATGTCTCCTTTCTTGATGATGGTTTCAATACTATCAATTATTTGCATTTATACATTGAAAGCGAAATATTTGAAGAGCATTTTTTGTCTTTTTGTTGCATATCAAAAATTGTGTAAATTTTAGTGTTTCAACTGATTCCTTTAATCAAGCCATTGTTATTACTTTACAAACACATCCAATTTCTATAAAACTATCCAAGAAAAATATTTTTATAAAATCATCTTTTTCGCATTCATGGATAAACAATTTTAAATTTTATGAAATTTTGTTTCACAGATATGATTTTAATATCTTTTTTTTCTCATTTATATTTCTTTTATATTTCATTTGATATAATGTTATTTGTTTTGGTGAAATTTGATTTGATTATCGCCATCAGGGGCACCTTTTGGACACGAAAGCTAATATGGTCTCTGGACTTACTGTCCTTAATGAATTTTAAATCACTACAAATATTGGCGTTCGTGATAAGAATCAAACTTACGATCTTTTAAACTGAAAGCCTCATTCAGCTGTTAACTACTGAGCAACCAACTCGGATGATAATAACAATGATCAAAAGTATTAATAAAAATGAAAAGAATATGCATGAATAATTGCAAAAAATTAGCCACTGATAAGATGTTAAAATATATTTAAATAAACAAGTAAAATTGTTAAATGCATAAAATATGCGTATATATTAAATTTTAGTCTCTTTTTCAATATTTAAAAGAAAATAATAAAACTCAGATTAGGCCCAAAAAATATTTTAGTTAACATTTTTTATTGCTCTTCCCAGCATTTCTGGTATTATAAAAATCCAATACCTTTTCCTGTAAGTTATCTACTCACTTAAATTATTTATCTTAATAAATGCTGCCCAACTTGTCTAGTGGTCAGCGTGCCTGACTGTAGATAGGGAGGTCCTGGGTTCGAATCCCGGTTTGGGCATGGATGTACTTTATCTCTCTATCCTGTCTTTGTCCTTTCCTTGTATGAATGAGGTGTGAATGGTTGCCTATCCTATAAACGGGTCCCTATGGCATGTGTGTACCGAGGAAGTCGATCTCCTCACCAAAATATGCTTCAGTTAGAGAAGTGGAGCAGCGCACTCCATAATGCCAGCCTAGCTGGCACACAACAACTTCTTAATAAATGTAATAAAATATCATCAGAAATTAAATTTTAGAGAAAAATGGTTATTAGAATTCAGCAAACAACGATGATTGTTGGATAAGAATATGCATCGAGTATCTTTGTAATGGACAAAATGGAAATATAACGATTGTGAATTTGCGAAATCGAGTGTTGATTTGAATAGAGGACTGTTTTATTGACCTATGCATGTCATCTAATCATGATTCAATGTCTTTTCATTCCGATACCGTTGTTGTTGCTGGCAATATGGGGTACGCTGCTCCACTTTTCCAACTGAACCATATTTTGGTGGGGAGTCCGACTTCTTCAGTACACACATGCCATAGGAACTCGTTTATAGGGTAGGTAACCATTCACACCTCATTCGCACAAGGAAAGAACAAAGACAGGGTAGATAGAGAGAGAAAGTACATCCATGCCGTAACCGGGATTCGAACCCAGGAACTCCTTATCCGCAGTCAGGCACACTGACCACTAGACAAGTTGGGTGGCATTCCGATACCGTGAACGTTCAGAAAGAATGGTCTAAATTTAGATGACAACTGGTTTTTTTGGTTCATTTTGTTTAAAATAATACCTGCCTTTGTTATTTTATAATAAAAGTATGATCTGCATACGCTGTAAAATATTAAACATTGACTCATCATACATACCACTAATTGATTCAAAATACAAATTCTATAATTTTTTTGTTTTTGCATAATTTAATATTTTGATTAAATCAAGGCATTTTTGATTTTACTCTTAAGCTATGCAAATTCAGTGTAAAATTTTAATGACCGAAATAAAAGTAAGAACATCAAAAACCAAGCGAACACTTACTTTTTATTATGATATATTTCACTTATTTCGCAATAAAATTAAGTAATTTTTATTGTAACTTTTATCTTTCTTTCTAAGAATAAGGACATTTACTTCTATAACCCAGCTTTTTACTTTAATAAAAAAAACATCTTTATGCTATATTGCTTCAAACCTGCTTTTACTAATATATATATATATATATATATATATATATATATATATATATATATATTATTTCAGAGAATATTTGTTTGTTTTGCTTATTTACTTTGCATTAAAGCTAAATAAATTGCTATTATAGACATTCGAAAAGTTATTATCTTACAGTCACTAATGGAACGCTTCCACACATCCAAATCAAAATGAGAATTTTAATCAATTAGTTGAAAAAGAGAAATATTAACAATTATTACAAATTGATGACATATGGTGAAAAATATTCGTAATATATGGAATTAAAAATGAAGTTTACATGAAAAAGTTCGAAATTATAAATCATACAGATCAGAATTTAAGCTCATTTCCATTTTTTTTTCTGGCACTCGTAAAATTGATATCGTTGCAACATTGAAAGAGATTCTTCAGAAATATTCAGTTCGCTAGCAATATTTCAATCGTTAAGACAGTGACATGATTATATAAATTGTAAAATTTTAAAGTCAATACGTGGATAAAATAATTGCAGTGCGCTCTTAATAACTTAAAATTTTAATGGCTGACAAAGCTGGATGAGATAAAATGAAGTTATATATAAGCCAGACTATGCAACTTCTTTTTTTAATGAGCATTCAAGGAGAGCCGCTGATTTACCTGGCTCCATCGTTTCCTGTGCCTAATTTTAATTTTGTCCTTGAGGTGGGCGATGAGCTTGTTCTTCCCTGGCATGGTCCACACCAGCTTCCCACCGTATGGTGTCGGTATCTTCTTCGGTGGTTTCAACTTGATGTTGCACTGGTGCACGTTACTGTAAAACAACAAAAATGTCTTAAACAGTAAAGAATGCATAATAATAAAATTTATTATTTTAAAAAATAAATGCATCTTGATCTTATTTATTTAAGAGAAAAAAAAACTTTGAGATTTGTGATAAGGAAAAGTAGAAAACTCTGCAGTACGGAATATTTTAATATGGCTACAACTACTGTTTAAAATGAAATAGGTTACGAATGCAATATTTTAATAAAAAAAATTAATTTTTAATGTTGTTATAAGCTAGGTATTAATCTTATTATTTAAAACAGATTGTTTACAAATATTGCAATTATCAATTTAGAACTCTATTAATTAATGACATTTTCAAAAATTTAAATCGTCCTTGTCGATTTAAACTAATTGTAAAGTGGGTGGGATCAGATTTACTGTGTACGATCACCCTTAGCGCGTTTTTTCTAGCGCCACATTTGGCAAACATTTTGACTGGAAACCCGGCTAACTAATATTTTGGCAACCCTATTTGTCATTAACTTCTCATGAATATTTACCGATTTAAATTCATTTTTCTAAAATTTAATCAAAAGATTTTATGGATAATTTAACATATTAACTTTATTATTTTACCATTAATGTTTGAAGTATATAAATCTGCGTTTTTTGTTAGTCTTGTAAAAATTAGTTAAGCATATTTTTAGATACCAACAATGTATGAAATATTCATCAGTATGTCAGTCATTTTCCTCCCACCGTTTTCCCCGATCGGAAATTAGTCGTACCCTTGGCGACTTTTTGAAAATTTCGCCAAGGGTGACCGTACAGTAAATTTTTACCTGTGGTTGTTTTGTCTTGTCTTTTTCATTTTGGTTTACATCTGTTTTATTTTCAACGTGTTAATGGCTTGGATCTTTGGAAAACGGCTTCTCAAACCAGTGCTTGGGTTCTTATATAAGAAATCGTTTTATTAACAAAATAAACTTCGACAATTTTATTTGATATTTAGTGGTGAACTTCGCCTTGTTTGCTACCGCTAGAAGAATGTGATTTGAAGGCAGACTGCAAATTCGGTTACAAGTCAGGTTTACGAAGCGGTGTCGATATGATACCGTAATAAATTATGTGTGACGTAGATGAAACGTTATTTGATGTCATGGATGCTTTAAACCAATGAGAATTGTAATAAAGTGGGGTAGATCTCAACTGAAATGAAAGAAACAACCATTTTATGGTTAATAATAACTAATATTTGTTAAGCAGCTGTATTGAATTCACCGTTTTTATAAAAATAAGGCGCATACTAGTTATAAAATATTTCAATATGCAAATTAACAGTCCTTTTTGTTCACTTGTGTTTTTATCAGAAAAATCCGTTTTTACTTATTGTTAATAAGTTTCAAACTTTAATCAGTGTTGTTCTTTTGAATTATATGTTTTTAAAAGTACTTCATGAAAACATTTGACTAAAATTTATGAATTTATAAATATATTGAATGAATTGTAAAATTCGAACAGCAATATGCATAAATGTCCTTTGTTCTCAACCGTTCTTTTGGAAAAATTATGCAATAGAAATAAATAAATATAATATTTTCTAGAAGATTACTATTTATTGAACAATTATGTATATATGAGTATTAAATGGGGAACATTTTTAACCAATATTAAATATGAAAATCATTCCAAGTTGGAGAGATTCAGAAAAATCAGTTCTTTGCTCTGCATTTTAACATTTTGTCATTTCATAAGATCGATTCTGACTTTAAAGATGAAAGATGTTGAGACTTTCAAATACACTTTAATTGTAAGTTTTTAATAGAATTTATCCACATATTTTGCAAAGGACCACTTGGCAGCACCTGTTGATTCTAAGTCCGACTAAAATCAATGAATTTTCTAAAATATTCCAGAGTTAAAATTATTTTTTTTTGTTACCATTTGATATCAGGAAAATTACGTCTTTCTTATAATCCCATTTCAATGTTCTTTCACGGTTTTTCTTCTGAATTATACATTCTTACAAGTTCTTTTGGGACATTATTAACAATTTTAACATATATTGTTGGCATTATAACATATGTTAATGGATAAAATAAAGAAAATGTGAAGTATCGTATTATCTTCTATTGTAGCTGCTAGATTATATATTGTTGCTACCAAATTTCTAAAACATCTTAAATTAAAAGAAAATAGTGTGCATAATAGCATAAAATATGCATTGGTGAGCTTAATTTCGTTTTTTATTTTATTATTAAAATATTTTAGTATTTTGTTGTAAATGCTTTAAGATTTTGTAAATTTTCGTTTAAATATACTAGTTCTACATTTGCCTACTTTTATCGAAAAATAGTTTTTTAATTCAATAAAATCTAAAAAGTGGTTAATCAAAATTAAATGGCTTATAAAAACGTTCTTTTATTATTGAATTTTTCAAAGCTCACACAAAAATGAAATTACTAACATAAAAAGAATAGAAGTATCTAATCAGTTATATTAATTTATTTCAGCAGGGGTTTTTTTTTTTATCTTTCATTTGAATTGTTTTAAATACGAAAGAATCAATAAAAAATATTTTAAAACTGTTTCATTTTGTGAAAATTAGCTAAATGATTAATAAAGGTGGCTAATCAACGGTTCTTGATAAATAATTCTGAAATAATTATTGAAGAAGTCGGAAATGTTTTTATAAAAAAATATATATAATAGAAATATTCCAAAAAATATCAAATTTAAAAATTATCTACAAAAATATTTAATAAATATCAACGCGTTATTTATTCAGAATGAAGCAATACTTAATGAGGTTTACTTCCGACAGAAATCAGCATGTCCTGATAATCTTTATCCAAAATAAAATAGTAACATTACAGGTTTTGCCATTCTTTTTTCAAACAACGGGAGATTGATATTACGCTTTCCCATTCTGCGTATATTTCTGTTGAAGTGGGTACTTTGGAATTTTCCAGATATCCTCTTTTGAACACGTGATATTGTCTATACAAAGTATGAAGAGTTTTCTTGGAAAGTAATTTATACGATGGACATTAAAACAATAGCCTTTCAATCGCTCGGTTGTCCACTACGTGGAGACAAAGTTATATATATATTTAGAATAATATAATTTTATAAATTTATATAATTTGGATAAAATATATTTAAAATAATATATGTTGATAGTTTAAGCAAACTGAAATATAATACATTATTGTTTCTTTTAACCTTGTAAAGATAATTTTTTTTCAATAACAGGGGGAACTAGTTGACTAACACTTCACCTTAACAAAGCCGGTTAACGACTACTCATTAGTCGTTACCCAGTGGGTACCTGTGAACCAAGTCATGGAGGCGAGTAGCATAACCCACGCCATACAAACCACAAACTCGTTTATAGAGTCGGCCACATTCATACATCATCTTAGAAGAAAGGACAGAGAAACACAGAGAGAAAGCAACATCCATGCCCGAACCGGGATTCGAACCCGGGACCCACAGCTCAGGAGTGAGGAATGCTAAATACTCAGCCATCCGTTGGCTCGAAAAGACAATAGAGAAGTGAAATATTCATCAAGAAGTTGTGCCCGGATTCCTTACCAATGGAACTAAAAGTTTAAGCAATAGTCTAAATTTATATCCTGTTTGTAAATTTATTGAATTAAAATAACAACCCACAAAATTTTGGCATGCAGAATAATTATATGATTTCTTCAGAAAAAACGTTAACACGGATTTAGTATTGTATTTTCGTTTTTCTCCTGTTAAAAGAAAATATATACGTTTTTATTTTATAAATAGTTAGAGCTGAAGGTTTTATCATTGAAGTTCTTGCTAACAGAAATTTTGTGCTTACAAATCATGGTTGTTTGAACAACAACGACTTTTAAAATAGAAAAATTATTTAATGTATATTGATATAAACACCGTATTATTGTTTCTTTGTTTTGCGAGTCTATTGTTCAAATACATGTATTCAATTTACTCTAAAATCCTTTCGAAATTTCTTTTGTATATTATCTTTTTCATTTCCTTATAGTTCAAATAGGCCTTATCACAAAATGAAATTTATTACAAAGCTTGAATGTAAATTTCATACATTTCGATTTTTTCAGAGCTAATATTAAATTTTCTTTTGTTATTTGAATTCAGGATTCAAAATGTACGCAGAAAAGTCGAGGTAGAAGCTGTATTTGCTATGTTTTAGCTATATGATTTTATTTGGAAAGAAAAAATTCATCAAAATGTAAAGAATGCATTTTATTATAAAGTGAATCTAGTCATAGCAGTTTAAAAAAAGAAAAATTTTATGTTCTACTGTCAAAATCTAAATACCTATGCATTTAAAATTGTCAACAATGATTGTAAATAAATAAGCCTGTTCGATTTTAGGCTTACAAAATCAACATCCTATAATGCAACTATGTTTAAATAAGAATGACGAAAGAACATAAATAGTATAATAAACCAGAAAATTTTAAAGTATATATATTATAGTAAATAATGAAGATAAATTAAATTAAAATAAAAAAATTAAGTACATATATCATTATATATTTACTTGAGACCCTATTATTTACATTGCACTAATTTGGCAGATAGATTTGCTGTCTTGGCCTTAGATTTTAAGAAAAGAGAGAAAAATATTTTTAAGCTCAATTAGGGAGAAAAAATAAGCTCAATACTGATATTTTGTCTTGGTATTAATCAACAACCATATTTTATCTCGGTATTAAAATTCAAAACAAAGGTAAGAGAATAAGAAAACGAAAAGCTAATAAAAAGTGTGGCCGTTGACAGTTTCATAAAAAGACTCAAGAATTTCAAAAAAAAAAAAAAGTGTCATTACATGATTTGTAATTTTGAATGAACATTAGTATTTTATACGCATTTGCTTAAATTATTATTATTTTTCCCACGTATTTTGAAATTTTGTTTTATTAAATTTATAATATCTAAGATTACATACTTTTGTAATATGATAAATTAAATCAGCATAAAATTAATACAAATTATTCTCTCACTTATTAGCAAATAATTATTTTTCTTCCTGATGTTACGAATATTAGCTTTATGGATTTGAAGGTATTTCCTTTGAAATTTTAATTGAATTTTTTTATAAAAATTGTTAAATTGATGTAGAAGTTATATTATTAAACTTACATAAAATTACGAATTTTAAATATTATACAAAATGATTTCTTCATCAATGTAACTGTTTCTTTTAATTACATAAATAAATTCTTCTTTAAAATCGCATATTTGATTCTGGTTGTTTGACTTTTCCTTTCGCATAGCGTGGGTGTAGATATCATTTTTTTTCCAAGCACGAAATTGCTCTCTTATTCACAAATATATGTCTTCTTGCATGAGATATTAAGCTGGTCTTCATTAATTCCAAAGCTTTGATGTCCTAACTTAGTGAATAAAAACTTTACTCTGTTATAAGTGTCTATTATACTTATCTTTCTATTTTACAACAATTTTTATGAGGGTCTGACTCAGATTTATATTCAAGCCAACCTCCGCAAATTTATTGTCTTACTCGATAATTAAATCTCGGATTGATTCACAGCATGCTTTTCCAGTGATTTGTTAGAAATAATTAAAAATAAGCAGCCCAGAAAAATTTGCAATGTTTGCGGAATAATTGTAATTAAGTATTCTTTAAAACTTAATAAAATGTTTAACAAAAAACATTAAGATGCTAATAATTAGATACGGATCCAGCATATTGCATTACGTTTACAAGTTTATAATCCAGGTTTGAATGAATGGTGGACCTATTAATTAAAGAAACAAAAGCGGAATAAACACAGTAAAAACTTACTTCATAATTCAACAAAATGATAATATTTAATTTTGCTTTTAAAATCTGATTTCGAGAATATAGCATTTGGTTCTTTTTTTTTACCAAAATAGAAAACCATATTCACCCAATAAGAGTACATTAAATAAATGAAATTAATAATGTATAATCAAAATAATAATAATATCTTCTCTGATTAGCTAGTTACAATATATTATCAAGCTTAAAGAAGTTAAGGATCTAAAAAGAAAATTTTAAATGACATAGAATTTCAATCCTGCATATGGAAAGTCTTCTTTCTTAAATCATAAAATTGAAAGTGATGGTAGAATAAACTTGTATTTGGTAGACAATACTTACAACTAAACTCAAAACAACCAGGAAAAAAACGAAAAACAAAAATAAGTTTCTGATGTAATTAGGAGCAAAATGATTTTGAATTTCACAGAGCAATCAACTGAAATTGAATTGAAGTGAATAAAATGGATACACCCAAAATCCAGAGAACAAAGAGAGGGTGTGTACAATCGTGACTGTAAATTTTCTTACCAAGTTCAAAAGTTTTTTAGGGCGTTTTTTTCTACTTTGATTACAAGTGCATTATATTTTTGTATTTCCGGAAAGTTATTTCAGTTTCTTCTTTATCATATCAACAGTCGAATATATTTCATGCAAAACAACAAATAATCAAATTAACATATTTCAAAAGTGGAAACCATATCGAGACATTAAATGAAAATAATCATTCTTGTTTTCGAAAAACAAACTGTTAATTAATGAAAATAAAAAAAAATTTATGTATTCCATATTATAAAAAATTAAGCGGATTGAAACACACATTCAGAATACTATTGAAACTCATTGTATTTTATTAAATTTCTTTACTTAATTGCATTTTAATACATTAATTGATTTCATTTCTGCTATTCTGAAAACCTTTCCGTATACATTGATTCACATTATTTAAGTTTTATATAATATGTACAAGGAGAAGTTTATACTTTTATAATTAAAAAGTACATATATACTTAAGTTACGTTAGCAAAACTTAACGATGCTAATGTATTATCTCGTTCATATTAACTTTCCTTGGCGATTGTTTTTCAGTAATACATAAATAGAAAACTATTTTGTTATTACTTATGACACTTGGACAAGTCAAGCTCGCTATGCCGTTGGCTATGTGAATTTAAGTCAGTAGGATCGCGTCTTTCGTAAAACCAGAGCACCACACCGGTGAAAGAAAGACTTTGCTCTAAACCCCTCCGATAGATGGCACCACCCGATTATCTACTCTCTCAATTTTGACATTGATTTTGATGACATTGAGGAAATTTTCTCCAGACCATTAAATCCATAGTAACTGCTTAACTATCGAACATAGGACATACGATTCCACAGATTTAACGAGCACGTATATCGCATGTACTCGGTAAGTCTTTGGAGGGATTGGGAGTCGAACTCCGCCCTTTCGGACCGAAGACCGATGACCTAATCACTAGGCTACCATGGCCAGAAAGGTATTTTGACCAAACGTATTTGATTTCAACACATTAGTTTCAAGAATGCTTGGTAATAGTCTTGAGCTACAAATAATATAATGGGGTGATTCTCATTTTTATAACAGCATTAAAACAGAGCCTGGCTAAGGGAGAGGCATACGAGGCAGTTGATGCTGGCCCTCACATCAGAGGGACCTCTAAATAGACTAGAAAGTTATTTTACGTTGTCAATCAAATAGAATAATTTGCCTAATCGAATAGAGAGTTTGTTGTTGTGAAGCAAAGGTTGGCCCACAAAGAAGTTTTTGTTCCGAGCTTTAATTAGGCTAAGTCGAGTTCTGCATTCAATTCAACAATCATCGCTTGGAGGCAGAAACAGTTAAGAAAGTTAAGCGATATATATTCGTCAATCGAAATGATTTGAAAGGAAATGAGGATTTTTCATCTGTAGGAATCTGCACTTACCCATGACTTAAAATTGCTAGACATTTGGTGACTAACGGATTCAATCTGTTAACTGATTGATACAACATTTTCAACGCAATTAATGTCGTATTTAATTTTGATGAAACCCTGGAGTATTGAAGGTAATGAAATCATTTGCATGACTAGCTGTTCTTTTATTGTGACAAACTATTTCTTTTTGTCTGTTTCAATTACAACATTGTACAAAGGTTACAACGAGTTGGAACTGTAATTTTTTTATTTTATACGTAAAATTCGATATTGATTATGATTGACGCACCTTTTCTATAGAATATAGGAATAGCTGTAATTAGTAATTAAAATTACTTCACCTAGAAAAGTGTTGTCTTTTTTTTTTAAATTTGATTATTTATATTGTGTGCTTTCACATGTAAAGAGGATTTGGCTATAATATAAGACATATTTATATACTCTGTTAAAATATAAATAATTCAAAAGTAAAATAAATTTTTTTTATATGAGAATGGTGGTATTAGAAAATAGTTTAACCAAGGACAACAGATGAAATAAGTGTTATACGAGGAAACGAAATTGTATAGTATGAAAACGGGTTATAAAAGTACCGTATTACTGAATATGTGACATAAAATTTTGAAAGTATATTTTTATATGAAAGTACATTTAAATAAAACAAACAACATTTAATTATTACGTAAATAAAAAAATCTATTGTGATGGACAAAAATAAGAAACTCCGATCAGAAAAAGAAAGAATAAAAATAGCTATTCATATTTTTTTCTTATATTACAGTATTTTTTAGTACATTTTCTTTTTATTTTATCTATAAAATTTTTAAAAAATGAATTACATGACGTAAAAAAACCATCATTTTGAAGCTAAGAAAAAGGCGGGTCTCATCTTTCTTTTGTTTCATGCTTTGATTTTAAGAACTTTCCCAGGGACCTTCTCAAGGTAGGGCGTTGGTCAATCTTGAAGGACCAGCTCTCGAGTAAAAAATTTAGAAAGGAAAACATCCAGGGGACAAACTAGATTGACAAGCTCTGAAAATAAAAAAACTTTCCACCTTTCCAGCCAACTGACCCCATTCCGATGCTTTTAATAATATATACGAGATGGACGTCAGAGAAAGTGGTAGAAATGAAAAGAAAAGAGCCAAATGCCTGGTCCATTAATGTTGTGCTTTGAAATGTAGGTCACGAAAAACCACTCGGCTAAAAAAAATTTTTTTTTACCATATGCCAGACTCGTTAGGCTTGCTTTCCCTAACTGCGGTTGAAGGAAGCATAGAATTTCCACAGCCGCCAGCGTTGGATGACGTTAGTTAGAAACTGATTGGAGACTTTCTTTACCTATGGGCAAATTTGCTCAATATGCATCTGGTCAGCCGATATGCTAAATTACGATTCCATGAGGTCATATACAGTTTATGTTTGCATCGTACAATCGAGGCATTGTAGTCACTGAACTTTTTTCTTTTTAATGACAAATTTGCAAAATTTTTTGTTAGGTATTCTTGAAATTATAAATCGAATGCCATACCTCACAATACTTTTTCTTCCACTGTTAAATCCAAATAAACATAAAATTAAATAAATGTTTAATTTTTTTTTTAAATCTGACAATTTCGTTTTATTTTGTTTCAGATAATTTTACACGCACACATACACATATATATGTGTGTGTGCGTGCGTGTATGGAACATGTAACTATTTAGTTCAAAATTTTTCTACTAAGACATACGTTCAAATAAAATCAACTTTGTTTGAATATCTAATTTAGATAAACAGTGTATCAGAAGTGAATCAAAATCAAAAAGTTTCATTATGAAAGAGAAAATCGTAATCCAGGAAAAAATTCTATACATAAAAGTGGGAATATCTTTAATCTTTCTTTTATGATACAAAATACAATTAACAACAATTAACAATTTAACAGATTCTTTTTTGACGTACTAAACGTGTAAATTTATAGAAATATTTATTTGCATAAAGTTTTATAATCAAGAATGTATTGTCAAAGTTGAGAAATTTGAGAACATGGTAATATTCCCCTTTAAAAAGATAATCAAAATGAGTTTTTATCTATAAAATGGTTGTTTCTTTCTTTCCAGTTGAAATTATGATTACACCCCTTTATTACAATTCACATAGGTTTAAAATATCTATGACGTCAGATAACGTTTCATTTACGTCACATCGTACTAAGACGGCGTCGTAAATTCGACTTTGTTGCCTGATTTCAAATCGCATTCTTCGAGCGGTAACAAACAAGGCGAAATTCACCATAGAATATCTGAGTGTTGTCGGCGATGAGAGAAAATTCTTTGATGATTTTTACTAGTAATAAAGAAGTATTTTTTAACAATAATTTTTTTCATATGCAAAAGTTTTCAATATCAAGAAAATTACCTGTTGTTCTAAGCAATTAGTTTTCTAATTTTCAAATATTTAGCGTTATTACTTCCAAAACTGTACACTTTTAAAATTGAACAAAAGAAAATGAAAAATGAAAAAGACAAGAAAAAACATCCACTTTATAGTTCGTTAAAATTGGCAAAGACGATTTAATTTTTCGTAAATTTTAAATTTACTCAGAAGTTTTTTGCATAAATTTGTTGTAAATAGCTGCTAATCAGTTTCAGCAATTATATTGTCCCATTCAAATTATCTTTCATTTTTAAATTTAGCATCTTTTTATGTTAAATGTAAAATAATTTAGAAAGAAAATTTCAAGCTCTTTTATTCCAATAAACATGCGAGTAAAATGTCTCAAAGGAAATTAGCTTAGGATATATTATCCAAAGAATTTATATGAAAACAATAATAATACAGATGTTTTTTTTAACTAAGCAAATTCTCAAGACTGGAAATAAATAACGAGGAAAAATCTCATATATTTAAAAGCTGATTGATGGTGTTAATAAATATCACATTACACTAACTGCATTAAGAAATAACACCTCATATATATTTTTATGTTCGTATAATCACCATGCAGTATAGACTTAATATATTTGATTTGTGCATATAAGAGATGTAATAAAAATATGATCATTAATAGTACATTTTTTTATAATCAAACGCACTAGAGACGACGGAAAATGAATTCAATTTCATTTGCCTGGAAATAAAAATATTCAGGGAATTCTCGATTTCTCGTGGCCCACTTCCATGTGGGAAGGATTCACATTCCTTCCCACAAATTTCGGCGATAATCATTTGAATTTGATTTTCCATGCGTGGAAGAAATAAGGCGATAAATGCTGAAATTCAAATAAATTCACAACGCGACTTAAAACGAGAGAGAAAATGAATAAAGAGTGTGGGTTATGGTTGTGTAACGTTAATAAGGTCACGCGAGTGGTTCAGGATCAGGAATACAACAGCATTGTTGCAAAGCAGCGGCGTTAATGGAATTTGTATTTACGATGCAATGGGTGGTTAATCTTCTGAAGATGTGTCATTGATGTTCACTGCACATGAAATCGGAATTCGAATTTTCTAGAATATTCTTCGACATGTTTGCTGTAAGATTTGTCATACATTTAACTGTTATGCAATAAACATCGTTTCTTGCTAAGAAATTATACTTTTTTTATCATAGCTCAAATCGTTTTTGCAAGATTAAGGATATTGATTCAAAATTTTAAATAATAAAATCTACAGGTAAAAAATTAGATATTAAAAATTTACAGCATAAAATATCGGCTTGCACAATAACTATAAAGCTAAAAGAAAGTGGAGATCAAATAAAATAGTATAGCTAAAATTATTTACAGAAAACATCACTTGACATAGCGTTTCAGCTGCATAATTATTTTTTGTTATCAATAGAATTAAGATAATAGTTGGTAATACTCTATAACATAAGATTTAAGCCCCGAGTGTTTTAAATTTTTCTAAAAGGTTATAAAAAAGTTTAAGTTCTAAATTAATCTATCAACATTTAGTAGTCATTGAAAAATCAAAGCAGGGTATGATTATAAAAGAAAGTGTTATTAATAATTTATACAAAAATGTTTTTCGAGGAATTTTGCGTTTACTTTTCTGTTGGATTTAATTTGAACTTACAAAATTAGAACATTATTATTAAAAAATGTCATCACTTTACATCTGTTTCAAAACTCTGATTCTGCCTTTGCATTTTCAAGCACGCTTGAAACAGATTTTTTTAATTTGTTGTATATTAATTATATTTTACTATCAATTTGTCTGATCGGATAGAAAGGCTTTGACTGCATAGTGCTCTTGAAAAACTGTAGCTTTCAAACTGTACTAATATTGTCAAATTAGTATGGACTTTGAGTTTATACTTCTCAAAAAGACCATATTTCATAGAACGAGACAAGAAAACAAAATATGACGTAACAAAAATATAGAAGAAACAAAAATGTGACATAACAGTTGGTGTGTAATATTTATATAGTTATTATTATACATCATACCTACTTGTAAAAGGTCTTTTTAAATACATAATTATTTACATAGTTAGCGAAGGTTCAAAAATGCTTTCATGTTTGTGTTCAAAAGAAAAAAATGTGCAAGAAAATGGAACTAAAAGAAAAAACACCGTCACGGAATTTCCATGCCAGATTTTTATGAAATGAGAAAATGGTGTGAGCATGATAGTAAACATATAACTAAAACCTACATGAATAATTTTTTTTCTCCTTCTCACATTATTTTTCAAACTGACTTTTATCCTGTGAACGGGATAAATATATATTGAAGTATATTGTATTCATAATCTTTGAAATTTTAAAATTCTCAATATGGTATACCTATCTCTACGGATAGATGGCAATTTGTCGTGGTCGTAATGTAAATAAGATTTTTCATAAAATTAGTTTCCCCTATGCAAAAATTACGAGAATAAATATACGAGATGGTCGTCGCCATTATCTCAAATGAAATAAGCTCCCAAAATAGAAAGAACAAAACGCAGAACGTGAATTAAAATTAGAAATTTTGTTTTTGTGTAAAAGATGCTTGATTATTTGAATTGAAGAAAAATAAACTGCTCGAATTTAAAATGAAAAAAAAAACTATAAATCGTATAAATTATATAATTGAATATGAACAAATTATTAAGTAATCAAACGAGTAATATCTGAAGGCTGTAAAGCATTGATAATCAAAGCAAATTATCAAATACATAATTTTGTACGTAAGTGCATATATTGAGCAAATTTAAGTGGGATGTATGAAATCATACATATTTAGCAGCTGCCACAATTTCCATCATCAGAAACCGAAATCCTTGGTGGAAATGACGTTTAGAAAATTAAAAAAGTAACATGTGCAGGTTAGAAAACTCGTTTGTATTTATCTGTTGCTTTTCCACAACAAATACGCCCGTGTGTTTAAGGAACACGTTTCTGTCTTTACAGTGTTATTTAATAGCCCAAACGTGATTTCAGGTTCTGATGATTCAGAGAGAAAAGATCAAGGGGAAACTGACCTAGCAGCCACGTCTATGATCTGGACAAGCTGCTTGACGAATCGGTTGACCACCATCTCTTCGTCATCGCCGTCGCACAGCTCGTACGCATCATCAAAGAACACGTGAACTGAAAAACAAACAAAAGTTATCGTCAAAGATTTTTCTCTAAGTTGAATAAAAGAAACTGACTCAAATTATCATTTTAAAATTGATTTGCTTATCAAATAGTCATGAATTTATATAAAAATTTTAAAGCTTGGAGGGAATTTCTGTATTATTATAATGTCATGTATGATATCATCTTTAAATAAAATTAATTGTAAAATGTTTTTATTGGAATTTTTTTTTATCTTACCTTCAAATTCATAATAATCAGGATCAACGATTCTTAAATACTTTTGAGCATTTCTTCGGGCACATTGGTCTTCATCCATTCTGTAACATTACATAAGTTATTAGATAAAAATGTAATCTAACACTAAAAGGTACTCAATTATCATGCAAGTTTCAAAATATTGACTACCATGTCCTCAGACCATAAAACTTAATTTGAGGGAGGGTTTGCCTCGCGAAGTTTCACATATAAATCAGTTAAACCTCATTCGCACAGCACTTTTAAATGCGTTTAAGTCTCGGCAGAACTTTCTCACGGTGGCCACTTGTGATTTAAATCAGTTCGAAGTGATTTATCTAAAATTAGTTTGGAAAACTGATTTAAATACGTTTCAACTGATTTAGCTCCATCTTGTTGTCAGTATTTGTTGAAAATATCTGAAACTCATCAAAATTAATGCAAGAGAAGCAAAAATTTTAAAAACAATAACACAGAAATATGTACGTAAATATATTAAATAAACATCAAAAAAATTATATTAAGTTGGAGAAAAAAAAGGGTTTGATAATGAAAATATTTGGTTTCGTATTCCAATTTGAAATATCATAATCTTAATCAATTTCATTTTGATTTGTAATTGCTTAATAAACGTGCTCAACTATAAAAAAATTCGAAAATATCATATAATTTATAATAACAATATAACGATAGATAAGATTTTGAACCAAAACCAATATTTCTTAGACCAGTTTTGAGTGCAAGGCAGTGCGAACACTGTTTTCAGGGTGGTGTTTAAGTTAAATCAGATTTATAACTTTAAACTGATTTAAAAAGGACAATGCGAACGGGGTTTTACTGTACCTCTAAAATGGGAAAGGCTATACTTGCGACTTCAACTGGAATTAATTTAGCGGATGATGCATACAACTATTTCTTTAACTTATACAGCTGAAATGTATTTATTTTATTTTTTAATAAAATTATACTCCTCACGTTTTCCTCACTTCCGTAAAACTGCTTGTTAATAAGGAAAAAAAATTCAGCCTTTATTTGTGAATACTATAAGTACTAGTGATAGCACTTTAATCAAATTTCCTAAATTGCAAAAAAAGTTTCGTTTTTATTTCTTCTGAATTATTACAGAACGAATTCAACAACGGAAAAAACCTAATTTCAGTGATTCTGAAAAAACTGTGACGACTTTTTTAAATTAAAAAAGGGCGCTCCGTGGCTGAGTGGTCAAAGTATCACTCCGCTAATCGCTTGAGAGCGTAGGAGACTGGGTTCGATTCCCACCGTGGCCCTGGGTGTTTTCTTCTGTGGTTGTACATCTGTCATTGTGCTATTTGTCCTATTATCGACGAAGACTTACAAGCGGATCTCAAGAATCAAGCATACAAGTTTGAATATATGTAATAAATGAATTTTTTTAAATTTAATATAACATTTAATACGACATTTGTGGATAATACTTAAAGATAAACAGAAAATATATCAGTATTTTAGAGGTTTAGTTGCCCGATGCTGCATTTCTCAAAACAACAGAACGTTTGTGAAGTAATCCCATTGCCGAGCTGAGAGCGCCACCTGTAAACAAGAGATACTCAGTTGATGATTTGTATCGAATGTATAAGCACGTATTTTTGACTCTGTCGTTAAGAAACGATCATTCGATTCTTTTGAAACGTTTATCGAAATACTTCTGATTACACAACTTCTGTCTTTAAATATTTTTGTAGAATTCAGAGCATTTTTTTTAAATGATTTGGATTGGCATTTTAAAGTTTAACAATGCTTATCAAATTAGAAAACATAAATAGTGTTGAAGTGTAAAGCATAAATATTTAATGTTTACTTATGCAAAGAAACTAAAGTTCGATGTATTTCAGTAAAAAATATTAAATTTTATTTTTACATTATTTGGGGAAAAATATTCAGATTTATATGAGCAAATGTATTCTTATGTTTAATAGAACAGAGTTTAATACTACTCGCCTTTTTTCCTCTTTTTTAAATTAAATATTTTTTGTTAAAAATACATTGAAGCCTGTGTGCATTATATTAATGTTAATAATAAGAAAAATGATTATAAAAGTCTGAATTTTTATAGATATTAATCTTTTCGGGTTTATAGAAAACACAATTTTTCTAGATGTAAAATAATTTCTAAAAAACATAACAAGGAATAAATGCTTTGGATATTATATTAGTTAGAAATTAGTTACTTGAAGTAATGAGGTTGAACAACTTGTAAGATTTATCAAAAGAAAACATGACTTGACTTCATACAGAAGAGAATAAAAACAACGGAAAAAATGAATATTAATGAAAAAAATGAATGATTTATAGTGACACGGTTGCTGGGTTTCCTTCTATGGTGGAATTATTTTTTCCCTTTCTTGCATACTTCTATAAAGCATGTCCTTCGACAAAAAATTATGAATTAATTTTTCGCATATTATTCTAAAATCTTATCATCGTTTGCATCTTATTTAGAAACTGGCTCTTAAGAATTTTTAAATATAATACTGCAGGAAAGAAAGCGCCAACAAATTTTAATTTAAAATTTCATTATGATATTCGGCATTTATTGTTGAGAATAAATTTCAAGTATTGATTTAATATCAAATAAAAGAAGAAAAATATTCTTATACATTTTTGTGTTCTAAAGAAAGTGGACAGGTTTATAAAAATTAATTGCTTTAGGTCCACTTTAAAACCTCCCAATAATCTTGACGTGGTACATCTATAAACATACACCACGTTGGTAATTAAATTAGACTGGTACAAGCTCAAATATACTAACTTCATCATTTGATAATGGCTCAGTATTACAAGGGATCGTCAACAAATACTATAGAAATAATCCCAAATGTTTGTTAATAATTTACTTGGAAGAACTTGACTGCATTAAATACAAATAATATGATTTCTAAGATGTTAACTAAAAAATTTTTTTATATTATTACTATAATGAAAGCGAATGAGTTAATTTAAATTCGTTTTCAGGATAAAAACTAGTGTTTTTTGAAAAGAAAATTTATAGTTTTATGTAAAAATATGTTTAAAAAAATTTAGGATTTAAATTAAAATTTTTTTTTCAATAGTATATTTTTGAGAGAATGCCACCACTACCTTGGATTTAAACTGACGTTCTTAAATCATAAATATGTTTATCAAATAACACCCATTCTTGTAAAATGTTCACGTGTTATTTTATACCGTTAAATATAAATCGTTAAACTGTTTTGATTACAAAAAACTCTCCCTTTAAAATTTCCTAATAACTTTTATGTTAAACGCTAAGAAGTTTATCAGCGTATTCTAGATAAAAATAAGTTTTAACTCTTTGTAAGCACTTTTCTACAATTTTATGTATAACAATGCTTGTTTTCAACACTTTTAAAACTTTCATTTCAAAAATATCATGACAAAAGACCTATGGCACAGATGACCTTGATAGTTCTTCATAATATATTAATAAAATTTTTTTTTACAAAATTAATAGCTTTCATCTTTAAATTATCTCAAACCTCTTCGTTCACTTAATTTATCTTTAAATAGGAATCAACTGATACTAGCTTTACTCGTAAATTCTTTTTGACATAGTACACAAAAAATATCAACCATATCATAATTTTTTATATTAAATCTTTATTTGTCTAATATTTTTTCAGTATTTGGTTCAATTCAGTTAATAATTTATTAAATTCAAGTAGCAAATAAATATTGTCTAAACCGGTACTGAGTCATCGATATTTTTTTAAATCTGAAAAAAAATTCTTTTAAATTTATGGTGATGATTTTATGATGTGAAAACACAACCGATTCTGAAACAGTTTCAACTTGAACAAGTGGTTTATTAGTTTACAGTATTCAAGCAGAACAGATAATTTTTATAGCTTACAGATAAATTGTAAAAATTTGCTTATTGCCATACCAATATCATCCAGAATTGCAGCAATATTCAAAATAATTTTTCAATTTTAATAACGTAAAGACTTCCAATATATTACATCCATTTTTATTTATCCATACATCATGCCCATTATAAATGATCCCATATATATCCATTTTTGTCAAACGTGTATACAATACTACTATTATTAATATTAGTCGGCAAAATGATAGTTAACAGAGTCTAATTTTAAATAAAATAAATCAAGTTATTAAGTAGTTAAAACTTGAGGCAAGTGTTGTCATTTTCATGAAATTTTTGGAAGTTTTAATTTTGTTTTAGTTTATTTTGTATCAGCAAATCAGAATGAAGTTTAAAAAAAAATGAATTTTCGATTATTTTGATCCATAATTTACTTTTTAAAAGTCTTTGGATTATGTGGAAAAAATTGGTTTACCTTTTTAAAATTTGTGAATATGTTCCATATTATTATTTAAAAATATGAAACAAGAATTCTATTAAACTGGAAGTTATTAGATATTTAAAAAACGATAGAAACCTTATGAGATCCTAACTCAAAATTTTTAATTTTATATATATTTTTGAAAAATATTATTAGTAATGTATATTTATCAAAATTTTCCAAATATTTATAGGAAATGATATGAAAAAAGTAGTTTTATTTGAATTATCCGATGAACATTACTGATTGAGTTAATAATGAGTGAAAACGAACAATACGAAAAAAAAATTCCGTTGAAACATTATCCCAAACCCTCCACATTTTATTAACAAATATTTCTTCACTGTTAATACATAAGTGTCTCTAATACAATATTGTTTTTGAAAATTATTAATAAGTTATAAATTAACAATATGTCTACATAGGAGATAAAACCAGTTTATCTATTCTACGAAAAATAAAGCTCATCTCTCACCAGCACAAAGTACATTTTCAATCACAATGCCTTGACCCCACTGATGATTTTAGCGGTGTCTTTTTCCATTCTGAATTGTCAATTTGTGTTTATAAGCAAACAGATCATCCTATTTTCATCATCAAAAGAAACTTGCCCTTGAGAGAATTTGAGAAATTTCAAGTGACGCTGTTCAAGCTTATACGGATGGTAATAGAGATGAACATAACCGTTCTGACAAGGGAATTCACATCAAATGGCAAGACCATGAAATAAAGAGAGAAAAAATCCTGACAACTGCTCAGTATTTCACAGCCATTGTGAGAAAGCTCTGGATTCTCTTGTGTCCCTCCCAACTGGAAAAGAAATATGGATTTTGTCTGATAGCAAGAGTGCGATTCAGCACTTGATCAATTGGCAAAATGTGAGTGACAGTGCTGGAGTATCAATACTCAATAAATTAAAACGGCTATCCATGCCCCATGACATTCATCTTCAGTGGATGCTTTCCCATGTCGATCTAGAGGGAAATGGAACTGCCAACTGCAGACATCATGCCCAAGTTGGGAGTTCGTAAAGCTCCTGAGTCGTTGGCATCTCTCATCTTCTTGGAAATTTTTAAAAGTAAAAAGCAGGATTAAAACCGCATAGATTGTCCCTTCAAAGCACCAATGGTATCAGTATTCTAGTCCGGGAAGCTCACTGGCTTATGGCTTTAAAAGATAGGAACAAACTGCTTTCGCCCGCTTTCGAAGTGGTCCCCTTAGAGCATTAAATTTTCTGAAACCACTGAAATTCTCGAGACTTGTACCAATTGTTCCGCAGAACAAGCTACGCCAGAACACATCCTAGAATGCCTGGGGCTATTCAAGGTTGATTTACATAACGATCCTTTAATGGTGCTTGATTTTTAGGTGGTGTTCAACATTATGGACCTGGTGCAGCGCTGCTGGCCAAAGGGGGTATGCAACAACATTTTCAATGGATATCATCCCATGTTAATATTTACTGAAATGAATTGGCTGACACTCTTGTTAGGGAGGGACTAGACCATCCTGTTTCTTTCACCTCAGAGCTCACATATTTAGAGTTATTCTCCACCAAAAAGGCCCAAAATAAAGAAAAATGGTTAGTAGTTCCGTTTCATAACTAGTACAACAACAAAAGAGCAGGACTTTCCATATCTCTCCCTTGTGACAGACAGACCCTCACATGTCTGTCCCGACCTGCCAGTGGGCACTTGAAAGATCTCACATATTCTGGGGGTAGTATGAGGTTTCTTCTTTGCCCTAAATGCAGGCAAGAAGAGGCATCACCTTAGCACACATAGGACTGGATGGATAGGACATTCATAACTGTCCACTTCTTGTATCGGATTTCATTAATGTGAACAGTTTTATTGACCTGATCTAACTTTATCAGACCAGATGAGAGATTAGAAACAGCAACAAATTAACAATGTTTTTAATGTATTTTCACAAATGTAGAAAATACTGTTCTGCTATTTAACAACACTATAATAAATCATAAAAAATTATTGTTAGTCAAATTACATGCAATTTTGTTTGCTATTCTAGAGGTAGAACAAAATATACGTCTATTTTCGTAAGAGAAATCATGAGAAAAAAACATTTGATTACGAAACTACAAATGAATAAATTAGATCCTGAGAGAATATTCAAGGGGGTATGGTTTTTTATTCTGTTGTTTAACGTACTTCATTTTCTAAAGAGACTTATAAGCTACAGGGAATACGAAACTTTTTTCAGTTGCTTGAAATAAATTCATCATCAACTTTAATCATATTTGATCTGTAACAGCAAGGAAGGAAAATCTCTCCTAAATAATCACTTACTACACAAATTTATTGAATGTCATGTTATACCTTAAAAAAAGAGCATTAATAATTCCTGTGTGAAGTACATTGATTCTGTTACATTATATTCCAAATTAAAAACAACTTTCAAGTAACTATGAAAAAAAGAACAGAATATTTTTATATTTCGATTATTTTTTGAAAAATCTATAAATTATTAAAAATTTTTTTCTACGCTTGTTATAAAATGACTAATTACTAATGTGCATTTTCTTAATGGAAGAAATTGGGGTTTTAAAATCGATCGATGAGAACTGTTTGAAAAGTGTTATTTCATATTTTAACTATCAAAATAATTAATACCTGATATTTAAATTGTCAAATATTTTCCCCAAATTTGTATCATTATATTGTATTAATTGTCTTAATATGAAGTTACAGATAAATTTACAATATGAATAAAAACTCGACATATGTATTTTTAATACACCACTTTCCCTCAGTTAAGAGTATCCAAATTTATAAAATTATGATTTCAAAATGTATGAAAGAGGACTTTTTAGTCAAATTACAATTTAGAATAAATGAGACTAACTTTTACATAGTTTGTGAAGTTTTATTAACTTTGACTGTAATCTCTAAAACTACGCCTAAAATGGTTACAATAAATCTTTATCATTATTGAATTTATTGAATCGAAATTCAGGAATAATAATTTATGATGAACAATAAGTTAGAAGGATTGGAGTTTACAAGACGAATAATCATTTGCATAAAAACAATTGCAAAAAAATAAAAATTGTCCTTCTGCTTAAAAATATATTCGATGAATCCGGAAGCAAGCCATTCCTTTCTTATTGTTTCAGAATTTAACGCAGCCCTGATATACAAATTGATCGTTCATAAAGGTTTTATTTTTTTTATCGCATTAAATTATTGCTATTTTCACTCATTAAACACGTACTTAAACTTTGCGTTTGAGTGAATATTTACCAAAGGGAAAAGGAAGTCAAGAATTTACTAACCAAGTGGCTTTCCTTGTTTCCAACCAAAGTGGAACAGAAAATCACTCAAACTTACGGGACGTGGAATGGTGTTTAGCCAGGTAGAAAAACTACCGTTAAAGGAAAATATCAAGGTCGAATTGAAAATGTTTTTTTATTCAGAACACGGATCTTTGATCTTTTAACTGTATCCGTCGCTTCAATGCGATTTCTTTCTCAACCTTTAAAATGAAATGTTGTAGGGAACAAGTATTGGGCAAGGAACGGTTGGAATGTTATTATTTCATACAGTGGCCTTCCGTTGAGCGAATCATTCAATTGAAACATTGAAGAAATATAATCTTATTTATTTTTTTTAAAACAATTTGAATTTTACAAGTGACTTAACTGAATTTAATTGGTGATATTTTTATATCAAAATATTTCGTTTTTATAATGCAAGAAGTGAATTCAAACAATTATGTACCAGCAAAACATATTCGTTATTCACAAGGGGAAATAAATGCTTATAAAAATATACTTGTTACTCACTAGGGGAAATAAATACTTGTAAAAAAAAACGTTCTTGTTTACTGGACGTTTACTGGGGGAAATATAAATGCTTATAAAATATAAATATTGATTTCATTAAAAGAAGATGCAGATATTTTGAGCTTTATTTAAACTTATTTCGTTCTTTACAAACAAGCCCGTTCTATGCTGGTTTCGCTGATGAACAACTCTACCCAAAGAAATATTAACATTTTTTTAATCAATATCAAATTTGATCTTGGTTAACACTAATTTAAATAAATTTTTTCAAAAAATTATTGTTTTTTGCGATTAGATTTTTTGGATATTGAGTATAACAAGTTGTTTGTTGATTCGAAATTAATGTTCATTGAGTTTGATTTTTTTTTAACATTTAAATGATATTAATCTGTAATTATTTTATACTTGTTGAATATACTCCTCTATTTATTTTTAAACAGTATATATCTATACTTAATAAATGTTGTATCAGATGAAAATATGTTTTTAGTCAAACAAATCTTCAATCGTAAATATTTACGCGGGCGTGTCCTGGCTGACACATTGTGTTTGGAGTATGGAAGCTTTGGCTTAGGAAGCTTCTGCTGTAAAATGAGTTTCAGCATTAGCATGTTATTGATGAATTTCAAGTTAAAATTTAATCTAAAAATAGCACTATTAATCAAAACTGAGTTTTATTTTCATAAATCTAGATAGTATTTTTAGAAACTCTACTGACATATATTTTGATTATATTTTTATTTACAAGTAACATCGATTATAATATCGTGATAATTATTTCACTAAATAAAAGACTTTTGTTAAGTAATCCTTTAAAAATTACCTTTTATACCTGTATTTGTTCCTTACAATTCTCATATCTTGAACAGGTTGCTAGATTTTTCAATTGTATATATAACTTTTAAATAAATAAAAAAACTTATGAACTTTACATTTTCCTTTTAAGACGCCTTATATTTGAGTCAAAATGATTTGTGAACTGTTCTAAGTGTTTGATGAGGTGCAATAGAAAAAGAAATTAGTTAGTAAAACACATAGATTTCATTGCTTTTTTTTAGTGATAAGAGAAAGGATGACAATAAGCCTATTGTTCCTAAAAGATTTCAATGCTAGGAAGATATTTTTGAATTATCTGAAAAAATATACATCATGAAAAGTAAAGTGATCAATCTTATTGTTTATAGAATTGTTTGGTAAATATGAATTAATATTTTTGATCCTATACCTGAGTACTGATTTCAACATTTGCAACATTTCTTCCGCTGTCTCATGCCACATGGTGGCGCATGCGTAGATTCTCGTGATGTGATCGGATCCTTTGACTGGCACACTCTTCCCGGATTGGCTGTTTGTCTCTTCACTTCGAATCGAGATGGTCTCATAGTACTGGGAAATGTCATTGTCGTCTTTGTTCTCCAAATCTAGCTCCTAAAAAAGTAAAATATTAATTAATCTTCCACAAATTTAGATATTTCAATAAAACGCGAAAGATTAAACTTATATTTTAAAATTGATTAAAATATAATTTTATGAAATCAAAATTAAAATATATGCAACATTAAAAAAATATATATATTTTAATTTTGATTAAAATATAAGTCTAATCTTTTCAATCTTTTTGTCAACATATATTATCATTGTATCAATTTGATAATATATAATCAATATATATTATGCAAAGTATGTATTTTTATATCAATAAATAGTTATTTTTATTTTGTTTATATTGACAATTTGAGAAATAAATTTAAAATATATCTTTTTAGACAAAAAATAATAATTTTAGAATTTATAGGTATACTCCAATAAAAACACAAATATAGCAATGTACAATTTATTTTAAAGAATATACTAATGGTTCTTAAAAACCAATTAAAAATACAGTCAATTTAAACTATAACAGAACTTTAAAGAAACTTATCTAAAATATAAATATCTAAAATATAATTTTCTAAAATATAAATGCAGAAACCAAATATTTTCATCATAAAAGAAAAGAATATATTATTATATTATTGTAATCAAAAAGCTTCTTATTTTTCTGGCGCAAAATACAATTTCTTTTTGTATTTATTCTTTAAAGATATAGAAAAAAATATTGTATTAGAAATTAAAATAAATAGATGAAAGTTTGCATTTTAATTTTATTTTCTAGTTTTGCTTATTCTCGTTTTTCTAGCTTTACTTTATTTTTTTCTTGTTTTATTTTTTTTCTACGTCCTTATTCTGTTTCTGCCATGATGATTATTTATGAATGTAATGAATTATTTTAACAATAATACTTTTCACTATAACTAAGAAAATATGAGATATAACCGTACTACTGATATGTCATAAAAGAGAAAAAATGGAAAATCCCAAGTCCCTAGCCTGAAGGTTATGTATGCAGAAGGCAAAAACGCAATTTTAATTCCGGTGGATGAACAATGGTTGGGATCGAATCTGAGATTCTCTACTCTGGAGATGATCCTTGTACTAAACCTTTCTGAGACGGTTTTTGTATAAGATGCTATATTCTTATCAATATTTAATAGCATTCCGAATCTACGACACTAACTGAGAACTTTGATTTCCTTGTAACAGAAACTAAAATTAAACAGTGAAGAAAATTTTTTAACTATTCGCAATATTTGCTGATAATTTGCAACTCATTTGATCAGTCTCTTTAATAGTTTGGACCATTAATTGTTTAGAGATGCTATTATACTCACCTCGCTTTTAATTTCTCCCTCATCATCTCTTCTTCTGTTAAGAGCTAAAGATTGATCTATCAGTGCTCCACAGTACATAGGATTGACAAACAACCTAAAATAATGAAGATTTTAAATGTTTTTGCAAAATAATTATATAAGTTTAACTAGTTAACTCTAACTAGTTGACTTATTACTAGTTAAACTTAACCAGTTATAATTATAACAAAACTTATTTATTATTTTCCCTATAAATCATTTTATAAAAGATAATCAACAAGTAATTTTCATGTTTCAAATAAAATTATTTTGAAGTTGTATATTATAGAAGCATAATATGAAGCTTTTTTTTAGATTTTGGCTTTATATGTTAATTTATGTAAAATAATTATCCTTCATATGTAAAACGTAGGGTGATAAACTACAATTTAACTAGTTAATTCTTGACCATATTTTAAGTTAAATAGAGATTTATTGGATGTTAAAATTGTTTTTAAAGTTTTGAAATATGGAAAATGATTTTATTTTTCACAGATTTAAATTAAAAATGAATTATAAATTCATGTGTGTGTTCACTAAATACTGTTTAACATAGAGTTGAATTTTCTAAATATCTTGTAATGTGATTACGATATTTGTACTATTTTTCAACATATCTAAATAATACATGGTTGTCAATTTAACTAGCTCAAGTATTTCCTTTGTTTTGCTATTCTTTTTAAATTTCTGATCTATATAACGATCATTTTGTTTCATCATTATTATATGAAATAAATTTCTGCAAGTTTTGCATTTAATATAAGTATGAAAAACCATTATAACTTTGAATAACTACAAAGATTAAATTCGAAGAGGGCATTTTTTTGGAGAAAAAAAATTTTCTTCTAAAGTTTTCTTGAAGAAATGCTTAAAAATAAATTATATTCTTCAGTATCTTAAGTCATAATCGCAGAACAATTTTTTAACCTGAGCTGATGCTCCAAGGACGTAAACTCCATTTTCAGAATTGTTTTTTTTTCTAGAAAATGTTTGATAAAAAATTGTCAGAATTTTAAATTAATGAACACCAAATATATAGAGCAGTTACTTACTTTTCTGTACTAGCAAGACGCTCGCACTTAGGTGTCCATATATGAACTGCTATCCAAGTCTGTGATAGTAGCCATAGCAACCATATCCATGCAAATTTATCTGATACAAATTCCTGCAAGAAATTACCTTCGGGACAAGTCCAAAACAAGTACTTGGGTATAAACGCTTCGAAAAAGCACTCGTCTTCACTTCTTATTCCACAAGCGGCTATCAACATTGATATACAAACTGGAATGGTCAAACTTATGGGAAAAGCAAAACTGAACCCTTGTATGCAGATCTTACAAGCAAACTTGGCGAATACGTAACACACTAAAGCGGCACTAATTTGAATCATCGCCAAATGTATTGGAGCCATGGCAATTGACGGTAAGGACACTTGTTCATCCAGAGGGCTTGCTGTTGGGACATCCGGCATGTTGGCGAGAAGAATTGATCTTCTGATTTGCTGTACTGTGATAGGATGACTTCTAAAGCTAAGCGAGAAACCTTTGAATATAAGTGAAGGTGTTTCCATAGTCAAATGCAAGAACCCAAACATGCAACACAAGATGACAACCATTTTCCAGACGGATAGGAAGATATAAATGAAATATCGACTTTTCCGAAGGTCTTCCTTGATGAAGCTCAATTTGCGAATAAATGGCACAGGGGATTTTTTGTCTAGGTAATTTTCATACCACCTTGCAGATACCAGTATGACGGATATTGGAATAGCCCAAGCACGTGGTCCAGATTCGGTAATGGGCCATATTGCCAGGGCACTGCCTTGGAACACTATGGCAAACATGTCGAATATAATTTTAAGTGGCCGTTTGGGCTCATCAGAATGACGTGACAGTAGGCTGAAGACGGCTGGTATGAAGCACACACAGTTCGTTAACATGGCAGCCTTGATGACATCAAGATCTGGGAGGACGACGAATACCAGAAGGCAAAGGCCGGCTGCATACATCGTCTCCGCAATAAATACCTGAAAATAATATCTTACTTGTAGTTTCTACTCAATATATATGGATAAATTGTATGTAAATACGCAACTTTGTATTAAAATTAATCGTATTTATTTCATTTAAATACTTGCATTATATTTAGTTTAAAGAAATCCAAAATAATTATGACTAATATTTATAATGTACACAAGAAAACACATAAATTTTGGGAAGGAGTTAAATTTATTGAATTTTCATTACAAGTTCAGTAAAATTACAAAATAGATATAGAAATATCTATAAACTTCTCAATGAATAACTTTAGTATTATTACCAAGCATGTAATTTATGAATTACATTTTGTAATATTTTTTAAATTTTTTTTAATTTATTTAATTTAGAACGAAAAATGTTATCTGTAACTTTGAAATCATTATGTCGAAATTCTTCAAATGTGTGAGTGAGGGTAAGATAGAGCTCATTTTTTTTAATTATTAAATTTAATCGCGAATTTGATTATAACTTGAAAAGGAATGTAAAGAAACGATCACCCTAACTTCAGAAAGTTTATTTCACATTTGCATTCACTGTTGCCAATGAAATAATAAATAAATAATATTTTTACATATTTCAAAGCATCGGAAATTTACCCATGCTGAATAAATGATAGTAAATAAAAGTTTTGTAACAGTAAAATTAAGAGATATGTTATGATTGAAGGAAACTTACTGATAAGAAGGAAAGTGCTTTTGGCTTTTTATATGACTTGAAGACACAAATCCGGAAACTTCGAAATAGGCTGAAGCATTCCGGTATAACGAGAACGAAAAATACTCCCCACACCCAAGACACCCTCTCTATAGAGGGCATAAACACCTCGTAGTCTCGGTCTCGGTCTAAACCTGAACGAAAAAGAAATTACGATAACATAAATGTAATAATGATAATAATCAGTTTTATTGAATTCAACATGTTTTAATAAATTCCATTTTCACACATATTGTCTCCAGTATACATTCCAACGAAAACTTTCAAATTATTTCAAGAAAAGTTAATACGAGGTTCACTCTGAAATTTTTGAGATACAACTAGGTTTTTAAAGTTATACTTACAAAATTTTAGGTGTGTTCAAAGTAGTCTCCTCCAGCATCAATGCACTTTTGTAGACGAATTTTCCACAGATTAAATGCCTCAAGCCATTCATTTCTTCGAATAGATGAAAAAAATGCATTTATAGCCACATCAATCTCTTCTTTTGAATGACGTCCACGTAAGTTCTTTTTTAGATTAAAGAATAACCTAAAGTTGCACATAGCTAGATCAAGTGAATACGGCGGATGTTCGATCACTTTAATTTGTTTTTGTTTAAGAAACTCAACTGTTAACCCGGCTGTATGTGAAGATGCATTGTCATGGTGAAGCATTAGTCCCCTAACATTCAGTTCTTGTAGAATTTCTGGAAGACATTTAGTGGTATACCAGTTAGCTGTTACTGTCTTCTGTCCTTCTAACTTGATGGCTTTGACGAATCCCGTACTTCTGAAGAAAACGGTATACATTACTTTTTTCAGAGCGCGTTGTTTTTTCACCAATGTTGGCATGGGATCATCTTCAAAGACCCATACTTTGCTTTCTTGACGTGTTGGAACGTCAAAAAACGGTATGTACGTTTCATCACCTGTTACAATTTTAGAAATGATGTGGTGACCACCATCATTCAGCATATTACGAGTTTCTTTACTGATTCTGACACGCTCCTCTTTTTGATGCTCAGTTAGATTATGGGGAACCCAACGACAAACTACTTTTTCATATGTAATTCTTTATGAAAGATTTTATGTATGGATGCGGATCCAATGTTAAGAACCTTCTGTATCATTTGATAGGTACAGCGATTATCAACCATTAACATTTTTCGTATGGCAGACACATTATTCGGGATTACTGCCGACAGCGGCCTTCCTGTGTGTTCTTCATCCTGAAATAACATTGCGACCTCTTCTAAATTCTCTAAACCATCTGAATACAGTAGCACGAGCTGGAGATTCATCACCAAATGCTAATTGCAACCGTTGAACGCATTCTTCTTGATTGAATCCTGCTTTGAAATCGTAGAAAATCATAGCGCGAAAATGTTCTCGCGTCAACTCCATTTTCTCTTCTGTTTAAAATTTATTCCACGCTAAACAAGTTGAAGTAAGTCAGTAAAAAATGGTCTTCTGTGTTAAAATACTTTGCACTTTAAAATTAAACCGTTATTTTTATTTTGTAAATTCTCGTCTGCGCGTATCTCAAAATTTTCAGAGTAACCCTCGTATCATACATTTGCGGAATTGAGGTTTTTTAAACATAATTTTGAATTTATAAATTTTCATCATAGAAGTTTTAAAAACTATGAAAAGTAATATCTATAGTGTAAAGAATGATTTATGTGTAGAAATATATAAATAAAGATATCAAAAGTTTTTTCTATCTTGCAACAATTAATAAACATTTTGATAAAAACAATTCATATTCTTATAGAAACAAAACATTTAAACATTCTAAAATGTTAATGTAAAGTATTAAATAAAAGGGTAACAAAATCATCTAAAGAAAATTTGAATCATTTATCTCTCAGAATTTTTATTTATTGATATAATAGCTGATGTGTAATAAATATCTTTTATATTATTTTTGCATTAGAGCATTATAGGTAGTTTCATTTGTGAATTATTTGATGCAAATGAAAGTTTTCTTCCTAGTTAAGTTATTGCAATATGTATCTGATAGGTCATTTTTGCCAAATGAAGCCTCCGCTACCTACTATACCACACAACAGGAAAAACGTTGGAAGAGTTGGGTAATTTCAATCTACTTTCTGTTACGAAACTGCTACTTTCCACACAAGAGCGACATTTTTGCTCACCAGTTTAGAATAGATAAAAAATTCTTACACACTTTCAGAAAAACATATTTATTAATATATGAAGAGCAAATGTAATAGTTTATTATGTCGGTTATTGATAAAAGTACTTAATAAAATGTTGTACTGAAAAAATATTCTTCCGCTACTTGCAAACGAATAAAATAAAGTAAAATTTTATTTTAACCAGAAATAGTGTTTAATTAAGTCCAATTAAATGTAAAACACTTTTATTTGATTAATGAGGAATCCTTTTTTTATAATTTTTTTATGTATATAATTTTTTTAATAATATTATTTTTTAATAATATTTTATTTTTATTTTTTAATAATATTTTTATATATATTAATTTTTTATAATATTTTAAATAATTTTTTAATATAATTTTTTTTAAAAAATAAGTATTAAATTTTAGCAACTTTTTAAATTTACGTTGTATTTTTTCGAATGAGGAGAAGAAACGAACAACCTTTAATTCAATTATTTCGAATAAAAATGTTTTTTATTAGAAATATGCAAATGACAAAAAAAAGTTTTCACTGATAATAAATGTTAACCTAGATCATTAAGTACTTTTTGGCAACTATCATTGCATATTTCTAATAGCTGCTTAAACCTCTGCTTCCACTTCCGCAATATCGGGAAGGATATACAGAAAGATTTGTCCAAAAATCATTGCTGATAGCAATTTGTCGACCCATAATTCTAGCTAATCTCGTAGCAGACTATTATCAAATTCGTATATGAAGCATATGAAGTTAACGTTTTCAATTTGTTTTAATGAATAACTATTGCCTCTACCACGACAGTGAAGATAGTTGTTAGGAATATATCAATAACACTCCTTAATGTAGTTATAATCGTATTCAAAATTGATTCGCATTCGAGAAGATTTCCCAAATTATCGATTTTAGTATGGAATGCGCAAATGTTAGCTGTTCGCATGTCCTACAACCTTGAAATGCTTATAATATTATATTTATATAAGATTTATTACATTTAATTCGAATAAAATTGTTTTGTTCTTAGGGCTTCATTTCCTCCAAAAGTGTAAATGTTGTTAGTATCTAAATGAAATCTAATCAATTTATTTAATTATTTTATACTATTTTTTCTTGGAAAATTTTTTAACGTTTAATAAAATTACAATAAAAAATTCGCCGAAATAGCGAATTATGTTAAATAGATGAGTTGTAAGTTCGTTGCCTTATTTTTAAAGCAAAATATCAAATTTGTTGATTGTTTTAGAATCAATGATTTTTCTTGATTTTCAAAATGTAAGTTAATAGCTTATTGAGATTAATAAACCAAAAAGATTAAAAAATACCGAGTATCACCTATTTTCTGAATTTAGATTAAAATATTTCATCTCATAACCTTTAAATCTACCAAAAAAAGAAATAACACACATTTTAAATTAACTTTCAAATTTAAACATTTAACACAGTAGAATAATAAAGTTAAAAGTCTGAACTGCATAATCATACGAATTTAAATTCAAAAGAATATAAGCATTTTTTACGCCGAAAAGGAAATATTAAAATTATATTTATTATCAAAAATGTTTTAGAGAATATTACATTATGTGGCTATTCTAAAGTTCACCTCAAAAAGTCATTAATATAAGCATATTAATGGTGTTTTTCATGATCTGGAATTCAAATTATCTATTGTATTTAAAAGTCAATACGGAAAGATGTAAAAATTAAGTTTAGGAAATATAAAAAGACATTCCATAAAATTTGAACATTTATATGCATTTTTTTTTTTTAGTTTCAAATATGTTATGCTTATATTTCCTAAATCCTTTTTACAAATTCCATAATTCCTTCCGATTCTATCAAATAGTATGATGGGCTTAAGACATTGACACAACATACTCCTTGTTATCAAATATCAAAGGAAGCGAAAGCTTCCGACTCTTTGTTCCGAACAGTAGGACAGTAAGGCAGAACAGGGCTTCATTTACAATACCGTTGAGCCTTGTTCTAGAATTTTAAACGATGTCGTGATTTACAAGCCGATTCCAATCTCTGAAACTCTTCAGAGACACAATGCCACGGAATAAGAACTCTATTCAATTCTTTCGAGCTTCAAAAGAATGACCAGATCGCCATTTACTTGTTCTTTTTTTTAAGTGTTCGAGCTATCAGAACTAGTTCTTCCTTCACGAGTTAAGAATTAATGCTGGTAGAATGGAGTCACTCCTACTGACTGATGGTGGGTGTCCTAATCAGATGAACTCTTGCTAGAGAAATGCACTAGAATGGAAATGATCATTCAGACATGAGTGTTCTTCGGGTAGATATCACTGAAGATTATTTGAAGATGAATAACCTACCGCGTTTAAATGATGGAAGGAAAAAATTACACTTGCTTTTAACCAGCATATTGCCCTCAATAAATTGTAAGGGCTGTCTTCTTTATGATATTGTCATTCAAGATGATGCTAAATAATAAAACTATAGATCTAACTATAATCTGGTTTAATAAGTATGCTAATGTATGAAATTAAATAACTGCTTCCTTAATGACATTGAATTGAGATTCGTTACTTGTTTCTTTATCGCTCTAGTCAACTATAAGTGCTTTTGCAGATCATAAAAATAAGTTTTCAGTTTCTTAGAATAACCGCTTATATATTGTCACATAAGTATTTGCTTCATGCATTTTTCATTAATTATTGAAAACTCAAAATAATACTCGTTGAAAGTCTCTTAGCAATTTCTTTGTGTAAAATCTTATTCACATATATCGCATTCTTACTAAACTAATCCATATTTTTACACTCATTGTTAAGGTACATAATTTATTTGGAGTAGTCAGAATATTTGCCAATAAATTCTAAACTTAGATAGCACCAGCGAAATTATTTATCTCTTGTTTGAAAATATGTTATAGAATATTCGTTGACCTTAGAAGTGATTCAAACCTTTTATTATATCTACTGATAAAAATGTAAATCAGTTTGGAATATAAACGCATTTGTGTAAAGACGTTAGAAATCTTACATCTTACGGCAGAACATATTTAAATGAGTGAATAAAAATGAAACTTCATATAGATTCTTAAATATACATTGTATTAATATAATCAAAATTAGTCGTCAAAAACGCTTTTGTGAATCCTTCTTTAACTAATATACTTTACATAGAAAATGGCAAGTTAAAGTAAAATTAGGTAGTGTGTTATACATCTTCAAAATCAATTATGATAGACTGAATTTTTATATTTGAATAACATTTTATGATTATAGAATAATTAAATACATAAAGTTATTGACAGTTAGATTCAATCCCATTACTTCCAATATAGCGATTTTTCTATATTTGAAAATTATGAAACCATACTAAATCACTAATCTATTTGATTTTTTGAAAAATTTATTGTTTTTAAGGAACAACTATTACTTGAGTACAATATCCGTGTGCAACACTTTGTATGAAATTTTTCACTGTCACTATGTATATCCTCATTTTTATATAAGATATAATATAATAATATAAGATATAAAGCTAATATAAGATATATAATTATTAATTTTTATGAGTATTCTCAACAAAGTAAAATATACTAAAATTCGGTTTGAAAAATTTCATACAAAGGAAGCATAAAAGTTGCTTTTTTTTAAATCAAAGATTTAAAAGATTTTCGAAACATCTCTCAGTGAAAAAATATAAATGAAAAATGAAAGTTGTTTAGATGCTGATTTAAACAAGACTAAAGTATTAAAGTATAAATTTTTAAACTGATTTATAATTTGGCTGTAAGAAAATAAAATTGCATTCAAATTTCGTCTAAATTAAACTATAAGGACTTTTAAAAATGACTAATTTTACATTTAAATTTAATCCTGAATTAATTAACAATGCTAAAAATCTTAGCAAAAATGTTTTTACACATCTATATGAACTAATTTTGGGCATTTTCGATAAACGGATATTTTAAAAACTGATTTGTTAACTGAGACTTTAATGAAGAAATTATTTTATGGGGAGCAAACACGATTATTTTATGTGTGCGAAATATATTTTAAATTTTAATATATTTATTAGATATTTGTGATATTTTAGTTTAATGAAATATATTATATTTACTAAAGGATAGTTGAATAAAAGAAAGTAGGCAGGAAAACAAAAGGTACTGAAGTGAAAAGCAACATGCAAAAGCAAGTTTGGCAAAATAAGATGTATTCATCACTCATTACTAATCAAAATTGAAATAAGTATGAGGACTGATATGTTATCTTTAATTAAGGACAGGATATCATGATCCATCTCATCGTAGTACTTATTCGAATTTTCATACATCAATGTATAAAAAGTGTCTCTTAAACGCGCTTATTCCATTGAAACCATGTCAATAACAAATGATATGAGTAACAGTTTTTAGATGAACAAGATTGGTGGCAATTAAACCTGAATCTTAATAACAAATAAAATAGGTAAAAATGCATCGGATTACCTAAAACTTTAACACTATATTACCACAACGTGAAAGTAGCAGTAACATGCGATTTCATAACATGATTTTGGGGTTCTGGTGTAAACAAAAAGTGAAAATCCCTCGATTAACTTCAGAAAATAACTCATTAGAAATTGAAACATTATCAATGAATCTTTGAAATGTTGAAGAATGTTGTCTGGAACTAAACGTCGACGTGCGCCTTAGCAGAGATAGAATACGACATAAAAATATAAAACGATAAAAATCCTATCAACCAGAAAAAACTTCTGAAGTAAACGTTCCTATGAATTGTATATTAGTTTTCGACAACCCAGCTTATTTTCATTCAACAAAAAATGCACCTGGCATGGTCACATGTTGGTTTTAAAAATGTTGTCATCATTTAAGTTCATACGGATTTACATGTTCTTTTACATCCTTTTAAATGTCTCGACTTCAATTCTATTGCGAACGTTTGGAATTCCATCTAAAGAGTTGTTCTAACTTTAAACAATGTTTCAGTTAAAGTTGAAGAATTGCAAGAATTGATGTCGAAATCATGATTGTACATGTCATCACCTCACTTCCGATATTATAATGTATTCATATCATGAAAATAATCACCAATGTCATAACTAAAAGAGGATTGGTAGATAGAATGTTTTTAACTCATTTTTGCTGCTGTGTGAAACGAATCTTGTTATGAAAATGTTTTTTTATTAAATTTCAGATCATGTTATAATTTGATTAAACACATTATTATATGTTGTACATTTTAATAAATAATTGTTTACTAATTAAAGAACGTTTATAAGCTTTATGTATGAAGAGCTAATGAATGAAACATTTTAGAGTGAAAGGGCAAAGGTAGTTTTCATAAGGCTCGATAGTAATAAAATACGATTTTTCTATCCATTATTTTCACATATTCCATTCATATTTATTATGTCAATATGAAAAATTTAATTTTTCATATTGACATAGTAAATGTGAATTTCATTTTGAGTAAACTAAAAAAAATTGCCAGCTATTTAGATGATCAATCAATATCATAACTCTCGGTACATATTTCCAATAATTTATTTTACCCTTTTAAACATTAAAATACTGATACAACTAGGTATTGTAATTGGAAAGTTGTGATGGTTTTTTTGAAAAATTGTTTCAGTCAGTTAGTATGCAGTATTTCATTTGAGCAAAGAAGATCGGTAAATGCTCTCTTCTAACGGATATATTTCATGGAAGACCTATAACAACAAAACTGTCAAATTGAACGTACCGAGCCCTTTCCGGCAAACTGGCAGTGATTTGCTTTCTTTCATATGCGAGGTCATGAAGAGGAAGGTACCTTTCGCTATCACAGCTGATACTAGTACCACAGAAAAAGTAATTAAGTACACAAATACTTTTAGCATCTTTTGAGTAATATCGATGGCCCTGGATGTTGCAGTTTCGTCTTCCTCTTCTGGAGGAGTGACCACAAAGACATCCCATCCTTTCAGGTCCTCCTTTCGAGATCTGGAAGTAATTTTATGGTTTTGCTTCATTATAGGATGGATTAAGCATCATATGCAAGATATTAATGATGTGGCTGTTGAAATAGACACAAAAATTTAAAAAATAAACTATTAAAAAACTTACTTATCGTAAGGATTTTCTACTAACGGCGTCTTTTCATCGTTATCGTCGTCGGATTCGTCATCGGACAGTTGCAGATCGTTTCTTGATACTGGAGCCATTTTTCTGTTTTTGTTGGTAGATTATCACTGATGTCTAAAAAAATTAAAAATTATCTAAATAGTACGAAGATATCGCATTTTCAAAAAGTATTAATTTATAAAAGTCCATTCAAAACTGTGCTAAAATTACCATCTTGATAAAGTATTGAATGTGTGACTTGTTTGTAAATTCAGAATTATATTTAACATTTCATTTTATAATTTTCTTGTTAAATGTTAGTAATAATTTAATGGAAAGCATTTGAATATTTAAAGGGTTAGAACTTCCCATTTACTGTATGAAAAACGGAAATAATTGATTTAATTTAACAGTTGACAGTTTTAAGCAGTGTAACTTACTGAAATAACTACAATACCGTAACTTAATTTCTTATAGTAAATTATGCGGTATATTTTTCGTCAATGTGAAACTTAGTGATGTACATTCTAGAACAATCTTAATTTATTTTTATAAAAAACTTTTTTTTATAAGATTTGTGTTTCATTAATTTTTTTACTTATAATTATTTTCACTTTCTGATTTCTTATTAATAATTTTAGGATATTAATATTTTCCTAAAATCTGAGACTCATTTTAATTGCTTATAGAGAATTTTTGGATTTCTTTAGAAAATTTTGGGCAGGAACTATGTTGCCACGTCCATGTTAATTGAAAGGTGTATAAGATATATCTTTTATGTTTATATGCATATATATGTAGCTATAATACTGAAGAAAAAACCTATTTGTTATTGCTTCATAAAATTATCATAATTATCTTGATCTAATTGTTTATTTAATATCAGTAATTCAATTAAATTATTTCTTTACTAATATTATACTAATCATTTGAAATGGAACTGAAATTTTGACAACTGAATCACTTAGAACTATATATGACTATTTTTACATATTATCAGTGCACACAAAATATAATTTAATTCTGATAATAACACTATTATCAATTAACCGTGAAATTTTTGGCATAGTTGTATGATAAATTGTATCAAAAATTTTAAAAATCATTTGAAAAATATTATATTTTTTAAGCAAATTTATTACAAAATATATAAACTATAAATTTTTTCAAAAAATATTTCAAAATGTTATCAAAATTATAAAAAATCTATTTTTAAATCAAATTAAGTTAAATATGACGTAATTTATATAAAAGTGATATACTAAAGAGAAAATTAAATCTATCATAATTTAGTAAAAAACAATTCTTAAGCAATACTTAAAGAATTAAATATTTTTATGATTCCTCAAACCGATTTAGACTGAAACCGGTTAAAAATTATTCCCACAATCACAAATATAAATCTTAATATTTCCTTGAGATGGGATTGTTATTCATTTGCATATTTTAGTGAATTCCAATGAGAGAGAATAATTAAATAAAAATAGTAAAAACACACTTTCTTTTAAAAAAATGTCATCCGAATTAATGCACCGTGACCGACAATTTAATAAAAAAAAATGAATATTGATTCAAACAGATGCTCTGGGCTTTGAATGTTGATTAGTAGTTAAAAGTAGGTCAAACTTTCCGTTAATTTAATTGCATTAAAATACATTTATTTGGTTTATCTCATGCATTACAGAAAAGTTTTCAAAAGAAAACGTTTAATATATATATATTATATTTATATTTCTAATCCAGCCAATTAAAAGCAATATTGCAATGAAAGTATACTTTAAAGCTTCTAACAGAAGCTTTAAAGTATACTTTCATTGCATTAAGATTTACTTTTTCTAAGTTTTCCTACTTGCATTAAGATTTACTTCATTGCAATAAGATTTACTTTTCCCTTTACAGATTAATGAAAGTATTGTTCTTCATTTAAATATGTATACCACAGGCTATAATTTAACCTATATAAAGAGTATATCTGCCGCTATTAGGAATTTTTTTTCAAAAGTAAACATTGATAAATGAATGTATTTAAATTTTACTTAAGATTAGGGAAGCTCTAGTATTTAAGGGTAAATAAAAAATAAATTTAAAGATAAAATTAGTAAAATAAGTGTGATTTGATTTATAAGTTGTAGTCAAAGGATGATAACTTATATCTTTTTTTACAGCAAATTGACGTTTTTAAGTGTAATTTCATTCTTGAATGATTTTAAAATCAGTCTTGATGTTTACTTCTCTGTGTTTACAATGTTTGGTTTTGCTTTTTTCGATTATAAATTCTAAAAATCTATCAAAAAATTATAAAATGTTGATAATTTGTCACATAATTTGCTATTTTGATATTAATCATTGAATGATTTCTATATTTATTCATATTTTTGGTTAGCTTTATCGTTTATTGAAGATTTATGTCCTGGATCAATGACTGAAGGCGATGATAAGAAATTCCAGGAAGGAAAATGAAAACCACTCGTGATTCACAAACTGATTTGTTTTTAGCACATTCGCAAACTTGGGTTAAATATAGGCTTACACCACTTTCGGACAAAATATTTTTTTGTGGTATTCTTTTGTTTTCAGTCATATGCGCGATCATAATTGAGATTCTAGTAATTAGAATTAAACTTATGAAAATTATTTAAAGTCGTTCCGCTTTTTATTGTGTACGGTCAGCCATTGTCAACATAACACAAAAAACAATAGCGAATCGGGAATAGAGAATTGTTTTACAGAATAAAAGGTCTTTTAAAAATAGCTTTCAATTGAAAACGTGGACTCAAATAATGCCAGATATCTGAAAATAGATTTATAAAAGTAGATGTCGAATTCATCAAAAAAAAAAGTAGTTTATAAACTTTCTGATTTTTTTCAATCGCTTAGAAAAAAAAGCTAGATTTATCAATTTGATAATATTTTACAAGAAATCTGTTTTAAAAGTTCCTTTTAAAAAATATAGTAAAATTTCTTTTATATTTAAATTATATTTTAATAATTCAGATAAATTTGTGATTATTTTAATCATCTTTGTATATCTTTCAGAACTTTGCATACAATATGTATATTTCATTTTCTGTGCTCATAACATTTGTTTTCGGTACCTTACTGTTAATACCATATTTAATGCTTTTTCATTTATGAAGTTTCATACATTTTGTATATAATTTGTACTATTTTGTATTTAATTATAATAAACAAATTTGGTTTCATCTCGTCCTTAGCTGATGTCAATAAATGACAAAAATTAAAATATATCATTTGTACTTAATAATTTTAACTATATTAAATTTGTAGATTGTACAAGTTCTTAAGAATTTGCATTTCAAAAATGAACTATATTTATATATTCTTTAATTATAATTTAAAAGAGATATTCCTACTCGCGTGATTTATTTAAATTAATTTACTACAAATAACATTGTCTCATTTGTCAGAACATTTGTAACATAATATATGTCTTAAATAGATTTAGATGATGTACTGTAACAATGAATAGATTTAGATTAAAGTATACATCATAAATATGATGTATACTTTCATATATTTTTACATAATTGAATTTACAGCAGGAAAATTCCTCATAGAGGCTTATAGTTCTCATGAATAAACTTTCACGTACTTTTACTTTACATAATTGAATTTACAGCAGGAAAATTCCTCAGAGAGGCTAATACTTTTCCTGAATAAACTTTCACGCACTTTTATATAATTGAATTTACAACAGGAAAATTCCTCAGAGAGGCTATTAGTACTCATGAATAAACTTTCACGCACTTTTATATAATTGAATTTACAGCAAGAAAATTCCTCGGAAAAGCCCCTAGTTCTCACGAATGATATATTCATTAATATTGATATTAATACGTAATCTAGTAGATCATATTTTTTCATTAAATATAAATCAATCTTGTCTCATGTGGATATAAAATTAGGCATCGAAAACATTTTAATGAAAATGAAAATTTTATAATAACATTTATCAGAAACAAATGGCAAATAGATTAAACAGGACCAAATATTAACAGCTGGTTAACAGAAATTGAATGTAATGGCTTACAATAAGAATAATAATATAAGAATGTAATGGTTTAGACATTAGGTAAAGGTTATTATTATTATTAGGTTATTAGACATTAGATAGAAATTATTACACATTAGGTCATTAGGTAATTATTAGGTTATATGCCATTAGAACAAGGTAATTAAACATTAGGTAAAGTTAACAGAAATATTTAAAAAAATGTAATGATTTGCAAAGTGTTCTGAAAAATTTTATTGTCAGAAATGAAGATTTTAATTTTGTATCTTTTGCAGAAATTATATAATGAATCCACCCACATAATGTCTAATAACCTTGACATAATAAATAAAAAACACTATGAAGGACATTTAATGCAAGAAAAATATTATAAGGTACATTTAAATGCAAATAATTTAAATGTAATGTGGTTTATTACTAGAGATTAAAAAGCGGCTATGCGTTTAAATGCGTTCACAGAAAAAAAAAATAAACTTTCACTTCAAGAAAAAAGAAACATATTTTTCTTCATAAAAAATAATTTAATTTTGTATTTTAATTATATGTTGTAAATAGCATTTTTCATTTGCAGTTTAACATTTAACTGAAACTGACCATAAGGAAATAATTGCTTATATAAATAAAAAAAATTCCACCGACCTTATGAATTTTTTCTATAATAACGAAATATTCTTTTTGTAATGGAATAAAATAAATATAATTTTTAAATTTAGCAAATTCAAACAAAGCTAAATTTTGTATGCTTTTTTTATTAATTATAGAAAATATAACATTCAATATTCTTTCCCAAAAAATATCAGTAAAAATGAAATTTACTTAGACAAGCATTTATTTTAAAGACAAGTTAATAAATGAATAAAAATAAAAGCTAAAAATTTATTGTAAATAGTAAAACGAAATGAATTCTTAAGTTTTTTGTAAATTTCTTAAAATTATGTGTCAATAATAGAGAATATAAATCTGAAAATTTGTAATTTTTCTTCTAAGACATTCCAGTATTACTGAATAATTTTCAAAGTTTTTTCACAGCCTTTTCATTAATGGCAAAAAAAAATAATAATGATAATGATTCCATTGAATAATTTCATTATTCCAGAAGCAAATATCTTTATTAAGTAAAAACTAAAATTTTTACTGGAATGGTTAACTACCTCACAGTTTGAAAATAAATTACACATTTGTAATTAAATAACTTAAATTTCAACTTTTGAAACAATGCCTCAAATTGTAGGCATATTTTTGATAATTGTGGGCATTTTTCATTTATACACTAAAGGAACAGTGTGTAAATGAAAGGATTTTATCTTTAGATGTGGTTAACGCTTTGTCGGTCTTTGAAAAGAAATTGTAAACTTTCCGTTTTAGAAACATATTTTCTAATACGCATTACCCTTTTTCGCTCATGATAAAATGCTCTCGATATTCTCAGCTATTCGAAGCCGAGTTGGCAGCCGAATGGTTAGCGCTCTTGCCTTCGATTCAACAGTCCGTGCGCTCGAGTCCCACCTTGGGCATGGATGTTTGTAGTAGCTCAGAATCCACTTTAAACCATAGGTCCCGGTCTAATTAGCCCTCGTGTGCCAAAAATGACTGTTGAGCGACAAACAAACCAAACCAACTAATCGAAGGTAAGTTTGTGTATACATAAACAAGTATATATCTGTAAACAAGCGAATGATTTTCGTCCATTTTTCAAACTTGGCAGGATAAATTTAAAAAAAAATTGTGTATTGGAATATTGAAACTGGAATCCTTATAATTTTTCTTTTTATTTCCATCTAAATATTGAGTAAAGAATCAAGAATAATTCTGGCCCCTTACTGAGAAAATTGCCTTAAATATAACACGGTGAAAGAAAATGGCAAACAGTTTTTTCACAGGAAACTTTGGTGTCGCTTATCTGTATTAGAGACTCGTTACGGTTAAGTTTTTAATCAAGTTCTTGAAGCGAAGCACATTAACGAAACATTACAATCGCCACGGTTATTAGAGCGGGAAGCAGAAGGTTGTCAACGCCACCACCTTTTCTGGTTGTTTGTTTCCGAGTTCTTTGTCTCACTTTTCTGGTTGATTAGGAATGCAGTTACAAAAGTAAGTTACCACAATGCATTGTCACGTGAAGTATATACAGTTGCATATATTAAGCTGCTTTAAAATTCATTGCTAAACTGATGATTGATTTATTTTATTCTTAATTTTTGTAAGAATTTGGAAAGGAATTTTAATATGTGCGGTGTAACTGAATTACTAACCTTCAATTAAAGCTACGTCAACTGTAAAAAGAATCTATTAAACAACTAAAAGTTTATATTTAAATAGTCAAATGCATTTATTTTCTATCTTAAATAATTAAAAATTTCAATTATTTTTTTCCGTTTTTATATTTATAAACTTGAAACTATATTTCTCGGCACCAAATGTAATACCATGCAAATATGTTTTAAACAGTATCAGACTTTTCTTTAAAGAAATACTCATTTATTCTTTTTTAAAAAATATTTGAAATATAACGCACAAATTTGATTTTGTAAATATTTATTTATATATCGAAACAGCAATAAATAACTATTGTTGAATGTGAGGAACGATTTTTTTTTCACCCCATTAGAGGAAAATACTTCTTAGGTTAAAATTACTTTCTTTACACGCTATTTTTAGTCGTTCATTAGATTTTGTATTAATAAAAATATTCTATTTTTATGAATGCAAAATTCAGCTTTTATTTGTATTTTCATTCGAAGAATTATATTTAATGTTATTAATGACAAACAGTATGTGCACCCTATATTCCAATCTGTATTAACGGCTATAAAAATGAGTATTATGTAATCGAATATATAATGTTTCCTTATCGTTCTTCAAAATCATTTATTACAGTATTATTATAGTACTTTTTATATTATTTATGACAGGTTTAATAGTAGTTATATGATATAATTACATCGTTTCATAAATTTCGTTTATATGTTTAAACAATTTTGTAAATAATTGAAACATTGTTCAATAAAATTTTGCACCCTAAGTTGATTTAGTATTAGGCACGCGTAAATGAAGTGTAATAAATACAACGAATATTATAATACAAGAATATTAAAATGTACAAGAATATTATAAAGCAATACTATTTGTAAATTTTAATATTTTTTACCAAAACTAGTTTAATTATTTCTCAAAAAGTAATCTGTTTCGATATATAATCATTTAAAAAATAAAATGAAAAGAAGTAAAATTTTTTAAGTAAAACAAATCAATCAAAAAATTTTAGTGAAAAAATTAGTACAGTGTAGATTTTTTTTAAAGATTTCTAGAATGATACTCTTATATTTTACCGTAAAAACTGGTTGTGAAATTCAAGAATATTATAAAATTCAAGAATATTATTGCAAATTCAAGAATAAAATTCAAGAATATTATTGCAGACCATGTATCTTTAATATTTAATTTAAATCTATATATTAATAATTACTAGAAAAACACTAGATTTAAATAATTATTACTAGATTAATACTAGATTTAAATAACTAGACTTTACATAATTGCTGTTGCAGATAAAAATTTAATCGTTATCCGTTTGTTTTTTTTTTTACTTATAGTTTATGTGTTCGATACAGATATCAAATGCTTAATATGGGCAGGAACTTATCATTAAAAAGATTTGTTACTGTAACTCGGTTTAGGGAATAGATTTAAATCACAAACAAGTCCCCGAGTGTAATACAGGAGTGTAATAAAAATTTGAAAAAAAATCATTTTTTTAAATTTGAAACGCCTTATTTTTAAAGTGAAAAGCAAGCATTTTGAAAAAATAAAATAGAAATTTGTAGGTTCTGCATTGTTATTTATTTAGCATTTTTTTTCAGAAGGGTTGAAACATAATATCAATGCTTCAGATCATTATTAAAGCAAGTTAAAACATAATAAATTTTATAAAAAGATGGACTTGTTTTTCTTTTCTAAATTGAAATAACAAATCAAACAATACAAAAATCCTCGCTGTGGTGTTAATCTGATTAATATTTATTTATCTTTTTATGATTAGAGAGAAACAACTTGAAACAATGTTTATAAGTTTAGTTGGCTTAAAAAAATTCATTTTGTTAATGATAAATACTTTTACGAAATATTTTTCCTTTTCAGAAATAAATGATTGTGGAATTTAAGTTTATTAACAAGTAAAAAATAATAAATGATCGCGTATTTTGTAATAGTAATTAAAATATTTACTAAGGTAGAAATTACTGAGGTAGAAAATTGCAAATTAATTTTTAAAATAATTTGAAATTAGAAACTATTGTATGATAAATAATTAATAATAAATCTAAAAAACATATATCTAAATGAAACCAGGGACATTCAATCACAAATATTTAAAATTCTCTATTTTTTGTGTGTCGAAATTCCCTAAATATTCTTTTAACTTAATTTTATATTCATTACACAGGAAATAATTTAAAATATCACATATCTTTTCATTATTTTCAGAATCCAAAGTAGCATTATTTTCATGCTAGTGCTGGACAAGTAAATTTTACTCATATTATACTTATTAACACTATCATTAAAATGTACAATATGAGTAAATATTGATTTAAAATTTGAAATAATCAAATCTTAGAAATGTGACTTAAATATTTCATTACAATAATAAAAATAAAATACAGAATTTGTTTCCATATGTCCTTAAAAATAAATTTTGGAAAAAAAAAAGAAAGTAACACAAGCTAGATCCTTACATTTAAAATCCTTAATTTAAAAAAAAATTATGCGTTTTTCAAAAAATTATATTTTATAATTTCATTGTTTAATATGAGCATTAAGGCACATAAACAAATAAAACAATATTATAATGACTTCGAATTTTTTAACTAAACGCATGAGCTTCAAAATTGTGTATGCAGAATTTTAATTGCAGACTATTTGACGGCAGAATTTTGATATTTAATTAATTACTCTACGGACGCATTATTGTTTTTAATTTTTCAGGAGTTTAAGGATCATTTTGTAAAAATAATTTATATTTTAATTACTAACATATACATAATTTAATAATAATTATTATAAAGTTTTCTATATTTGAATACTATAAGAATATTAATGAAATGTAAATACATTTCATTAATATTCATATATATTCATACATCTTAATCCAATATAAAATATTTTTCTTTGAAGTCTGTAGTCTATTAAATAAAGGGTTTATTATTTATTATCCGTCTAATAAAAACGTGCTTGACCGATTCAACTCACAACTTATACTTATAGAATCAGAAACTTATCCAGTTTTAAAATATCATCCATAAAGTGAGGAAAACATCAGGGATTTATTATACAGGAAATACTGAAAAAAGTTTCTGTGTGTGTAAATGAGAGACAATATGGAGAAATTCAGTTTCATTATTAATGAGAAAATAATGTAAAATTTTTGAGAAAATTTTTTATTTTGCAATGTAATTCATTTTCAATCAATTCAGTTTAAAAAAGGGAAAAAAGTTGACAAAATGATTTGACAAAATCAAATAATAATTTAATTCATGATATCTCAATAATAGCAGGGAAACGAGAAAAAAGCTTCATATCTAATTGCAGACGATAATTAAAAAAAAAAACGAAAGAAACTCTAGCTATTAACTGCGGAGGTCACAAAATTAGAAACTATGTCAGTAACTACTGAGCTACATTTTAATCATTTACAAAAATATTTGTTTTGAGTTATAGAATTTAACGATCTATTCATGGATTCCATGGTAAAATTAGATCAGAAAATTTGGTAGTCATTGTATTTTGGCAAGTCGTTAATGTGTCAAAAGTGCACAAAAATTTATTATTTTTTTAAATTTGTAATTTCTTTATTTGTTATATTGATTTCTGGACATTTTTAAGTCTTATACCATTTTTATGAAACTTAAGGAATCATTTATGTTTATAAAATCAAATTTAACTTATTTAAATGTGCGAGTGGTTGTTTTGTATGACTATTATAAAATATTCTCTTCTAATAAATAATATTGTAATTTACTTCATTACTCTTCATAAATATTTTTTACTTAATACAGATGAAAGTATTTGTATAAATTTATATTCGAGCTGAAAACTGTAATTAATAATTTAAATATTTTTCCAATATTTATTGGGTTGTTCAAACTCATTTTTAAAGATATTCAACAAACTTTTGATTGCTTTTGAATTTGTCTGAAAACTTTAATATTAATATGAAATTTTTTACTTGAACTTTTTCATTGTTACAATCTTTATAGTTATGAATAAAATGTTCAATATGAATTGTTTCATAGAATGTTTAAAAAATTTTAATAATAAGATTTACTTATAAGTATAGTAAATTTTGTTTGTTTCAAATTAACAATTATGATGTTTATCGCTTTTTTTAGAGTCACATCCATACTGGTGACAATGTTTTCTGCCAAAAACGTAATATTTCAGATAAAATTTTATATATATATATATATATATATATATATATATATATATATATATATATATATATATATATATATATATATATATATATATATATATATATATATATATAAATATACAGAGAGAGAGAGCACCTTGTTGATCATATATTTTTTATGAATAAACTTATTTTTGAAAATATTTCAATTCAATTATTCGTTTTAAGTTCATATATTATTTCAATAAAAAATGCTTTAAAATAATATTTTAAGGAAATTTTTATTAAAATAATATTTTAAAATTGTTTAACTTCTATGAATACTCAAAAGTTAAATTTTTTTGTGGGAAAAAATGTTTAATTTTCAAACTTAGTTTTTTCTACCTTACTACAGCTGCTGATACAAAAATAATATTAACTGTTAATCAAATATTATTATTACTATATGATATTTAAATATTATCTTAATATTTAAAGGATGAACATCTGATCCATTAGTATATATATATATATCTATGTGTGTGTGTGAGTGTGTGTGTGTAGTGACAGTCTTAATGATAAACAGTTGATCATTTAGTATTTAAATCAATTAAGTATTTATGGATCACAATGGTATGATACTCGTATTTAAATATTATCCAATATTTAAATATGATACTGTGTTTTGATCCATTAATACTAAATTGATTTAAATACTAATTGATAAGCTGTTTATAATTTAAATGTCATTACATATATAAATATATATATGTGTGTGTGTGTATATATATATATATTCACTTTTGATTAGAAATTTTTTATGATAATTTATTACAGCATATGTAATTCTAATGCATCTGGAGAAGTTAAAGAAGTATTTTGATTTAGAATTTGTCACAAGTAACGGTATTGTTTCAAAAATCAAAATCTCCCAGAAATGAGACATATTTACTTTACTGAATATGTTATGCATTTCCAGAAAATTTACAAAGTATACGAAATCAGCTCTTCTTTGTTATATATTTGCTATTTAAACCAAGAATGTTTTCTCAATTAATATTTTTTTCCCATTGCTAGAATTATTTTCTAAATTTTTTTTAGTTTTCATTGAAAAATCTTCAAACGTATCTAAGCTGTTTTAAAAATTTGAAACTGCATCATTTCAATAAATGTCGTTTGCGCTATGTATAAGTTAATGTTTACATATATTTCATATGTAAATACTAAGTAGAGTTCTAAAATTTTTTCTTTGGTTTTAAAATTAATGAACAGAATGAATAGCATTTGATTTTAGAATATTATTTTATTAATGCGTAATAAGACCATTTATGTGATTCAAAAATAAAACTAATCTTATTTAAAAAAAAATAAACTAAAACTTAGCTACAATAAACTGAAAGCGATATTTTGCCTGTAGCTAAACGCGTCACCAATTTAACTAAATAGTCGCAATTTGATTTTAATTCTGTCAAAAATTATCAGGTTAAGCAAGTCCATGCAAGTAATAAATTCTCACCATCATTTCACTAGTTTCATTTTATTGTTGGTACATCAGCATGTGAAAATTATCCCATAATTCCTTAGCTTGTGAGTTGTAAAAATAAAGGAAGGAGTCTTAGCTTAAGTATGCCCTTGGCATCCTAATCATTCAAAATTAAAAGAGTGTTGTTACTTATGACACTCGGACAAGCAAAGCTCGCTTTGCCGACGGCTATGCGAATTTAAGTCTATAGGGTGCGTCTTTCGTTCAACCAGGGCACAACGAAGGTGAAAGTACGATATTGTTCTAAGCCTTTTCCGATAGATGGCACCACCAGAGAATCCCCTCCCACAATTTTGACTTTGATCTGGAGGGGGAGGAAATGTTCTCCAGACCATTATACCTATGAACTGTTCAATGAACAACCACAGGACTTTCGCGATTCCATTGATTTAACAAGCACGATTATCACATGTATTCGGTGGGTCTTTGGCGGCATTGGGAATCGAAATTGAATTGGGAAGAATTCTACTGGACGGAAGGTCAATGCCATAATCACTAGGATACCATGACCCTTCAAAATTAAAAGATAATATCAGCATGCATTATCAGATATATACTAGATTACCAGTAATAATTTAATAGTTCCAACATGGTTAATTACACGAATGTGATTGAAAGTAAATTATGTTTGCCAGAAAAGTTTTTCCTATTATTAATAATGTATTATAATAGCATAAAAATAATAATAAATTACAAAAGTTACTAGCATAATATTATTATATTTTCTATGACTGAATTAACTTGTCTTACAAATATTTCTTAAAGTGACTCTAGGAAAAGTGTTTTTTTTTTTTTTTTTTTCGATAAATTTGAAAAAATTAAATTGCCAAACAATACCCTTTTCACAAGAAATTTATAAACTGGATTGGATTTTAAATTGTTCTTAATAGAAAACTTTTGAGAAAATTCTGATCATCCTGAGGATTCAAAATGTAAATTTTTTTATTTGAACCATATTTTAGAAATACATGTGGGATATTATAATAACATCTTTATTGTAATTAAATGAAAAAATATGAATGTCAGAAAATATTAGAAGAAACGTATTAGAAAAACGACAATTCTACTGACATTGATGATATTTTATATATTCTTTTCACTCTGAAATACGAAGAAATATTTTCTTATATAACACGCTTATACAACACTCGGTAAGAATATTTTCCTTTATCAATCTTTAAATGTAATTCATACATATTAAGATTTTTTTTATTAATTGTAATCTCGATCTTGGAAAAAAGATATACTTTATATAATTTTTTTTAAATTTCAGAGATATTTTTTTTTAAATTTCAGATACTTTTAAACTATTTATGAATGAGATTTTATTTCAATTTAGACGCTTTTTCTCTTTATATAAAATTTATAAGCAAAAATTCATAGACATAACAGATATTATTTTTAATTATTATAAATAGAAAATAATGTACTGTGGGAAACTCTATTTTTTATAAGAGTTTTTTTTTTTTCAATATTTCATTTTCTATTAATTTAGAAAACTTTTGTGGAAACGTATATAATAATAGGAATTTCAAGCAAAAAAAATAAAATAAAACAAAACATCATGTTGTTATTATTAAAGATTTACATCAATAACTCAGAAGCAGATGACGAAAAAGATCACCAAAGTTACTGTCCCATTAAATATTTCACAATGGAAGAAAGATTTATAGGCAGAATCTTCAGTAAAATAAATATTAAAAAATATTTTATAATACCCATAAACGCTTAAGCCTTTCTCATGCGTTCCGGAAGAAGTCTTTGGGACCGGAAGAACTGTAAAGATTTCTTCCGTTATCACATCAGGACAATTATCGGTTTGAAACGTTAAAATTAAACACCATGATATATAAAAAAAATTCGCTTCACATACAGTAGTAACAATCATTTGAATGAATATTAGAATAAGGAAAATTGAATTAAATTAATTACAAAATAGACATTAGGGAAATCCGATTATTATAAGGAATTCTAATGGATTAAATTTAGGTAATATGCTTAGATTTATACTATGATGACATTCGAAGCGTAAGATTTGTCGATTTCTTCATGGGATTAGAATATAGAACGCAAATCCTTTTAATTCAAGATTTAATATATATTAAATGAAACAGATTTTAAAATTTATTATATTTGGTATCATGTTTCTTCGAACAATTTAGCTTAAATTCTCAGCGGAAAACAGGTTTGTCAAGAAACAAAATCAATAGTAACATAGTTCATGTTATATAACTGGAATTTAATCTAAAGTTTGGTAAATTTTGCCAGAGGATGGGATTTTTATTACTTTATTAATTTCTGCTTTTTATATAAATGTTTTAAAACCAATATAGCTATACTTATTAATACATTTTCTTAAATATATAAATAAGAAATCAATATAAACAAGTACCATAAGGTCATTAACATTATGAAAAAACAACATAAAAAGCTAGTTGAGTTTTTTTCATACGCATACATTATTTTTATAAAAATGGAATGCGACCAATTTAACTATTTTAATTTTTTGATTATATAAATGAAAATTTAAGAAATATATTTTTAAGCACTTTAATAAATTAGCACTTTTGTTAAACCACATCATTTTTTAATATTTTTCATTGGAATATTGTGGTTTATAATTCGTAACAATTGAAAAATATGACTAAGTTTAATAAATTATTTCATTCCTGATACCGGAATGTTTATTTATTTATTTAATATTTTTTTCTAAAGAAAAATGCGATGATGTAATCAAAAACTCTTTATTTTTGACCTAACAACATTTGTTTTACTGTATTTTGAAGATAATTGTTTTTTAATAACTTCTTATTTAACAAAATTTTATTTTCCAGCTTTTAAGAGATATTTTTTTCGTATTTATTTTTAATCCGTTAAAATATTAATTTACAAATTTAATGATGTAGAAAATAAAAATTAAACCGTTAGAAAAATGATATTATTAAAGAAAATAAAATTTAATTTTTTAATCTGAATTTATAAAAGTGAGACTCGGGTACAAATAATTTAGCAATATCTATAAAAGAGAAAATTTTCTAATTTCTATTTAAATTTTAATGAAAAGAAACAGTAATTTTAAAAATCTCATTAAAAGGAATACTAATATTTCCAAAAAATTCGTTCTAAAGCAGTTTAAACATATGCATTTGTTAGTACAGCATTTTAACTGCTATGAAATCAGTAAATAATTCGAAAAATAACATAGGTATAGCCTAAAAAATACTCAAAATCTGGAGTTTAATTAAAAACGATTTATATTGCCTAAAAAGTATTTTTCGTTTTATCGAAACTAATTTTTTTTAAAATATACTAATGATTTCTTTATTTATACATTACTCATGAACATGTGGGTTTTCTGTATATGATATAAATATACTTAAACGTATATTTACGATATTAATTGGAAGTTCAGCTTAGTTTCAGAACGTTGGCCACTTTTTACGAAAAGGAGCTAATTAGATTTTTAGATATATTTTAATGTGGATTCTCTGTATTACTACAAACAACTACACTTGAAGTGGGTATCAAATCCATGAACTGTTGAATTGAAAGTTAGAGCATTACACATTCAGCTGACAATTACAGTTTCGATAAATAACAACAGAATAAACAGTAACAGTTTCGATAAATAATAACAACAGAACAACAGTTTCGATAAATAACAACGATAATAATAATAACAGTTTCGATAAATCCACATATTTATCGAAACTGTTATTAAAGTGGTTGAATAGTAGTGAGCGACGACATATTTAAAGCAATATATTTTTCTGTTAATTAAAAACGTTTTTATTTATAAATTTAATTATATACTAAAAACATTTTATTGTTTGAAAATTTTTTCAGTGGAATCATATTTATCTCTCTTTATGTTACTTCAAAGTGAAAGCTATCGAAATATTCATTTATTCTTAATTTAAGAAATTAATATTTCTACATGTAGCTAAAATTATTAAGTGTGAAATGGTAAAAAAAAAAAAGAAATTGAATTCCGCTGCTTTAGTTTCTGAAAACTTACTTTCAATCAAATGTCGACCTAAATCAATTCTAATTAAATTTGAAATTTTAAAATTATTAATTTTCAATTAAATTTATAATTTTAAATTTTATTTGAATTTTTAAATTTAATTGAAATAAATCTAATTTAATAAAATTAAATTTAATATTTAATTTCAATTAAAATTAAATAAATAAAAATAAATTTAAATTTAACTGAAATTAAAATAATTTAATAAAATTAAATATTATTTTATCAATGCATTAAAAATTTTAGCAACTTATATTTTAATATCATAAAATAAAAAATTTTATTTTCCATTAAACTATATTTACTTTTAAATCAGAAATCTAAGGAATTTAATTTATTTATTTCAAGTGTCTATTAAAATCTACTTTTTTAAAGTTTTGTAGAATATCTTTCCTATAATAAATGACTTAAGACAAGACAGAAATTAATAATAATCTTCATCTTTCAAATTATTTTAATTAAAAAATGCTACTCCTTTTTAAATGCGAATTTAGCATTCTATCCACTGGTAGAATATATCAGAATCACCGTTTAAATAATATATAAATATAAATATATATATATATATATATATATATATATATATATATATATATATATATATATATATATATATATATATATATATATATATATATATATATATATATATATATATATAATAATAATATAATATATATATTCTTTTATTATTATTCCATAATCATTTATCATTTCAAAAGTTTAACTTAATCTATTAATATTGAATACAAAATATATAATTTTTATACAATGTAATAATGATGCAATAATTTTTAATCCTTGCTTAAATTTTTAATATGTTATACTATATACAAATAATAAATAGATTTTTTCAATATTGCAGATTAAGTAACTAAGGAATTTTTTACATTTCATATAACTAAATGTTGATTATTTTCTTTCATATAATTAAATTTTTTAAACGAATAAAAACCTGTAAATTTTGTAAATTATTAGCAATTTCTTATTTGCAAATAAAAATTACTGCGCTGAACAAATTTTTCTGAAAAAAATTAAACTTATTAATTAATATTATAAGATTTTATGAATACATATTATTTAGACTTTAAAATTTCCGTCTATAAAGACAATGGCTATGCCTATTAATTCCTAAGTTGAAATTTTAATGAACTATAATTTTTTAAATCATTAGAAACAGCAAATAGCTATTGTAAATTAACCTAACTTTTTTAGTTAAAATCATATTTTTAAATTTTTTTATTTGATAACACATGCACGAAATTAAAAATCTCTAAGGACCCTTGCCATTTAGAATACTAAAACTCTTTTTCCTTTTAAAAAAATGATAAAAATAAATAAATAAAGACAAATTTTGTAATTTTAGGAAGAAAACTGACCTTACTGCATTTTTCTGTTTGAAAGAATTTTATATTTTCGAGATTGGTAATTTTAACACAAAATATACCCATAAATTTGAAATTAATTAAACTAATAAAGCGAATTTCATGCATTATTTAACTATCTAACTTCAGTATGAGAAAGCTTTGAACAATATTAAACATAAAGACATACCACGTGTTCTGACAAATATATATCAAGCAGACGATTATAAATTAACCAAAATCTTACCTTTCACATGCATGTACTCCACTAAATATCACAAAGCGAACACCACACATACACCATAAGAAATTTTATTCTATTCCATGTTTTCAGTCGATGTTGTTTTCGTTTGAGAAAGAACCGTAACTGTGTTTGTCACTGAAAAGATCTAAAATGGAACGTTAACCTACTCAGCTCACTAACCTCATCTCTTCTGAAACGAAATCGAGGAAACCCATTCGTCTCTTACTAAGACTGGTTGAGCTGGTCAGGGGCAGAGAAAATTTTGACTTTTTTGTTATTATTGTTTCATACTTTTCTTTGTCTCTAACTTCTTGAACCGGGGTGTAAACCGGTATTAGGTTTAATCTGACTTGCTTTCCCTTTTTATTATTTGCTTTATCTTTGAAGTTTTTAAGCACTTTTATCCATTCAGTTTTTGGCCTACTTTTGAATAATTCGAAGTATGGAATATTTTGATGCAAAACAAACAATGCGGACGATTTGCAACGAAAATTGGCGGTTCCAGTTAAGAGATATTAGGTGGAACACAATTCGCAGTTCTGTTTATCGCAGTTGAATTTGATACATTTTTCCAACTGAAAAAAAAAATTAATGCTATTAATTTTTTTTAAACTACCCGTATTCGAAATAATGTTTTTGCTGAGATATTTCTATATAAAAATTCTAAGTAAAATTGTCTAAATATGTATCATTTCGGATAAATTGAAATTAATTTTTAAATTAATTAGTTATTGTTTAATATTCGATTTATATTCTAATGGAATTATTGAAGTTTTTTAAAAAAAATCTTGTTTTCTCCAAAAGCATTTTTTTATAATATTCATTTTTCTTTCTAGTATATATAACATCCAAATAGCACAAATAAAAGAGAAATAAACGAAATAAATATAAACTTAAGAAAAGACATTTAAGTAAATAAATCATAAGCAACAACACATCATGGAATAAATTTATATGAATGGTGAATAGCATAATCAATATAGATAAAGTTACCACTATAAGATTTTCCTATGTTACATCAAGTAGAAAGTAGGCCAATGAAGAAGAGCAAAGCATGTCGGGAAAATTTCTATCGTTGAATAACGGGGGATGAATAATGCAGTTTTCTGGGTTCTAACCGTAATTCATTACAAAGATACTTAAAATTCTCTTGGGTTTCTTTCTTTACGAAATCTCCGAGGGCATTTTTTTTATGGAATTCCCCGCCTTGAGCCTTACTCAATACGGATTTGTTTTTTAAAAATAGTTTCAAGCTTTATAGGCTTTATATTAAGCTTTGTATTTTACCTTTTTGTAGTAATTAAAGAAATGAAAGATTTTTTTTTTGTATGATAGCCCTAGGTAATAAAAATATTGATTTTATTTAACAGATGTTCTAAATATAAGATCAAATAGTATTTACTTTTCTCCCCCTATATATAAAAGTTTATTTCAAATAATTCAATTATAATAGTTAACAAATTGTATTATTTTAATGAACAATTAATGATTCTGAAAAGCAGTAATTGGTGCGTATAAAAATATACAAATTTACAAATCTCAGTAATTAATTATTAATCTTTGTGTATTGTGTTCATAAATATTCTACCTAAACACATTTTGATTCACTGATAATATTGAGTTAAATAATATTCTGTGAGATTAAATTCCTCTTATATATCTATAAAAAATTTTTCACAACTATTCAACTTGACAAGCACATAATTCTAAGGATGTGAGTAATTCTAATTGATAGAAAGTCAAGCGTAAGGTTTTTTAAAACAGCTGAATATACTCATCCATAAAATATATAAAATCCTATGTTAAGTCAAGCAGTTTGTAGTGTATATAAAAAGTATATATAACAATGCAATGCCTATATGAAAAGCAATGATTTTAAAACATTGTTCACAAAGTGCTTTCCTTACATATCAAGTTTTATAAATGATATATTAATTTTTGAATAGTCAATAAAATCGAGTGTTAATATTATCACCAATGAATAAAAAAGGTGTGGCCAAACTGCGGTTCTTTGTAGAATTATTTGTGGCGATCGATAAATGGATACGATTTCCTTTTCCCTTTTTGTGTTATTATATATTGTAAAAAATCATTATCATTCCGTATGTGTTTCAAAATCTCTTTTAAATTATTGACAACAAATATGAAAGACTAAGTATAAAGTGTAGCAAATTTCATTGCCATCCGATTTAAGAATGATGTGACTCGTCGAAAATTGCGCGAGCGAACATAAAACAGTGCGATAATCGACCGACTCCAGACCGATTTTGAATTTCTAAACTTTTATTGCAACGGACAGTGGACATTGTTCTCTGGAGGAGACAATTTGTATCACTCTTGCTACGGATATATTTTATAATCTGGAATTTTCGGTAAGTTAACCTTAATTTGTTACAGAGTATATAACACGTGTTGTTAGTGTTTAACAATACAAAACTTGTATTTTCTTAATTTCTGTTTCTATTTCCAGTTCTTTTAAAAACATGATATAAGAGAATAAAAATTTTAAAAAAAATACGAGGAAGAAAATAGAAGTTTAGAATAATGAATGGGAGGAGAATTTCTTTTTTATTGACAATAATGGAAAATAATTATGTGTTATTTCCAATTCTACAGTCAAAAATTGTTAAGCTTTCACTTTATGTCGACGTTAGCAAACCAATCGTCCTCTGTTTTCTAATCAGTATCCATCAAATTCCAAATTAAGATCTGATAAACTTGCTATCTTAAAATCAAAATTATCTAAACAATCAAATTTTGAGGAACTTTAGCAATCAAGCTAATGATGTGTCTGAAGCCAGTTTTGTTATTGCCTGGAATATTGCTCGGGCAAAACGCCCGCATAGGGAGAGTTTATTAATAAATCTTGGATGGGGGTACTTAAAGTTTTAGACCCAAATAATGCACCATTTAACAAAGTTGTTTCACAAATTTCCATCTCGAGACAGACAACCGAGCGACGCATGACTGCAATTAATAAATTTCTTGAAAATAATTTTAAAAAATGATTTAGAGAACTGTATTGCATTCAGCTTAGCCCTTGACGAATCGATAGATATCACAAAACTTCCGCCATTGCCAGTTTACATACGTTTTATTTCACCTGACTTCATTGTTGAAGCAGACCCGTGGTGTCGATATTAAAAATGCAATAAATTCTTTAATGAAAAGTTGATGTGCCTCTTAATAAACTTGTTAGCATTGCAACTGATGCAGCTCCGACACAATACTGGGTAAAAAATCGGTCTTATGGGGCTTTTAGAGAGATTATTCTCAAATTCCGCAATTCATACCGATTCACTGCATAATTCCCCGAGAACATCTCGTTACAAAATATTTAAAATATCCTGATGTTATGAAAATAGTATTACACATTAATAATTACATTGACACCAATGTAAAAAATCATCGACAATTCAGAAATTACCTTGAAGAATTAAAAGACGAAGAACTTCCGAATGACATTAATTTATTTTGCAATTTTAGAAGATTATCTACTACAACACATTAAATCGATTTGTGGATTTGCTTGATTCGAAAACTATATTTCTAAAAGAAAAGGAAATAATCTATTCAGCATTAAACGATGATTTGTGGTTACAAGATTTAATGTTTTTGACTGATGTCATGGAACATTTGCAAACACTGAATTTACATTTGCAGGGGAAAGATAAAATAGTATGTCATCCCTCACAATGTATATTTAGTGTTCTAACTAACTAACAATGTTTTCAAAAATACATTAAAAATAAAACATTTTATCATTTTCTACGAATTAAAGAAACTGTTCCAATTTAAAACAAGAAAAACTCAACGAGTACATAAAAAAGCTAGAAGGAATATTGACGGAATTCCAAAAAAATACATTTTTTTTTCAAGACTTGAAACATTTTAAATCGACTCTTGATTTTTTTCTGAATCCATTTGAAATTAATATACATAATTTAAGGTAAGTTTACCATTTCCAACATAATTATGACCCAAAAAACATCTGAAGAATTAGAATTAATAGAGATGCAAAAAGCTCAAACTCTACAATCAAAATATAAGTCAATGCCGATTATTGAATTTTGGATATTTGTACCAGAATCGAAATATGCTGAATTTATAAAAACTGCTTGTTGAATTATTTCAACATTTAAAACAACGTACTTATGTGAATCATTTTATTCCGCTTTAAAATTCGTGAAATCCAAATACCAATCAGTATTAATTAACCAACGTCTCAAAGAACTACTGAGAAGTGCTGTCATCAATTGTTGACAAAATTTGAAAGAATTGTCAAGAAAAATAAAATAAATGTTTAATTTTAACTATTTAAATTCAATACACATATTTTGCTCTTTTATTTATACTTTTTTAATTAATATAATTTCTGAAAAAAATTTTAATACCTTTTTTGCATAACTTTAATATACGTATTTAATTGCGACTCGCGAATTATTTTAAATTTTGAAAAATGGTTCTGACTATCAGGGAACTTGCCCCACCTCTGGAATAAAGGATTGCATTAAATTATATCTATTCTAGTGCAATAACTGGAAAATGTGTATTCTGGCAGTTCAATAAATTACATATAATATAAGAAGAAACTCACATTACGGATGATGAAGTGTCGGTAGAAAATACTTTTAATCAGGTATAGCCTCATTTTCCTAACATTTGATAAATTTAATTTACATTTCTTTCATTTACCTTATTACTCAGAATAGGAATTTTTATAAATTTAAAAAGTTCAGTTTTTAAAATTTTCTATTTATGATGCTAAATTGTGATAAATAATTAAAAATATCTTGAATTCAAATACAGTAATTAAAAATATCTTGAATTCAAATACAGTAATTAAAAATCTCAATTATAATTATAATTTCGTTCAAATTCCTTTTTTGGGTACTACATTAGTTTAAAATTGGAAATCAAATTGGCAAAAATTATATAAAAATATTTTATTTTTATTACATTAGCAAGATATATTTCTTTGTTAAATTATCAAGTTATTCTTGTTGTTGTTGTTGTTACTTATGACACTTGGACAAGCCAAGCTCGCTATGCCGTTGGCAGTGCGAATTAAGTCAAAAGGGTGCGTCTTTCGTTTGGAACAGAGCACCACGAAGGTGAAAGTACGTCTTTGCTCTAATTAAGGTGCCTCGTAATTTTGAACCAAGGTCAGGTGACGAGGCCACACCTGAGCTGGCACCCTCCTCTCCACATCCACGCCACACCAGCGGAAGGACTTTGGACGTCACAGATTAACGTAGATACGTCCCCAACCTACGGAGTTCCAGCAACCCAGTGAAGGAGAGTACACCGTGGTCACCCTCCCAACCACTGCCTGCGGCAAATGATGCTTCACTTTGCTGAGCTTACGGGAAGCGGCATGAAGCTACTGAGCCACTGGAGCTCAGTTATTCTTGTTAATTCATCAAGTTGTTGTTGCACCAGCATGCTTCCCTGTACCTACCCCAGAATTGGACTCTACCAATTAGGAAGAAGCAACAGGGTAGAGTCTTTGAGATTTTGAAGCAAGGACCAAGCAGAAGACCCCCAAAACTGAGCCTGCCCCCCAGAGGTATCATTTCACTTGGAGGACATTGCGACCACGCCGAGTTTTAACATGCCTCAGCCGCCATAAGCAAACACGCCATAAACTAATCTTCGGTTAAACCAGGATTCGAATTCTGATAATGAGAACGACGCCCTAACCAATCAGGCCACCACGGCCTCTTAAATCATCAAATGGTAACCTAGTTGTTAGGGCATCTGCTTTCCGTCAAGAAGGGTGGGGTTCGATTCCCAATGTCACCAAAGACCCACCGAGTACATGCGATGCACGTGCTCGTTATAAATCTGTGGAATCGAAAGTCCTGTGGTCACAGTTACCATGGGTGTAATGGCCTGGAGAAAATTTCCTCCTCCCTATATCATAATTAAAATTGAGGGAGTGGATCCTCGGGTGGTGCCATCTATCGGAGTAGTTTAGAGCAAAGTCGTACTTTCACCTATGTGGGGGTCTGGTTAAACGAAAGACGCACCCTACTGACTTAAATTCGCATAGCCAACGGCATAGCGAGCTTGGCTTGTCCAAGTGTCATAAATAACAACACCATAATTCTCTGTTGAATTAGCCCTTGCATGCAAGAAATGTTAGGAACAAATCAATCTGAATTGTATAGTGAAATATAATGTGTACACCAAAGTGTGTATTAATAGGATGTTATCTTTCTTTGATTGATTGTTACAAGGGAAACAGTTATTGCTTAAGAACATCATTTAAAATGAAGCCAGTTTCATTGCATACCGTAATTAAAGGTCTTTAAGTGGCATGACTATGAAAAATGTTTCAGAAATGCTTAGAATCATTTTAAAACTTTGCGCTGTAGTTAATTATAAAATTTTCTGCTTTATTTCTTGCTACAATTTAAAAGTTTACTTCTATGTGAAGTTAAAGATTATATAGCGATATAAGCACATCAAAATCCAGTAATTGACAATATTCACAAATAGCTCTATCTTAACATAACATTGAAATAACTTAAGGGAAATTTTTAATTCATTGGAATTCTTAGTAAAAAAGTATGATCTACTCTTTCAATAAAAAAGGCCGAGCTGGCAGCCGAATAGTTAGCGCTCTTGCCTTCGGTACAGCAGTTCGTGGGTTCGAATCCCACCTTGGGCATGGATGTTTGTAGTGGTTCGGAATCCACTTTAAACCGTAGGTCCCGGTCTAATTAGCCCTCGTGTGCAAAAAATAACCGTTGAGCGATTAACAAACATTCAATAAATAGTTTTTTAATCAAATTTATAAAATGATCTAATTTACTTTGAATCAATTCCAAAATTTTAGTTTTTTCAGATGGCAAGTGTGGTTATATTATTGTGAATAAAAACGAAACTAAAATAATGATATGAAACTGCATTACATTTTGTGTATTTTTTTAAAATTTTGATCAGTATACAATAAGTTCCAGAGAAAATAAGACATAATTTGCTTTTTAATTATCTAGATTTGATGCATTTAAAAAAATGAAAGAGTACATATTCTAATCCAACCATGTCGAAAGTTTTGCTTGTTGATGAAATTTTAAATGATTATCAATTTACACTGCTTCTGTGGATTTCCCATAGAAGAAATTTAGTTTGAAATACCGACATCGAAATATCATCACCGATCACCTTCATTCATACGCTGCACGCTAAGCTGGCAGCCGAACGGTCGGCACACTGGACCAACACCCCCTAGGGGTGTTGACTGGACTCGGTTAAACCATTCGAGGGTTTGGAATCCAATTTCGCTCTTGGATGCCTGTGTTAGTTCGAAATCCAACTTAAATAATCAATCACGGTCTAATTAGCCCTCGTGTGCATAAAGTGACCCTTGAGCTACAAAATAAACCAAACCATTAAATAACTATTTTTTTAAATCTTGTTTAGTTTTCCGTATTAATGCTTTTCCAAGTATAAGAAAATATTAGTTTAAACACAACTGTTTTTTTTTTTTTTTTTTTTCTATATTAAAAGTGAAAATTTCATCCGAAGCTTTTTTTTCACCAAATATTTTATAATTAATGTAACATAAGAATTTGTTTGTTATTTGTTTCTCGAAAATTGTGAAGTTTTTATATGTTTTGTGAAAATTTTAAATATTAATTATGAAGTTTTTGTATATTTTACTTCTTTACAACAGTAAGATACTGAATATGTTCTAAATTAAAACTAAGTAAACTCATTACTCCAATTAACATAACTAAGTTTTTTTGTAAAATTGAGTTTTCAAAATTAATATAGTATTGTTTAATATCTAGCTTGTATTTTATTTTTGCTCAGTTTATTTTATATAAAATTAATATCAATCCCTATTTTGGGGAAATACTTAAAAGATAATTTATATTGATAATTGCTTAAAAGATAATTGCATAATTGTGAATCTTTTCATTCATTTTGAAAATTGTGCTGAAAGTTACAATGAATTGATTTAGTATTGGTAGTTATCTAAATATTGTTAGAAACTTTTTGAAATCAGCATTCTCTTTAAAATTCAATAGTCATAATGATTAAAAACAAATTGATTTAAGAATTGATTTCAATTCTTACTTCTATAGAATTCCATGCTATGTAATTAAAATACTTTTTACCAAGCATATGGTGTTTTATTTAGTTATAATGTTTATTTCTATCAAAATAAGTAATTTATCATATTTAGATTTTATTCTTCATTAACATCACTTTCTAAGCCGAATGGTTTCGTTTTTATCTATAGTTCAACAAATTATAAGCATGAATCTCACCTCAGACTTGGTTATTTGTAGTGGATCGATATACACTTTAAGTAATAGGTCCCAATCTAATTAGCCCTTGTGTACAAAAAGTGGCAGTTGGACGACAATCATTTACTTAAATTTCAATGAAATGAGGATATTCAACACTATACGCGAGCTTTAAATTTTATAATTTCCTTCTCTTAAATTAAAAATATCAAGAATATGTGTTATATTTCTTAATAAAGTTGAATAGCAAATATTGTGAAAGAATAAATATATATACAATTTCTTTTTCTTAGGATTCTCAAATATCTCTATATATAATCTCCATAAATATATCCGGATAACAAATTTTATTTTTTGAAATTTTTCCTTTTCAAATTGTTTTTAGTAATGTTTTTGGGATAAAAATTCCATATGAACCTAATAAAGTGAAATAAACATCACAAAATATTTCCTTTTAATGTAATTACTGCTATATAAAATTCAATAATAACACACAAACAGAACAAAAAATCTAACATTTAACATAGCTCATGAACTGGTACAGTTTTGTTATATACTTGTATGTGTGTTTCATTTGAACAATATTCTGAATCTATATGAAGGAAAATCCTCTATTCAGTTTATCGTCTGTTTGTCGGAGTTGAATTGAAACTTCTATCAGGATGTCGGCTAACTTAACATAAAATTAAATTTTTCATTTCGAAATTTTGACGATAGCGGCTGTAATTAATAAAAATGATAATTAACGCTGATATGAACTCTATGTAATTCATGCTGAAATGGGGTTAATTTAAGTGATGTAATATTCCGCTCTATAATTCACTTGGCTTCTAGAAAAACTCTCAGGGTATTTTTTTTAAATTGTCCTCTATGCCAAACTATTATAAGAAATGAAAAATATGTACGCCGTCGGATTACCCCTTATTTATACATTCCAACAGTGAGTTCTCTTTTCATAAGAATAGTAATATTTACTATTCATTTTTCTACATAGTATTCCTATTGTGATATTGCTTATGATCATTGCAGCACATGTGTTTACACTTTCCCAAATAAACCAGACATATGAAACTCATTGCAATGTAGATAAAAACGAGTCCTGATTTTAATATAATTCGCGTAACTAAAAGAAATTTTCAAGTGTTCAAATCTTCATTTGATTTTTTTTCTTCTTCTTCTTCACAAGCTCAACAGCCTATTGCAGGCCAAGGCTGACTCGCTGATCTTCTTCCAGCTGACTCTATTAGCCGCAACAGCCCTCCATCGGTTGACTCCCATTATTTTGAGGTCTTTTTCAACATCGTCCAGCCACCGCGTGGGTGGACGTCCTCTACGACGAATCCCTTCGATTTTTGAGAATGTCACTTTTTTGGTGGGAAAAGCATCGGTGCATCTGTACAGGTGGCCCAACCACCTTATTCGTGATGCCTTTATAGTTCTTACAATATCGGTCCCACCGTATTTGCTATATTTTCTATTGATTTCATGATTGAATAAAATCCTCCACTCATTATTCACTTGGATGGGTCCAAAAATCTTCCTCAAAATATTTCTTTCAAAGATCAATAGCTTTTCCTCCTCTGTCTTAATGAGGGTCCAGCATTCACTACCATACAGAACAATTGGCCTGATTAGGGTTTTATATAGGTTCAATTTTGTATTTATAGAAATTAACCCAGATTTGAATTGGCTTCTGAGGCCATAAAAGCATCTATTAGCAAGAAAGATTCTATTATTAATTTCGATTTTTAAATCATTGTTACATGAGATCAAAGTTCCTAAGTAACTAAACTGTTTTACCGAATCAAAAGTATAATCACCTATCCTCAAAGGTGTTGGGTCAAAAGTTTTATTTGTTGCAATCAGAAATTTTGTTTTGTGTGCATTAATAATAAGTCCCATTTCCTTTGCCGCATTCTCAAGCGCTACAAAAGCCTCAATGATAGATCTCTTTGATCTTCCTATGATATCAATGTCATCGGCAAAGGCAAGAAGTTGAATTGTTCTATGTAGGATAGTACCACTGGTCTTTATACCAGAGTCTCTGATAGCCTTCTCCAAAGCAATGTTAAACAATAGACAGGACAGGGAATCTCCCTGTCTAAGGCCTTTTTCAGTAAAGAAAGGCTCCGAGAGACTTGACAAGATTTTTACTCTACAGGAGACTCTTTTTAGAGTCATCCTGGTAAGGCTAACCAGCTTCATTGGGATGTCAAATTCTAGCATTGCTTCTAATAATTTGTCGCGAAAAACACTATCATAGGCAGCTTTAAAATCGATAAAAAGATGGTACGTATCAATATTATATTCCTTGGTTTTTTCCAGGATCTGCCTTATAGTGTGTAGTTGGTCGGTCGTTGTTCTTCCCCTCTGAAATCCGCACTGGTAATTTCCAATAATATTGGAAGTGTAGTATGTTAGCCGATTGAATAGAATAAGGGAGAAGATTTTGTAAGCCGTGTTAAGCAAGGATATTCCTCTATAGTTGTTGCATTCCAATTTGTCACCTTTTTTGTGAATAGGACAGACAGAAGCTTCTTCCCACTCAGTGGGCATTTTTCCCTGTGTCCAGATGCAACAGATCAAATCATGAATTGCTTTGTTTAGACTCCTTTCATTGGTTTTGAGGAGTTCGGCTTTAATACCATCGGGTCCAGCCGACCTATTGTTATTTAGCTTTTTCATAGCTGCTTCAACTTCATGTATAGATGGTATATTATGTTCCAAGTCCTCATCATTAGAGGACAAGGATGGCAGCACAGCAAGAGTGGTCAGGTCTTCCACTTTATCTTTACCCGTCAAAAGTTCCATAAAATATTCACGCCAACGAGCCAAAACTTCATCTGGGTCACGGGTGAGATCTCCATTTTTCTTTTTACAGGTGGTAGTAATGGGATTATAATCAGCCCTCACATTATTTACAAGTTGATAAAACTTTCTAGCCTCCTTCTGAGACTTCAAGTGTTCAATGTCTCTATAGAGATCTTCTAAATATTCCCTCTTTTTCTTTTTATGGGTTCTTTTTTCCTCTCTCCTCAATTCTTTGTATCTCTCCTCCGCATTTCTTGTGTAGTGTTTCTGGATCATGATCTTATATGCCTCGTTCTTCTTCTTCGTTATTTCACTACACTCCTCATCAAACCATACGTTTTTATTTTTTCTCTAACACTGGAATAGTCTTTCTGGATGCATTGATAATGGCTTGTTTTAAGTTCTGCCACATAGAATCCACTGTATGGGATCCGTCACTCGTTACAATTGAATTTTTTATTTCCATATTGTAATTATTCACAATCTTTGTCCTCTTCAGGTGTTCAATATCTATCCTCTCATTGTTATTGTCTCTTCTTTTATGATATGACTTGTTAATTTTGTAGCGTAGCTTGGAAACCACCAAAAAGTGGTCCGAATCTACGTTTGCTCCCCGGTAAGTTCGGGTGTCCATGAGGCAGCTTCTATGTCTCAGATCGATTAGTAAATGATCTATTTGATTTTGGGTCTGTCCATCTGGAGATCTCCAAGTAACTTTGTGTATTCTTTTATGTTTAAATGTAGTACTTCCAATTACCATGTTATTAGAGATGGCGAAATTAAGAAGTCTAAAACCGTTTATACTTGTCTCCTCATGTAAACTTTCATTTCCCATAAATTTACTCAGACTAGTATCATGTCCTATCTTTGCGTTGAAGTCGCCTATAACCAATTTCACATCATTTGAGCGACATTCACTGTATGTCTTTTCAAGAAGATCATAAAACTCATCTTTTTCTTCATCTTTTTTCCTCTGTTGGGGCGTGGGCACAGACAATTGAAATATTGTGGGTTCTACCCTTAATACGTAAACTACACATTCGTTCATTCACTGGTCTGAAATCAATTACTTTGTCACGAATTCTTTTACTAACTATAAAACCAGTTCCGAATTGATGTTTTTTGTTATGGCAGCTGTAGTATATGCTGCAATTTCGCTTGTCCATTACACCTTTCCCAGTCCATCGCATTTCCTGGATAGCAAGTACGTCAAGTTTGTACTCCAAAAATATGTCAGTGAGTTTCCTCAGTGCCCCACTACTAAACAAGGTTCTAACATTCCATGTTCCAAAAGCCAAATCCGAATTCGTGCCAGGTCGTCTAACAATAGCCAGTCCGGGAGTGTTTCTTTGAGTTTTCTGAATCAGAGGATTTTTACGGGGCAAGGGGATTGGCCCTGCGCCCAACCCCCAACCTGGAGGACCAGGGTGTTCCACTTTGTCTGGTGCCTCCCCTCCGACCTGTCCGGCTTGGGTGACCCTGCCAGGAGCCGAAGCTCCCGCCGGCATAGCTCTAGGGATCATTAGCACACACAAACCACACCACCACGATAAGGTGGGAACACCATCGGTGTAGTGATTTTTTTTTACTGATCTATATTCAAATTTTCATTTATTATTACAAAATAGTATTTTGATCAAAGCTAAGTATATAGTAAATGGTATTATTTTCTGAATTACAATATTCCTTCGTATGTTATGACCATATTTTTCACTAAAAACTACAATGCGTTTTTTTAAAACACTACGTAAAACCTTTTATTTATAGCACTTATTTACACTCGTGTCCATAAATTAAGGATAATGCAAGTTCAGGCAAAGAAAGAGACAGAAGCGAAAGAAATGTGACTTATTTGTAAAGTCTATTAAACAAAAGGTAAAGAGCAAAAAAAGATGCTACATGTTTGTCATGATTAATAAAAATTGTGATTTTTACTCCCTGGAGCAATTTTCAAAAAAGAACCTATTTACAAAAACTAATGTAACATAATTGGTATGAAAGTTAATACATGGTATGCCCCCCAGACAATGCAATACAACGCCTAGGCATGCTGAATATCACATTATCGATCTGTAATCTTGGGGAATATTACACCACTCTTATCAAGCAATGCTCTCCGGCGTTCCGGTAGACAGTTGACGGGCTGCAATTCGTCGTCCAAGCATGTCCCACACATGCTCTATTGGATTCAAGTCTGGTGAGTATGCTGGCCAGTCCATACGGGTGATATCCTTCGACTGAAAGCATTATTCTGCAATGTTTGTACGGTGTATCATCTATGAACAGAAATTCTGCACTCAAGACACACCGAAATAAATGTACATGTTACTTCAGATTGATATTCCGATAAATGTGGCCTCCTATCATGATTACATTCTGAACATGGAGGTTAGTTCTGGAACCCACAGAATAATTCCTCCCCAAACGAACAATCTTGCACCACCGTAACGGTCTCGTTCAATGGTGTTCTTTTGGTGGTAACGGGTACATGGCCCTTTCCTTATGAAAGTCCGGCGAGAATCAGACTGAAAGTTAAATCTGAATTCGTTGGAAAACATCACACAAGAACACTGTTGTGGTGTTCACAATGCATGCTCTTTACTTCAGGCTAACCGCAGATGACAAAGAGTTGCAGTATGTGGAATACATCTGACAGGCCTAAAAGCATATAGACCAATGTGCCCCAAGCATCTGTACACAGTCATCCTTGAAACTGTCGAATCGATAGCTGACGATACAGTTCTGATGCTAAGCTCCGTCTGTTTCTTTTGGCAGTAGCAGCCAAATACCGGTCCTCATTCAGCGTTGTAACTCAGGGACGACCTGTGCTGTAATGTCTACTCACATTGCAGTCATCTTGGAACAGTTGCCAAAGCATGGAGACGAGCTGGCAGCCGAATGGTTAGCGCTCTTGCCTTTGGTTCAACAGTTCGTGGGTTCGAATCCCACCTTGGGTATGGATGTTTGTAGGGATTCAGAATCCACTTTAAACCATAGGTCTCGGTCTAATTAGCCCTCGTGTGCAAAAAATGACCTTTGAGCAACAAACAAAGCATGGAGATGACACTCTGAGCGATTCCAAGTTCTGAGGATACTTCCAGCCGGGTACGCCCACATTCCAGACGGCCGATAATTCTACCACGTAAAACATCCAAATGCTTCGTTTGTGACATAACTATGCGGTTATTGCACTCAACGGCTTTTAAAGAGCTTGTGAACAATTTTACTTCTTTGCAACCATTCCTTATATACCCCTGTCTTACACTCTCGTCATTGTGACGTGCTATCGGCGCCACCTGGTGGTTCCTTGTAATTTGCATATTATTCTTCAAGATGCGTGTGTTAATTTTGCATGTGAAATTTTTATTTTACAGTTCAATTTCTGTGTGATTCTGAATAATCCTTAATTTATGGAAATGAGTGTAGTTACAGAATTTTTCAGTTAATAGAATGAGCTGCAATTAAAATTTCGACTTTTATAAATGTGTACACCAAATAAAACATAAGATATCTAGACATAAAAATTTTAATGATAAATTAAGAGAAAATTTTATTAGAAATAAACTATTTGAAGAGAATTTAAGCATGAAATTATCAAATTGTTTATAAACTAATCAAACTATTTTGATTGAATACTTTAAGATAAATACGATTAATAGATAAATTTTAAGAATATAAAAATTTTAATCAACTGAATGTTGAAAGATTTGCAAAAGATTTAACTCCAAACTGTGTTAATTCTAAGCTGTGTGTGACTGTTAATTCATTATTGGGTTATCAACTCGAGGTAGTATGTTCGTAGTGGTTTGACATTAATTTCAAGTTGTATGCTCCTGGTTAATTAATTCTCCTTTGTCGAAAAACAAAATTAATAGATGACAAACCAAAATCAAACTGAAACAACTCTCGTGACCGAAAAATAAACTTAAGGTGACAAATTAATAAATTAATCATTTATTAATGAATGTTGATTTATTTTACTATTTTGAGTTACATATGTTCAACAAATTAAAAATAATGATAAATTTTACCTACAAGTACCGATACAAAATATCTTGCGTTGTAGTTATAGAAATGTAACTATTAAGATAGCATATATTTTGAGATTTATACTTGAGAACTAAGTCTCGTGATTTCTCCATTTTAACTATAAGAATTTTCTAAAAAAATAAATAAAGTATTATTATGAAATTGTGAGTTAATATATTTTTGTGGTTATTAGTCTCTTTTAAAATAGCTTAAATATTTTCATTGTTTCTTTTTCCTTAAAGTAATTAGAAAAAATATTTTAAAATTATTCAAACTATACAAAGTTTCGTACATTTTACACTTATGTCAAAGAAAATACCAGTACTTACAATTATCAAAACTAATTAAAGTAGTTTTTTCCATCTGAATTTTTATTTTTATTTTTAATTTGTTAGTATGAACTGCTGCTTTATGTTTTAATAACCCGTGATTTAAGAATAAACCGCTTAAAAATCCTCATTTTGTTTTAAATAATTGCAAACTTCTTATGTAAATATTTAGCAGAAAAGAACAGCTGTAAAATTTGGAATTTACTATAAGCCATTTTGAAATGTACTTGTTTTCTGTAACTTTATTAATTGCATTTATGCTGCAAAGAAAAAACCTCGAAAAATCAAATGCACTTCAAATTGAGAACAAAATGCATACAAAAAGCAAAGATAAAATATTATTCTTTTATTATTATACAGTAGTATACCTATATGCTATATATAAAGCTCATGAAGCAGAAAACACATAATTTTTGTTTGATTTAACATTTTAATGCATTAACACAATGAAAACAAAAAAAGAACACGATTCAACTGATTATATTTTTACAACTAACAGTAACACAGAATTTTCATTGAAAAGAAAACGAAAGAAAACATCAGGATGACTTTAAAAACAAACAGGGTTTTCTGTAAGATATATGATGTGAAAGAGAGTTACTTCAACCGTCCAGCAGATAGGTTATCTATAAAAATACATTGTTCAGTAGTGGTGCCCTCTGTCGGCATCAACAGTTACTATCTAAACCTGGTCATTTTTTACATTTTAAGCCTTTAACTAAGTTACGATGAATCTGTCTGGTAAATATTGAAGTTAAAATCTGAATTATATAAAGTATCTATAACAAAATTAATTTATTTTAAAATTATTTTAAGTTTAATGATTCTAATTATAAAAATTTATAAAAAAATTAAATTATATTCGATTGTATTTAACGGAAAGCTTTATTTATCAAAATGTTATAAATATAGAATACCTCATAATCGTGTGACAACTGTGTTTTAAAATATATTTTCCTTAATTTAATATGACTTAAGTTTCCTTAGGTTAATATTTTCCTATGGAATTTAAAGTTACTGTGCTAATAAATTAATTTTTAATTTAATTTACAAGCACAATAACTTTAAATATTTCTGCAGAAATATTGACCACATTTTATTGAGTTTTTATCCGTGCATTTATCACAAATTACAATTGATGCGTCTAGAAAACAATTGAGATAGTTTTTCTCAACTATCATCCTGCATTTCATTACTTACTTATCGATTCTGGTTCAATTGTTGGTACGACTTCAGACGTTAGTTCTTATTTGTAAGTTAAAAAATATTTTTTTTAAAAAAATAAAAATTGTAGAAAATGGAAATTTTGGGATTTAATCATATCAAATATAATAATTCGTGAACAATTTATTACTCTTTTTAGAAGGAAATTTATATTCTATTTTATTCTATGAACATTTACATTAAAATTACATATAGATTAGCGTTACACTGGTGTGAAAAAATTAAGGACGAAACGGTTTTTCTAGTGCAGCGTCGCTCAGCAGTGTTCCAAATCGATAAAAATCGTATCACAACATCCTCTTAATGTAAAAATATGGAAAAAGTAAGTGTCCAAAAAAATTCCAAGTGATTAAAAAGGAACTTTATTGAAAAAATGATCATGGAGCAAAATGACAGACGGCCGAAACATCCATGTTACAGCTCTCTAGCAAGAAACAGCCAGCTTTTAGTAAGGGATATGATCTCCCCTGACTGCTGTGCAGGATTGACATCGTCTGTCCATACTGAGTATGAGGTTGTCAATAAGTTGTTGAGGTACTGATGCCCGTTCTTCTTGTAGCCCCTTTCGCAGCTACGGAATCGTTACAGGCGGTTGGTGAAGTGCCGCCAAGCGTCTCCCTAGAAAGTCCCACGTGTGTTCGATTGATCCGGGGACATTTCTGGCCAATCCATGCGTTCAATATCCTCACTTTCCAACAGCTCTTCGACAGCCTCTATACGATGAGGTGGAGCATTGTCGTCCATGAAGAGGAACTGGGGACCCATAGCACCTCTAAAAAGACGCACATAAGTAAAGAATATATCATTACAATAACGGGACCCGGTGACTGAACCTCCTTGAAGGTCACTACGGATATCAAGCATGATGTCTCCCCAAACGAGAACACTGCGACCTCGAAACCGGTCCCTTTCGACGATGTTGGGAGGGGTTATTGCGTGTTCCCCACTTACGCCAGATGTGTATGCGTCCAGAATCGGTAGTCAGACTAAATCTGCTCTCCTTCGTAAAGAGTACTCAACCCCATTGCGGATCCGTCCAGTTCTGGTGTTCCCGGCACCACACAAAGCGCTTTCTCCGGTGGGCTATTTAGAGGAAAAAAATCATAATCACTAAATTTTTATTTTTATTTTTTATTTTATTTTATTTTTTTACGAAATACAATATTTTTTTAATTTAAATTTGAAGAAATAAACATTGACAGTAAAATTAATGTAGTTTAACAGATCTCATTTTACAAAAAATATCCATTTGTCTTGAATATTATAATATTAGAAACGTTATATAGAAACGTTTTACTTCAAAAATTTTTATGTAAATAGTTTTACTTTGTTTTTTAAAATCTTAAGATGAATTAGTATTTTTTCCTGTATAATGAACTTTCTCGTATTAATTCATATAAAAAAATTCTTAAATGTTATTCTCAAAGTTCCAGGCTTTATTTTCAATAATTTTGAAAATTAAGGCCTTTATTATTCTAGCTGAATGTATATGCTTCGCAGCATTCCTTTTGAATAATTTTACATCTGGTTCAATATATGTAGTTTATACATGAATTATATACATATATAAATAAATAAATAAATATATTTATATATATATATATATATATATATATATATATATATATATATATATATATATATATATATATATATATATATATATATATATATATATATATATATATATATATATATATATATATATATATATATATATAGCTTACTTCGTTTGGATTTTACTAGAGAAAAACGTATACCCGTATTTCGAGGATTCCGCCTACTAATAATTTGAAAGGGCAAATGTTTAATTAAGCAATAGAAACAGAACCTGCATATATTTAGACGGTAAATCAAAATTAAAAAATGGCTTTTGACTGAATGTGGTCAAGAAAATTGTTTTTTATACTTAATGGTTACTTTATTGTATTTTTATTCTCACTTAGCAAGAAATGTTTATCTTAAACTCTCATTTAACACATCACATAAATATTTAAGGTTAAAAGACTCCAGCTTCTTTAACATGAAATTTTTTACTTTTATAAACTGCTTCATTCGCTTGGCTTCCGATAAGAGAATTTAATTTCGATTTCCACACGGCTTGGTTATTTTAAATGATTTTGGGAATACATTTTAAATAATAGAAACTGTTGAACTTTCTCGTGAAAAAATAATCGTTTAGCAACAAATAAACCAACAAACATGAACAATGAAATTTTTTACAAATTATGTTTTCCATCTTATAAATGTCCAGTTTCTCAATATAATATATTCTTAAATCCAATGTATACATTTTATCTGTACAAATGAAATCTTTATTCTCTTTTTACATCAAATTTTTATTCGGGAGTGAAAATAGCTGCCCAGAAGGGAATGAAACTCGTATCAAAATAATAGATTCTGACCAACTCAAGACTGTTTCCTTTAAAAATTTTCATTGCATTTTAATTAATTTAAACCTTATTTAACGCTAATTTTAGCTCACTAGTATGTTGCTAAATGCTACATAATATAAACGATGTAACATTCCACTTTAAATTTTTATCTCTTCTAAAATAGAGGCGTTTCCTCTACCTTTTATAATTATTTATACATAACCGCTGGGAATAAAAAATATTTACTGCATCGGATACCCGAAGCAGTAAATATTTTTTTATTCCCAGCTATTAAAACTTAGAAAGGAGGATGAGATATCTCATCCTCCTTTTTAAATTCTTACAGCTTAACTTAAAAAGTGATTTGCGCTCAATTTTTGAAAACCTTTCATTTTGGTTTATTGCAGTAAATGTGTTTAGGTTTTTCCAAATAAAAATGAATTCAAAATCATGCGAGGAAAAATGTCCATAGGATTATCCATTAAATTGAATGCAAATGAAAGGAGTTCCGGCTTCATACTTAACTTCGTTATTAATAATAATTTTTAAATATTTAATATCTTATATAATTTAGAATTCGATCATTTACTATACTTGAGTTCTCATCTCGTGGTTCAAAGCAGAGTTTTTAACAAAGCTAAATGAATAATAAATTCATTAATTTTTTATATTTTGGTAATTTTATTATAGTTTTTTACTTGGTTTGGTATCTCATATTGGAATAAAGGTAACAGATGTCACATATAGAAAAAATTTAAATGAAATAGTAAAAATCTGATAGAATCTTCAGTTTTGAGTATGTGGCGATCGCACATACAACATTAAATCCAGTACATTCCACCAGATGGCAGCACAATACCAGGGATCTCACAAGAGATGTCAAATCCAACATAGACACCAGATGGCAGTACCGCACCAGTGATTCAGGGAAAAAGAACGAACTGTCAGTCGGACTGAAAACTCCGACCGAAGCTGTCGTCACTATCGCGCCCTATATGTATCACATTTGTATATAGTGTTTTATTAAATATCGTTTATGTTTATAACCTTCTGATGGATCTTTTTCGTTTATTGGCTTTAGTTTAAGATGTTATCAGGCCGATAGATCGTGCATACTACAATTAGCCAAATTGGTGACTCTTAGAAGATAGAACACGTGCATTTATTCTCGAACCGAAAAGCATTCGCTTCCACGGACAGTTAGTTATCCGTTTCGATCGTGTAGCTGCCTTCTAATCTGATAATATATCATCTTTCAATGGCTCGCCATATCATCGTACGTGAAATATTCATCATTATTTCGACTGAAAATCAAGGAATTTGTGAATTACGACAGATCGCCCTCACCGATGAAAATACTCGTGCTGGTGCCAAACTGCTTTCGTTTTAGCGGACAATACTGTTTTACTGAACGTGTTTGTGCTCTACTAAAGGTGCTTTGTGCTTTATCGTTGCCGACATCGTTATTTATATATATTTTTGTGTTTCTTACCGTTTGAATTCCATGCGTACTTCAATCATCTTAAGTAAGCTCGTTCCATTCTTTTCATTTTTTCATTATTGCCATCGGATCGTTAAACGCTAATTTATTTCATTCCATATTTTGCTATCCATTTTTATTTATTTGTGTTATTTTTCATGCCTTGCTATTTTTTTTCTATTCCTTTGTTTCATTGTGTTATATTACAAGTTACATATTCGCATTTTCTATTGATTGCTTAAAATTGTTGCTTTTTTTTAATTCATAATTTTTCATAATTGTATTGCATCATATGTACTTATTGGTAGCAGTCTTAATTTCCTTTCCTACATTTTGATTACCTTTTGATCATTGTTGTTAAGGTTGTCCCTGGGAAATTCATTTTTTTCTTGTGTTCTGATTTGTTTCTTGTATAATTTCTTGTGGCTCATTCCTATATTTCGTATCACCATGAGTGACGACGAGGTCGAAAAACAGGCTAGTGTGTCTCGTGTTTCTGTCAAACCCCCACCATTTTGGAAAGCAAATCCAACCTTATGGTTTGCACAGCTCGAGGCACAGTTCTCAATTTCTGGCATTACTGAAGATTCAACCAAATTTAACCATGTAATTTCTGCGGTTGAATCTGACGTGCTCAATACTGTCTCTGACATTGTCTTGCAGCCTCCGACCAAGGATAAATACAAAAACCTTAAAGCTCGTCTAATAGACTTGCATTCAGAAAGTGAAGAATCCAGACTCCGCAGACTTTTGCAAGGCCTCGAACTTGGCGACCAACGCCCCTCACAATTGCTTACCCGTATGCGTTCCCTTGCTGGCGCAACGGCAGGAGAAGCTATTTTACGATCCTTGTGGCTTTCCAGACTTCCTACAAGCACGCAAAGCATTCTCGCTGCACTTAGTGATGATCTCCCTCAACTTGCCGCAGTAGCGGACAAAATTTCAGACCTCACTAATGCTTCAACCATAAATTCCACAAGCTTGCAACCATCTCCTCCGACGAGCACCCTTGAAGCACAAATATCGCAATTGACTAAACAAGTGAGCGAACTCTCAACCATTGTTCATCAAAACGCACGTTCTAGGCAAAATCAGCGCCACTATAGAAATAACAGCAGGCGACGTAGTCCATCCAGGGGACGGAACCGCCAATACAAAGAGCCCTCCAATAATTTATGTTTTTACCATACAAATTTTGGATCAAAAGCTAAAAAGTGTACACCACCTTGCTCCTTCCGTCAACCGGAAAACTAGCATCGCGGTCACAGGTGGCCACGATGGCTGACCGCGGCACTTCCCGAATTTATGTGGTCGACAATGCTCTAAACATGAAATTTCTTATTGACACTGGGGCTGACGTGTCCGTCATTCCTCGCCCTAAGAATTTTAATACCCAAAGAGAAAAACTGACTTTATATGCAGCTAACAACACTCCTATTCCAACTTACGGAACGAAGTTATTAACTCTCAACTTAAACCTACGAAGATCATTTTCCTGGCCTTTTATAGTCGCTGACGTCTCAAATCCTATCATTGGTGTTGACTTTTTGAGACACTTCAACTTACTTGTCGACGTCCGGCGCAGGCAACTTCTGGACCCCACAACCAACATCTCGGTCACAGGAAAAATTTCTACGGAGCCACTTCAGAAAGTTATGTTAATAACTGAATCTTCAAAATACCACAAACTTTTGTCTGCTTATCCCGCTCTTCTAAACACCTCGGGTCTCAATGGTGATAGGCCCAGTTACGAGGTATATCACCATATTGAGACCACCGGCCCTCCAGTTTTTTCCAAGCCCAGACGTCTCAGCACCCCTCTCCTAAATTCGGCAAAGGAAGAATTCCAATTCATGCTACAACAAGGCATCATCCGTCCATCCAAAAGTCCTTGGGCAAGTCCTTTGCACATGGTTCCAAAGAAAAGCGGTGACTACAGACGCCTGAATGCTGTCACAGTTCCGGACCGCTATCCTGTCCCACACATCCAGGACTGCACACATCTGTTAGCTGGGCGAAAAATTTTTACCACTCTCGATCTCACACGCGCCTACAACCAGATCCCTGTTTTTCCTGACGACATACCAAAGACGGCGGTGACGACACCTTTTGGACTCTTCGAGTTTGTTTTTATGCCATTTGGCCTCCGAAACGCTGGGCAGACCTTTCAGAGATGCATTAACAATGCTCTTCAAGGTTTAGACTACTGCATTGCCTACCTTGATGACATCCTGATCGGTTCTACAAACGAAGAGGAACACATTTCTCACTTGAAAGAAGTCTTTAATCGCTTGCAACACTTCGGTTTCACACTCAACCCATCTAAGTGCATCTTCGGCCAATCAGAAATCAAATTCTTAGGTTGTCTGATCACCCAAGACGGGGTTCGCCCACTTCCTGAAAAAGTTGAAGCCATATCATCTTTCCCAAAACCCCAAACTGTGGCCGAGCTTCGACGTTTCCTGGCCATGATTAATTTTTACCGAAGATTCTTACCAGCAGCCGCCCGCCGACAAGCTCCTCTCACTCATTTCCTAAAAGATAGCAAGAAGAAGGACAATCGCCCAGTTGTGTGGTCCGAGGAAGCTAGCGCAGCTTTCGAACGCTGCAAAGAGGACCTGATTCAAGCCACTACCTTGTCTTATCACACAGATAATGACAAACTCATTCTTGCAACCGATGCTTCAGATATGGCCATTGGCGCCACTCTGCAAGCTGAAACTCCACACGGCATCAGACCCCTCGCCTTCTTCTCAAGGAAGCTCACTTCTACGGAAACTCGATACAGCACATACGATAGAGAACTTCTAGCCGTCTATGCAGCTGTGAAACATTTTCGACATTCCTTGGAGGGACGACAGTTCCAGATCCAGACAGATCACAAACCTCTCACCTTTGCCTTTACTACAAATTCCTCATCCTCTCCAAGACAGCTCAGGCAACTGGACTTCATCGCACAGTTCTCCACCGATATTAAACATGTCAAGGGATCGGAAAACGTCGTGGCAGATACCTTATCACGCATACACGACATTACCATTCCTTCTGCCATTGACTTCTCGTCCATCGCAGCAGCACAGGAGAATGACCAAGAATTACAGGCACTTTTGTCGAATCCTAGTGCCAGCAGTCTCAACTTTCAACCCTTGAAGTTAGACCCACAAACTTCAATCTTTTGTGACACATCTCAAGGAACTGTTCGCCCTTATCTACCTGCATCCTTCCGGCAACCTGTTTTTCAGCAACTCCACAACTTGTCACACCCTGGCATACGGGCGACGAAAAAACTTATTCAACAGCGATATGTATGGCCATCTATGCTCAGTGATATAACTGCCTGGACTAAGGCATGCCTCTCTTGCCAAAAGTCCAAAGTTCAGCGTCACACAAAGAGCCCGATCCAAAAAATTCCTGTGCCAGACAAGCGTTTTGCTCATGTCCACATCGACATTGTTGGACCGCTATTACCATCAGAAGGCTCAAGATATATTCTGACATGCATAGACCGCTTCACCCGGTGGCCAGAGGCAATTCCCATAGCAGATATCACTGCTGACACGACTGCCAGAGCCTTCTATAATCATTGGATAGCACGTTTTGGTGTTCCCGAACTTGTTACTACTGACCAGGGGCGACAATTCCATTCGAATCTCTTCAAAGCACTCACCAAGTTACTTGGAATTCAGCGCATCAGGACGACTCCGTACCATCCGTCATCCAACGGAATCGTGGAGAGATGGCACCGCAGTCTTAAGCAATCGCTCATGGCTCATATGTCACAGTCACAGCGTTGGACCGAAGCCCTGCCGACTGTCATGCTCGGTCTACGTTCTGTTTTTAAACCAGACCTGCAATCGACTTGTGCAGAGATGGTCTATGGAACCACCATTCGCCTTCCAGGTGATTTTTTCAACCCAGCATCGGTTAGGCCATCACCGGATACTCCTGACCATTCATTCTTACAAGATCTTAAAGAGCAGATGTCAAAGCTGTCACCAACCCCTGCATCGAGACATCTCTCTTCCACGCCTTCCTTTTTGTACCGTCAGAACTCTCCTCATGCACTCATGTTTTTGTGAGGCATGATGCTGTCAAGCGTCCTCTTCAACGCCCTTACGATGGACCCTTTAAAGTCATCACTCGTCACGAGAAAACTTTTCTGCTGGACGTCAACGGTTCCCAAACCACCATCAGCATTGACAGGCTGAAACCAGCATTTCTTCTCCCACCTTCGTTCAACGAGAGTTCTAACGGGCAACAAGATGTTCCACACACTCCAAGTCCTGTTCAGAACACTACGGCTGAGACGTGTCCTGTTCCCGCTAGCAACCAACCTCCAACTGTCATCACTCGTTCAGGTCGTCGTGTACGATTTAATCTTCGATACTCCTCTTAATCGTGCATCGCACTAGGGGGAGTACTGTGGCGATCGCACATACAACATTAAATCCAGTACATTCCACCAGATGGCAGCACAATACCAGGGATCTCACAAGAGATGTCAAATCCAACATAGACACCAGATGGCAGTACCGCACCAGTGATTCAGGGAAAAAAGAACGAACTGTCAGTCGGACTGTAAACTCCGACCGAAGCTGTCGTCACTATCGCGCCCTATATGTATCACATTTGTATATAGTGTTAATTAAATATCGTTTATGTTTATAACCTTCTGATGGATCTTTTTCGTTTATTGGCTTTAGTTTAAGATGTTATCAGGCCGATAGATCGTGCATACTACAATTAGCCAAAAGTATCTGTAGAGAAAGTTAGTGTATTCTAGATTTTCCATTCCACTATTGGTAGAAAACAATCCCCATATTTTCCCCTTAAATATTCTGTTGCCGAAAAAATTTAATATGCCAATGGTGGAAAAGAAATTTTTTAAGGAAAGTTCCTTATTGTTCAAATTAAGAGTTCTAAGTTTGGCTTTATAAAAGTTTTAGCTTCACTGTTAAGTAGCAGAATATAAAAGAAAGCAGAGTAAAATTTAAATGGGTGATAAGAAGGTAAAGATATAAAAATTAAGCAACAAAAAATTAAGTCAACTATGTCACCAAAAAATTCATTTCTATGAAGATTGTTTCTTTTCTACATTAAAATGTAAAGGAATTTTGTCCCGTAAGATCAAAACGTGATTTTTCCAACTAATTAAATGACTTACTTTCATGGAAAATGTGGCAACAGTTACATATAAATAAAAGTTTTTGCTTCCCGTCAAGAAGTAAATTAATCAGGTGGTTAAAAAGTTTATGGCTAAACTGAGTATTACGGACAGACCTCAATTTTACCCGGTTTAGATATAGTGCCGGAATTTCAATACTGTCTTTTATATTCGTTTTGTATTTCGCTGTGAATATAGCGTAGGAATTTCAATCCTTACTTGAACTTGGCGAAAAAAATCCAAAAAATCGCCAAACTTCGGCCGTATTACTCAGTTTTACCTTTATCTTTTATTTTCAGTTTTCTAAAATTAAAAGAGTGTTAAATTGATTAATTTAAGCATTTCGATGCAAATTTGTATTTTTAGAATTGTTTAATAAAATTATTTATGCTCTTATAATTGTTTTGATATATTTAATGTTTAGTGATTATAAAAATAACGTGAAGCTTTGTCATAATTGTTACATCATCATCGTTTCTTTCTGAATTCATAAATTATTTTTAATTTAATTCTTAGGTATAAAATACAATAAAATTTTGAAATATTATGATTTTTTTCAAAAAGAAACTCATTTTAATTATCATTGTTAGAATTTAATAAAAATGTATTAAAAAAGCTCTAAATTAACTTGCAATTATGTAAAATCTGAGGTTGCTGATATAGACGAAATAACAAAATCCGGTTGCTGTGTAGAAGCGGGTACCCCGTAGTTTGGCAAAAACTTTGACGTTAAAATTTTATTTCTGGTAACCTTGGTATTTTCAGCGCTTTAACTAACGTTGTTTCAGGCCATTTTGTTATTTACATTTTCTGGCGCCTATATTAATGTCAAAAATTTAAAGGCTATCCAATAGTAAACTTACCAAAAATCTAGATCTCCATAAAGTTTGCCGAAAAATTCATCAAATTTAGAAATTTATTAAAAGGATCTGCCATTTTGAAATATATTTGTTGTATCTTTGTAATATTTTTTGAAGATTAAAAAGGTTATCTTATTTTTAATATATTAAGTATTCACCTTTTAAAGAATTAAACTTTAAAAAACTAGTTTATATATAACCTAATAATCAAAATATATTCTTTAGAATGGACAATCCTAAATTTAATTCTATTCTCTGTTAACAACAGGAATTAGAATTGAATTTTACATGCATGTCAACTGAATTGGATTCTTTAGTTTCACCCATGTATTCCTTTGTAACACACAAATAGATTCTAATATATTTTAAAAGTTGAGGCAAAAGGTAATATCTATATACCTGATTGCTGTTTGGGAAAACATTTTCTTTGTGGGAAAACTTATGACTAATAATTAACCAGTGGCAAAAATCCATCAAATTAAATTTTTTGTGATACATTTTTGGATTTTATGATTTTTCCCTATTTAATATATATTTCAGATATCTATTTAACTACATCAATAACCAGATATCTATATAACTACATCAATTCCATTAATTATTGAAGTTTTGGTATTTTATATTTAGTAATTTTATTACCAAGTAGAATATGTGTGTAAGCCAAATCTTTAAGTCAGTTCAAAAATTAACTTTCTTGGGCATGTAATAATGTGGATAAATACATTTTTTGATAAGAGCTAAACTTGTTTGCAGATATAAAACATCTTATAAAAACACTAAAAAAATATTTATGGGAAGGTTTTGTGGTTTATTAGACAGCATTGACCCAACAACATTGCTAAATGTGTATTGTGCATTGCATCATTTTTAAAAAATAATTTCTATTTAACAGTTGAGAAAATATCCAAGGAGGTATCAATGAAAATGCATATTTCATAAATGGATAGATTATAATTTAATTCTTTCCATTGAATCAGTGACTTCAATAATTTATAATACTACATATTAAAATTTTAAAAATAATTATTTTTTAATCTTAATTTCATATTATAAAGCTGACAGTTGCAATTTTTAATACAATGCTTATATGTATAACCACTGGGAGTAAAATTTACTAAAATGTTAGTTAAATCACACTTCTAAAAATATTGAATTCAAATAGAAATAATTTTTTCATTGATGATTTATTTCATTGATGATTGAGGATTTCATTGATCATTTTATGATTTTCATAAATTCAAATAAATTATTTAATTTATAATTTTTGAGTTATAGTTTCTTATTAGAATTAGATTAATAAACTTTTAAAAGATGTGTTGAAAATGTTTGGTACACAGTTACATGAAAATTATAAAATAATAAATAGTAAAGGAATAAAAATTGACAATCTCTAAAATTTTATTTTTTAGATTTATTGAAAGATGAAATTTTTAGTAGTGGATATTTGAAAATACAATTGCTGTTAATGATTGTTCATTAAAGATAAATATTTAACATCAACACAAAACAAAAAATGTTTTTTCTTGTTAAAAAAATTAGCATTAGAAGCAAAATTGTTGAAAATTACATTTTACACATCACAATTTTTCTTCTGCACACATACATGCACATATATTATAAATATAGTACATGCTCTTGGTCTAAACTTTTATGTCCTTTAACATAAAAGTTTAGACCAGGAATCACAAAATCATCAGTCATGGGAGTTACTAAAGGCTTATGAGGGCATTTTTGATCTATCATATGAAAGCCTTGTTTGGCTAACCTTGATTTCATAGTATGCTGAAATTATTTCAGTTATGGGGTTTATCAAATCATCTTTTATAGAGATTGATAATAAGAGTTCTCTGTTATTGAGCATTTTGATTTTCAAAAAAATAATGCTAGGGGACCTGAAACTGATTGATTTTCAAAATGAATTATCTGGAAAATAGTTTTCTTTACACTTTGAACATATTTGCCCCTTGTTCTTAAAGAAAAAATTCAATTTGTTCAAATTTTTCTCAAAGAGAAAGCAATGATGAGCTTTGTGAATAAGCATGGAATTTATTTACTCAGTGTGAAACTTAATGAATTTTAGTACAAAAAGACGACTTACTAATGAGCATCTGGGCAATTTTATTCAAATGGCTGCCACTACCTACTTCTCTTATATTAATAAATTTATTCATGATAAAAAAAATGATTTACTGTTCTTATTAAAAATATGAGTCTGATAAAAAAAAAGTCCTACATTTATTACTCATTGCTAACTATACTACAGTTTCTTTTTTTACTTACAAATGCAGTAACTTTCTAATATTAGTGTAGTTAAAATTTTATATTTACTTGAAATGTAAGTTTATAGGCAATAAACAGATTTTTTTTAAAATCTAATATTTAAAAAAGTTGGCAGTTTTACTTGGTAGGATTAAAAAGGGTATGGCAGTTCAGAAGCTTCATAAATTAAGCAACCATAATTTAGATCATTTGACCTGATTAGTGATACCTTGTTAATGGTTGAGATTTATGCATTATGGTAATTCAGAAATTATGAATTTATTTGTATAAGTATTAACGTGTTTTATCTTGACTTCCATGAAAGCTCATCAATTAAAATATAATTAAAATCATTATTTTCTAATATAAATAACAAAAAATTCCACATTTTGTTTTAATGCATTTCTAATTTTGGTATTTTTCCATTATACCTCCGCTTTTGATCCTAAAGATATAGCATGTTTTTTTACATAGAAGTGGAAAAATTATAACATAGATACAATGATTTTATTGGATTAAAATTTTATTTTAAATTTAATGTATATTAAATACATTTTTTTGTGTAAAAATTGACTAAAAACTGATAAACATGCTGAACAAAGCTAAAGCTAGTTGGTGCAAAAGATAGCTTCGTGATAATTTTGTCAATTAAAAGAAGCATTATGATCACAAATCACCAAGGGCAAAAAACTACTAAATAAAGCAAAATTTAATTTTGTTTCATTGAATAAAAAATAATATTACATTATAGTTACACAATCAATCACCGATGCAAAACAGTTTCTCTCAGAAACAAACATTGGTGTTAAATAAGTTTTAGCAATAAGGGATAATTCTTTAGTTTATAAAATGTTTGTAATATTTTTAGTAGTTTTAGAAAGCATTAACATTTTTGAACAATACATGATGCAAAGGGAATATTTATGACAATTTACGATATTTTTCTTTCCCATTACAGCAGTTAGTAAAAGGAGTGATATAATAGAAAAAAGTATCCTAATTTCTAATTCCTTGGTTTTTCTTCATTCATATCTATAATAATTAACACTGCAAAGAGTCTTGTTTTTCAAAAATGCTTAAAGTATCGATTATAGAATACTTTTAAAAATCAATTTCACAAATCATTTGTTGCTTCTATTACCTTCAATATCAACTGATTCACTTATCATAATTTTTTTAAGTTAATTGATTTGGGCAAAAATAAATTAAGCAATTCTTGCTTATAGAAGAATAAATTCAAGAATAATTAAATTTTTATTTTCAGCAACAAAGTGTGGAAACATCCACCCATCCATCTATTGCTCATGTCCTTTTCAAAAATGACAAAACATTTACAAAAACAAAAAATTTAAGGAAGTTTTAAGTGAGAGTTTAAGAAAGCCTAAAATTGGAATTTTCATTCCAATTGATATCTATTTAGGAATTTTAACTTTTTAAATTTGTTTTAAAAATATTAAAAGAGCAAACTGAGATTAATTATAAACCTATTTTTTCATTTTATGTTTCATGATAAGCAAATGCTTATTTTTATTAATTAACAAAGTAACTTCTAATTTCATAGCTTTAAAAACCCTCGTTCGTTTGATGGAAATTTTATTATGAAATTATTACTCAAGATTCAGAGCTGTTTTATACAAGGTTCTAAGATATTAACATTATATTTATAATGTTAATATCTTAAAAATATCAAGCAACAAATATCAAACATGTTTCTTAAAAATAATAAAGTTTTTTTAACTATGCAGATGAAACATAAACGAAATACCATGTGGTTTAGTGCAGTTGCAAAACTTGCTTCATTAAAATATATTATATAAAAAATTAATCAAGAATGATTTTTAAACATATTAGTACTAGTATCTTTAGTTTTGTGTGTGCAATATTAATAAAATTATTTTAATCTTTGTGTGCAATAATAAAAACAATATTTTTTGAATGACACTTATATAATTTTTTTCCTTTCCTTTCTATGCATAGAAGTAAAGTAATACAAAACTATTTTTGAAATTTTTTGATTGATGCTGAGAGTATTATCTTCATTTTCTAGACGAGCCTTTCACATTGGTTAGTATTTTATGAAAATTTAAAAAATTCTTTTAATTTATGCAGTCTAAAACTTATCAATCTTAAAGATTAGTTTTACAGTATTTTATATTAAAGATACACACACACAATGCTGTATTAAAATGGTAATTATAATAGACTTCAGTTTATTAGATATTAGTGGATAATATATAAAAATTATATTTTATATAGTTTTCTCATTGGATGTGCTGTAAAATTCTCTTGCCATTCTCAGAAACTTCATGTAATTTATCCTAGTACTGTTTTAATGTAACTCAATTTTAGTTTTGAATAGACTAAATTTTGTCAGAATTTATTTGAAAGACTGTAAAAATATTAAGAGAAAAATAAAGATTCTAATTTCTTGTATAATATATTTATTTATGTTGTAATTAAATACAAAACATATATGTATCTCTTGTTTATTAGAGAAAAACCTATAGATTTCTCTTTTTAGTGTTGAAAAGCTCATTTTATATAAGCTTTAGTTAATTTTTATTTTACATTATAGAATGTAAAATAAAAATTAACTGCTTTACTGCTGTTAACTGCTTTGCTGCATTTTCATTTGACCATTTTCCTACATTAATATTCAATATTTAAGAATATTTCACTATTTTCCCCATTGAAGTATTGATTAAAATTCTATTAAATACCAAAGTCAGTCATTCCACTTCCAGAATGAAATGTATGATGGATTTTAAAGAAATATGTCACAAAGATATTACATCTAATTACACTGGTGTACGAAAAAACTTTCTTTCACTAGGACTAAATAAATGGAATCTTATTAACTTTCCCCTGCTGAGTTCAAATATACTCAGATTTTCTCTTCAGGCTAGGTTTTTTGTAGCACATTTTTAAAGTTAGGAAAAATTTAATGACAAATACTCATTTAATTCTGACTCACCTAAAAAATTTTATTTTTGATGTATTTTGCATTAGGAATATCCCTTTTCATAGACCAGTAGTAATCAGCCAGCATACTGGGTCTCCACTTGCATTGGTACTTCTTTTTCATGCTCGCAATCTGCTAATGAAAATGCTCATCAGAGACATTTTTAAGATTTTCAGGGAGAAAGAGTCTACATAGGAATCCGAAAAGTGAACTTTTAAGAATGTGTTACTGTTCATTCCTTTGTATGAATCCAGAAGATCACTCACTATTTTCTTGTTTATTATTGCTAAGAAATCCATAAATATTTTTCAATGATTTCCAAGCTGCATTTTCCAATGGATTTAACAGTTTTACAAAATGTTCATCATGCAATATTATTGATTTTATTTGTGGCCATATAAATCTTTTTTCAATTTTGTATTACTTATTATAGGAAATTTAGAATTCAGATTCATAACTACTACTAGATAAAAACTGCCTGTGTAACTCATTTTCATCTGCCACTGTTAAAACAAGTAAATATTTAATTTTCTGAATCAATCCACTGACAAAGATACATACATATGTGTGTTTGTATGCATGTATGTATATATACTTACATACATAAATGGGTATACCAACTCAGTTTACTCTTTACAAATATGATTTTATTCTTCCCAGAGGGATTTTTTATACCCAGAAAGATTTTATTTCTGAAAATTTTCATTATTATCTAAATCTTTACAATAGCTTCAAAGATGGAAAATTCAGTAAAAAAGAAATTACTCTGAATTTCAACTATTGAAATAACTGGGAAAGAATGTGATGCTATATTAGTTTATTTGCTGTAAATATTAAGTTCATCGAGGAAATTTATACAAATTGACAATATTTATGAAGCATAACACAGATAAAAGTTATTGACATATATAACCTATCTTTCCTGATACTATTTGGCAAAGCCTGTATTTCCAGCAGTAATTGTGACAAATTTTTGTCACTTAAATTTTATTATTTTAAAGATTATTTTTGGCTATACGTATTCTCCAGAATTTGATTTTGAAATAATTTATATTATCCAATTTCTAATGTTAATCAAATTTTTAACCATTCAAGTTATTTGAATTCAAATATGCAATAATAAATTTATTTTAAAAAGTTAATATAATCCAGAAATTATAAAAATGATTCAACTTGATCATAATTTTCCATCTTTACTCCTAGAATTGCAGAAGTTTGAACTTACTTTATGAAGACAAATTTCTTTTATTTTTAATTATTGTTTAGCTGAAAATCAATAACCACAAATTTATTAAATCTATATTAATATTCCCCAAATCCTAAACATGCTAGTTTAAAATATGCTAATTTATGAAAATTAACATGTTAATCAAATAAGAACACAGTTGTGAAAGGAAATAGTACAATAATGAAAAAAAATATTGAAAGTGGAGGCCTTTAATGCTTAGGATGCAGAAATTAATAAATTACAAATAAAAAGAATTGTTTTATTAACTTCTATATTTCATAAAGTTTGGTTCCATATATTCCATTTTCTGCATCCAAATGCTGTGTGGTTAGTGTTCCTGACTAATGAGCTGTGGTTCCTGGGTTCATATCCCGGTTCAGGCATGGGTATTACTTTCTCTCTGTGTTTCTCTGCCCTTTCTTCTAAGATGATGTCTGAATGTGACCCACCCTATAAATGGGTTTGTGTTGGTATGGTGTGGGTAATGCTACTCGCCTCTGTGAATTGGTTCACCAGTTCCCACTGAGTAACGACAACTGAGTGGCAGCACCTTGTGGTGAAGGGTTAGTCAAACAAGTGCCCGTCGTTATTAACAAAAATAATAATTTTCTTGATCCTGTTTTAGAAAATTCTAAAATTTAGTTTTGAAGTATAGATCATGTTTGTGATAATCTGTTCTTTTACACTTCTCAATTTCACAGACACACAAAATTGAAGTGAATAGTTAAACTTATGAGTATTATTAATCTTTCAAGATTTCACTCACTTTAGATTTTTATTCTACCTTTCTGATCTTTCTACTATAACAACTAATAAAAATAACTTTTGGATGTAACATCAGATGTAGAAGATTGCAGATGTTAAATTCATCACAACACAATGCTTAACAAATTATTAACACAATATTCAATGACCAATTTTTGAATAAAGAATTTTTTTAATAGTTCCATTCCCATTTATTTTTATAGAATGAATTGAATTGCAAAGCCAATGAACTTGTATTTTTCAGTTTCTAGTATTCCTTTTAGGTATTAGTTTTTTTCCATTAAAGTGTAACACTTACAGTTGAATATTAACCAGAAATTTTTTGTGTATTCTGTAATATATGATTTATGTTGTTCATAATTAAGGAATTTGTTTAGTAATAATACAGTTTGTTAAAATACTTATTTGCATTGATTCACTCAATAAGTACTTTTAAAATTGATTAAATTTTATGTTGTTAGTAATTTATGCATTTAACCCTGTTTTGTAATTAAAGTAATCTCTGTATTAAATCTTATTTATTTTACTTGACTACTAATTATTTGTCTCCTAAACTTAATTTCATTTATATAATTATTTTGTTTTTGATTGATAATAAAAGTTATATTATCTGTATTTTTTAATTTGTGTTATTTATTATTGTTATTATTATTTTAGCAAATGTATTGTTATTTTATATATTTTTATTTTATCCCTTTAGGATTTAATTTCAGGCCTGCAATGGGTCCCAAAATAAAAATTGGTACACATAATGGGACTTTCCATTGTGATGAAGTTCTTGCATGTACTATGTTAAAATACGCTAAGGAAGAATTTAGCAATGCTGAAGTAGTAAGGTAATGTAACTACATATATATGAAACATTTGTACTAGAATGTAATTGTTTTATCTTAGTTGCAAACTTAGAAATTTATCCTCTAAAAACTTCTTAGATAATTATAATTGTTATAAAGCTGATGATGCTTCATATGCAAATGAAATGAATGCTGAAGCTTTGTTTGTTAGTTTTTATCATTCATTTGATGTTATTTAATACAGAGTTTAAAAATATGATAGTATGAAATTTTCTTTTCAATTCAAAATTTTAAATTAATGAAAGTCTAAAAAATTTCTTAACAATTCTACTAAATTCTAAGTTTATTTTTTCTTTATTAAATACTGCAATTTTTTTTAAACATATAAGAGTTTTGATTTCTATAATTCCAGGAGTCATTTTCTAAAATATCTGAATTTTGGAAAATAATTATCTATGAAACATGTTTGTCTTCCGATAGTTCAGTAAAACTTTTTAAAATTTATTATAACTGCTAATGTTTTCATATATCTGTAATGTGAATAAAACATTTTTTTTAATAAAAATTTGCATTTTAATTGGGCAGTGGCATCTACCTTAAAAAACTTCAGTGTAGCATGATCTAATCCCCAACTGAACCAGGCAATAAAGATAAATCTATAATGTAAATAAACTGCATTTTTATGAAAACTCAAATTATAATTTTTTGGGCAATGGCATCCACCTTTAAAAAAACTTGAGTGTAGTGCAATCTAGTCCTGATTTAAGCAGGGCAATAAATCTAAATCTATAATGTAAACCTACATTCTTACAAAAACTAAAATTTCTAATTGATCAATGTTACCATACTGAATAAATCTAAATACAAATATATAAAATATTTATAAACATTACTTAATATATAACATAAATATATATATCATGCAATAACAACATTAATTAAATACATAATATAAAATAACTTACCTAATCATTGTTTGCAACATCATTAGCACCAGTTGAACAATAGAGAGATTTTATGGTTCCCAAAAATTCTGCCTCCGTGTTCTTGAGATGATTACATAGCCATACATACTCTGCTAGGAAAATAATAATTCATAATGAAAACAATGTGAAAATAAGTTTACTTTATAAACTTTCAAAATAAATTTTACTGAAGGAGCTTTAAGAATTCATTGCAAACTAATATTAAAAAATTTAGCTTTTAAAAAAATTTCAAATTAAATCATTCAAAAGCTTAATCCAATAGAAACAAATTATTAATCAAATGCTTCAAGAGTTCCTAACACACAAAACAAATTTTGCACATATACACAACCAAGTTATGTCGTAAGATAATAGTTATGTCATACCAATGCAAAAAAACATTCTAAGGCAGTTTGGCTCATCTTATCGCCTGCACAGGAACATAGGATTTAGCCAAAATTAAGTATTGTAATGTGTTTCTTTTACAAAATGTTAATTTAAATTGACTTATCTTTTTACATAATTAAATGTAGACTTGTTTCCATTGTGTCATTGTTAATTAATGATTCCTAAAATGATAAAAATCTACTTTAAAAGTTTTCTTTTTCATTATATTTTATAAGGGAGTTGAATAAAATTTTAATCATTTTTAGATTGTACTCCACAACTTTCTCTTTTTGAAATCATTTTACTTCAAAATATCAATTTATATAGTTTTGACTTAAAAATAAAAATTTTCATCTTTTTAAATATACTAAATATATACATGTTTATATCAAAGATAGTTTTAAGAATTGTGTATAATTTGAATTGCATGAATAAACTAATATTTAAAATTTCAGTTTACCAGCATTTTTTTTTAATCCAAACAGTTATTTAACTTAATCTAATCTTTAATGAAGCAGTTATAAATAAATAATCTCCAGATATGTTTTGAGACAAAAAAGTTTGGCTCAGAGGAGAGCAGCTGCGATGTCATGAAAAGCTTATGTGGCCTAATATTCTATTGTTTGTAAAGTTTCCTTTGTTAGAATGTTTGTAAAGTAGTTTCAATTGTTTGCTTGTAATATTTATTATTACTTTTTAGTTAACCACGACACAATTGTATAATTGTAAATTTCTCTTTGGGTTTTCTCCAATTAGTAAAGTTGATGAAATTTTGTCAGTTTAATTGATTTGTGGATTGGCTATTAAATAATACTCTGGATTTTTTCTTATCAAATGTCTATTGTTCCTACAAATACAATTACTTTAGCTAAGTGTTATTTGAAAAATGAATTTCTCCCCACTTTCTAGTTTTCATGCATTTTTTAAAAAGAAATGGATTTTTTTATTATCAAATCTGCAAATCATTTTAATGAATCACAATAACTCAAACATCTTTCTTCATATTAACATGAAATCAGTATAAACTCTTTCTGCAGATAATGCAACATTCTATTTTAATGCCTTTGTGTTCAGTGGCAGTTTATATTAAATGCATCACCTTTCACTGCAAATAATCTGTTATTAAGCTGTAAACTTGTTATTTATGCATACAATTTGTTATAAAGATCTATTCTTGGTGAGCAAAATAAAAGTTTGAAATATATTTCTATTGCATAGTGATAGTAGACTGATTTATTAATTTTAGTCCAAACATTTGATTGAATAATTGTAACTGGAAATATTCTAAATTTTTAAATTGTTTGTATTTCTGTTTTATTGAGTTTTCTCATTTTAACTGGAAGAAAAAAAATATTTTTAGTGAGCACTGTCCAAAGTTCTGTTAATAGCCAACCTTGTTTAAACTATTTAACTTAACGACTAATTTCAAAATTATATAATTCTTTTAAAGAAAATATTAAATTTCAGTTGATATATTATTAATAATTGCAAACACCAAATTTTGTTATAGGATGTTTTTTATAATATATTTATATTAATGATGAATTATTTATTACATTTATCTTACTCTTTACTTGCATTAATTACATTATATAAATAAAGAGTAAGATAAATTTAATAAATAATTTATTATTTATTTTTTGGTTATGTTTTATATGATGTGTATATATATTTGCATATAAACAGATAATAACTGTTCTGTTGAAAATGAATTGCATAAATATTTTTTTATAATTTTTTTGATATTAAACTTGTAAAATCATTGTGAAAACATAATATAAAATTATCAGTATTATTTTCCATGTCTACAATTATGTTTTATCTTTTTAAAGGTCAAGAGATATGAATATTCTGAATGACTGTGATATTGTTGTTGACGTAGGTGGAGTGTATGAACCAACTGCCAACCGCTATGACCATCATCAAAAGTAAGTTTGGAATTTCATTAAAACTATCAATGTTTTGTTAAAAATAATTTTTTACCAAGCTCTAACATTACTAATGTTTTAGTTATATCGTTAAAGTAACCTTAATGTAAAAACTGCTGAAAAGAATAAAAAGCTTTAATTGACATTAAGATATTTGTATAATGTATGAAATCTTAATCAAAATTAGGAATTTATATCACAGTATGCTGTTTGATAATCACTGTTTAACATTTTTCTACTAATTCTGTCTTGAACTGTCAGCTAAAAGGCAAGTACTCAGGTTTTCAGATGGAATGTTGGTTCAATTTTCAGTCATCAATATTTGTAGTGGCTTTTGGAATTCACTGTAAGCAATGAGCCCTCTTGTGTGGTTGTTTGTGAGTGGTTTTGTGTGAAAGAAATTGAGTGCCAGTCATATTTCTTTTGAATATATTCAAAAAAATTTTACTTTTTCTAAAATTTAATTAAATGTTTTTCTTCTCATAATTTCTATAGAATTTAAAATTAAAAAAGTATGGACATTACTTAATTTTTAAAATTCTTTTAGATACTCAGGTGCATTTAAAAGGAAAAAAAAAACTGCATTGAATTACAATTTAATAATATATAAAAGTTGCATTAAAATATATTTTTTAAAACTATTAAATCATATTTGTAAGCAATATTTTGGATATGAAGCAATTTTCACTAATGTTTTAAGTTGAAATGTTTATCATTGTATTAATCATTGGACTTTCTAAAAAATCAATTAATTTTTTTTGTTTTTCCCATTAATTTAAAGGACAAAACATTTAAATTTAGTTTCTTTTTAAAAATTAGTAAAATATATTTGTTTGTTGTTTTTCTAAATTTTAAAAATCTATTTCTTAATGCTTTTATAATTAATAATTGTAAAAAAAATAATTTTTGTGATTTGATTGTGTTTTTAACATTATAATGTCGTAATTTGCAGTAATATTTTAGCTGAGGAATTTTTTTCAGTTTTTGGAAATTACTAATTATTTGAAATAAATGCCATTTTATTGAAATATATAGCATGGGTTCCATCAACTTTATTAGAAAAAAGTAACACATGATTAACTATTTTCTCAAATTAATCATACATCCAGAATTTTTATTGCCTCATAAAAAGTTAACTAAAAATTAATTGAAGAAAATGAAAATTACTATGAAAGAATGTTATTTTAAATAAATGGAATTAATTAATTAACCAGAAAAATATTATAAGTGACAACAAACTGGAACTTTCTTTTGTATGCTGTACAATATGAATTGTGGTCCAACTGATTTAGTTCCTCTAACATGAAACATCTAAAATTTTCGTTCCAACTTTGTCTAGCGACAAAGTTAACTTTTCATCTGGCGCCCTTTACTACTTACTATGCCATTAGAAGAACATACAATTTTAACTCTTAAATTGCAACATTTTAGTTAAATGGTTTCTAAATAAATCAATAAAGATGAAATAAAATTGATATAACTATTATTCAAATATGTTTGAAACTTGTGACTGGAATCACACAAAACTTGTGCTATTCCAAATCAGCATAATAACAGTCATTTTTCCAAATACACAGTTTATGACTTTAGTTTCATGTTTGATTTTCATGTTCTGATAAAAGTTGCTATCCAATCAGTGTGCCCTACAGGGCTTTATTATTGTATTACTGCTGAATGAATATTGTGCTGTAAATTTTTCTTTTTTTATTATACTTAAATTTAAGTTTCATTTCTTTTTCAATTCTTTAAAACTTAGAATTAGTGTATGTATATTCAGCTTATAAAATTAGTTGTATTTGTTTTACATCTTGTGTTCAGTATAGTTCTGTGATTTATTAATATTTGATTTGCCTTGAATTGAATCAGATATTATTATGTAATATTGTTAGTGAATATTAATACTTAGTACTTGAAATAGTTGTTGCTGAATTTTCATTTTGTGATTGAATTCATTGATTTATATTTTAAAAGAATTTACACCAACTGATTTTTGATCTTTATTATCAAAATGATTGTATGAAAATTATTTCTCTGTAAACTGCTAAATAGTGTAACAAGTAGTTATTGTCATTCATTTTTTTCAGAATCAGATAAATATCAAAGGAAGTTTCAAATTAATTCCTGGTCAATAAAAAATGATAAAAGTTACATTAATTGCAAATCATTCTAATTTAAGTAGAATTTTAAGAGTTTTGCAAAGTTTTCAAATCAATATCTCTTTAAAAATCATTATTTACATATGTGCATTGCACAATTACTTTTCTTATATTAATAAAGGTGATTGTGCAATGCTAATCAGAAAACAAATAAAATTATTTCAGTTCTAAGTTTTTCACCTTAAGATTGAATATATTTTTGCTCTTACTCTTTAGGAATTTAATTAAAAAAATAATTAATATTTTTTTGTTTCTTCCCTTAGGATATTTCATAATCCACTCAAAGTTTCAAAATTAATTTGTACTTGTAGAATTCAAAATTATTCAGGGGCTTAGTTATTTTTGTGTATATAATAGCAATTTTGATGTTGAATGATTTAAAATTGCCTTTTAGTTTGACACTTTATTGTAGTACCATTCATAATGAAGGATCCATGTAAATGAGGTTTCAAATTTATTTAAAAATAAATTTGAAAGTACTCGCAATATGTTAAATACTGTATAGCTTGTTCTTGTTTCTTTAATGTTTTTGTGTCTCAACAATTAAAGTGTATAATATTAAATTATAATATTTATCAAATGCTTTATTCTTTTTTATTAAAAAAAATGTAACTTATATTTTAATTTTAGATCTTTTTCTGAAACAATGAATACATTAAACAGTGATTACCCTTGGACAATAAAACTTAGTAGTGCCGGCTTAGTTTATTATCATTTTGGACATCAAATTATATCTAGAATTTTAAAGTTGCCTGCTGATTCAGATGAAACAAAGGTTTTATTTCGTAAAATTTATGAAAATTTTATTCAAGAAGTTGATGCCATTGATAATGGTATTGATCCCTGTCAAGGAACAGATGTTGTGTAAGTATTTCTGTGCAGTTGAAATTTCAATAAATATTTATAATTGAAAATATATCTGTTACAAAATTAAATGTTCTTTTAAAGTATTATATGAAATAATTGTTTTATTTACTCTAGATGTTTAGAATATTAAAATTCCAGAATTGTTTTATTTTAATTTATGTATGAGAAATTTTCTAAAATATTTAGTTAAATTTGTGTGTGTTAAAAATAATATATGATGCATAATGTTTGTCAGAAATTTTTTTAATCAGTCTTGATAATGTGAAAAACAATTAGATTTAAATTATTGAATCTAATAGCTTTTCATTTCAGAATTTGTTTTCATATCACTCATAAATGAAGTGTCATTAAAACAAGTAGCTAATGCATTAATCTTCCTAACTTGATTTGATGGAACAAATTGATGAGATCATATTTATAGTTTATTTAAATCTACGAAAAAAAGGAAATTTTTTTAAGATGCCTTGACATGTAAAAATGTTAACTTTTGTTAAAGGTAACTTGCCTTGACTTATTTATTGTTAAAAATAAAATAACTTTCTTGTACATAAATTATACTCAAGAGTTTTTATTAATTTATATTTAAATTTCCATTCTAATGCCCACATACTGGTGAATATGAATCTATGTTTCTGTAAAATTTGATGTGACCGTAGCTCCTCTTAATTACATTATTTTATTTGTTGACTATTGCATTTGGTTTTCAAATCTCTATAATTACAGTTGAATTCTTAAGGTTTTGGTAAGCAGTTTCAAAACTCTGAGAAAATATTAGTAAATAAATCTGCAATGTGTGTGTTATCCTCTTAATTATGATATCAATTGTTTTAATAAATCTCTAATTTTAAAATATTGCAATCCAAAATGTGTTTTTATTAAAATATAATTGATTATTTTACCCATTGCTTTGGGAAACTATTGGAATTTTTAAGCTGTTGAAAATATTTTAGAATTAAATCATTTCCTGTCCATATTACTTAAAATTAAAGTGTTGCTATTAAAGGTAATACAAAGAATTAAAAGTTGCTTAAACTCTTTAACAATTATTCTTAATTAAATAAAGAAAAAACTTATAGCTCTTAATTTTTCACTTAATAATATCACTTAAACTAATTGAAGTTCTTATAATAATAAATTTAATATAGCAGTGGATAGCTGTAATATCATCTACGTGTGGCATAAATATCAAATATAGACAACAGTTTTTGTATATACAAAACAAAATGATTATTAATCAAATACCAGTATGCTTACTGTAATTTTCAAATTTGATGTATAGGTTTTTTTATATTTTTTATTTTGCTACTTGTATAATTAAATTATTTTTATTTTGTATCAAAATTGACCAGTAGAAGTTATTTTATTTTGATGTATAGGTTTTTTTATATTTTTTATTTTGCTACTTGTATAATTAAATTATTTTTATTTTGTATCAAAATTGACCAGTAGAAGTTATTTTATTTTGTATTTGATTCAAGAGAATTTAATTTGAAATCGAATTTCAATGTGTGATGAAAATGATTGTCTAAAAATGTTATCTGTCATTAATTATTAGAATATTTTTAAGTATAAAGATTTAAAAACTTGTATTTCTTGCATAAATTCTCTTATGAGAATTTATTTAATCTCACATACTGTAGCACTTAATTTTTTTTATAATGTGTAAAAAATTATTCTCTTATATTTAATGTTCTGAGATTTTTTTAAAGACTTAAATGAAACAAAGTAAATTTAAATAATTTATGTTAGTAATGTAAGGTAACTACATGATATGCCAAATTTTAAAAACCACTCCCATTTTAATACAATTCTGTTACACTATGGAAATATACAATGTGTTTAGCAATAGGATATGTATACTGATAAAATTTGATTTTATGTTGCTTAAAATGACCATGAAATGTGATTTGTGAAATCTAAAGTGTTCTTATATTTTTCTAATACTTCTGATTGCTTTAGTTTTCTCCTTGCTTATTTTTCTGTATAATTCTTAAAAAATAAGGAGCAACTATTTTTCAGTTTAAATATATTCAGGTAGAAAAAATATTTATAATTGCTTTATTTTATAGTTTAGTGTATTATACTAAATTATATTAATATTGTGAAATTATATTATAAATATGTTATAATTTATTGTAATTATACTTAATTGTAACATGGAAATCAAAACTATGCTTGATTATTTATTAACATAGTTTTTCTTTCAGATATAAAATACATACACATTTGAGTGCCAGAATCAAGCACCTTAATCCTGCTTGGAATGAAGAAAATCCAGATGAAGTATTTAATATAGTTTCTTATTATAAGGATAAATATAGCATGTTAATATTGTATTGCTTTTATTTATAGTTAATATTGTATTGCTTTTGTTTGTCTTAGTATTTGAGATTGATCCATATAAAAAAGTAATACCTTGCTTTTTTGAGTTACCTCCTTTTGAAATTAATTCCCTGTGAGTAAACAAAGTCCTAAAGGCTTTCTGGTTGGAGTCATAATCAAAGAATTATTTCTCATTCTAAAAGAACCTTAGATTATTATCCTTTTCAATAATTAAAAGTTTCTTTTAATTCTAGATAGAAAGCACTAAAGTTTTCAGTCGATCTTTGTAGAGCTTGGCTGTAAATTATTCTTAACCATTGGACCTAAAAGACTGCTGTGGGACTTCATAGCCAAAAATGCTTGTTTATTTGAGGCATTATAAAAGTCATAATTTCTGTATCATTCTTTGGCGACTCATAAATTTTCTCTCATTGATGTCTTAATACTGGCTTAGTCATCACAATTTTTTCAGAAGATGCCAAATTTTAAGCTGCTTTTCCAATTTTTAAAATATTGTTAAATAAACTGAAAATCCTTCTCATGAGAAAAATCTTTAATACTATGAATGAAAATGCAGTTTAGAGACATTGACATGATATAAAATTGTTGAAATTATCTAAGCATATACATATTGTCGAATTTATTAAGATTGGTCATATGGAATTAGCCACAAATGCAGAATGGACCATTTATTATTAAATTTAAAATTTTCAGTCTTAAACTTTTGAAAACTATAGGAAAAGGGATTGACTCAGCTTGAGATGAACAAACTGTGTATAGGAAGATTTTAAGATCTTATAAGTAACTCATTGGAGACTGATTGCAAAAAAATAGATCAAAATCGAAAAAAAAATTCTTAGGAAAACCTTGACTAATCTAGAGCTGTCATATCAAAAGAACAACTCTGTATGAAATCATGTATGTCATGATTAAATTGATAAGTATGATACATTTTCTGGAAATTATCAAAATGTGAAAGTTAATTAAATAAGTGAAAAATTATTCTATGTTATAATGATATTTATTTAAATTGATACAATTAATTGTTTGAGAATTTCTAAACATGAAATTTTTGAAAATTAAAGAAGTAAAATTTAAACAATATATTAAATTAAAAAATCTATTAACAGTGGATTGCAGTCCAAAATACTCCTTGGTAAGATGATTGCCTCTGAAATTAAGTTACTTAAATTCAAAATAAAATGTTGAAAAATCTAGATAATTCATTATAAAGATACTATTCAAAGCTCATTTTGAAATGTAGGCATTCAGAATTCATATTTAAACGTCATTAGGCATCAATGAAAAATAAGATTCACTACATTATTGAATGTACTTAAGAATGGGATGTACAGAAAAGTAAATCTGGATATCTGTGTATATTTTTCTGTGTTTAGGATAATTTCAAATGGTGGTTTTCATAAATAATAATAAAAGTCTTTGAAAAGAGTAGGTATTCATCTCAAACACTTTTTCTTTTATTTCTTGCTGCCAGCTAATGTTATTGAAATTCTTCATCATACTTTTATGCTTCCTTATCCCATCGTAATGCATTAGTTAAGAATAAACTTTCAGTGAATAAAAGTTTTCTTTTGGAAAAACCCTGTCTGATTTAAATCTGATTTTAAAAGAAAAAAATGTATAAGAAATGTATCCATGCGTATTATACCATATATTATGTATCCATGCAGAAAATCCCCATTATGCGAAAGATGTTTATATGAGAAATTCTTGAAAAGCTTTTTAAAGCTCTTTCAAATGCTTATGTGCTTATTAAAGTATGATGGAAAAAGGTTAAAAAAAAAATTATCATTACAAAGTAAAGTAAATAAATTACAAGAAAAATAATTTTTATAAAGGGAAAAACAGAAATAATTTACTTGATATTATTTAGGATGATATTTTTACAAAAAAATACAGCCTATTAAATATATATATAATTTTGAAATATTTTGATTTGATAAATTCTCTTTTTACAGTTTATTCAATGTGTTTAATTAAAAAATTCATAGTGACACTTATACATTGTTTGCTCGATTGATGTTTTCTTACTTCTTTCCAATTATTAATGTTTTCATTATATATTGTTGTGAAACTGGACTTGAAACAAACACTTTTATTTAACACAACATAAGAAAAATGTGACACTAGAAAAAACAAAATCACAAATATTAAACACCAACTGCATGTATGGCGATCTGTTGTTTATACTTGATTTCTTTGCATCCCAGAACAAACCCAGCAACTGATCTTGTATTTTCATAAAACAAAAACCGAGATCTTAACAAGATTGTTATGTTGATGTGTCATTTGTTAAATGGCATGATTCAAAGTAGTTAACACAATATTTTCAATTGCACTACAGCTCACCAAAAGTCAAGGCTGTCTCAACAAGCTACTTTCAGCGAATGCAATCAGGCATTATGGTCTGCTATTGGTTAATTTTTATTGTCTTTAGATCTGCTTCTATGCAATTTAATCATCTAAAGTGAGTTCCACATTTTCAAATCACATTTTTAACAAATCCAAGTTATCACATCTAAAAATATGCCAAAATCATTTGATGTGATAAAATGTAATTATTCAGACAATATTTTACTGATTTTTTTGTTTTAAAATTTAAAAACTTCTACTTTAGTAAATTTTTTTGATTTGTAATGTTTTCTAATAATTATTATTCCAAACTGCCCAGTTTTTTATCATCTGATTCTATGAATTGTCTTTAGTTATTCTTTTATAACTGAATAAGTGTTTTGATAAATATATTAATAATGGGCTCATTGAATTTTTCAGTTGCATAAACGTTGGTATATGTACATCTTGAGTAATAAGAATTTGTGTAAAGTTTGTCCATGAAAATTATGGAAAATTATTTTTGTAATTTTTGCAGAGCTTTTTTTGAAATGTTATAGTATTTTAAAATCTTTTGTTTGAATATAGAAAAATTTGTATCATGCAAAAAATGTAATGGCAATATGTTTAATACAATATCTATTTATATCTTTTATCAGACTGCATGTTTCAACAAGGCCTGTAAGCTAGCAGAGCAAGAATTTTTAGATAGAGTTATGTTTTATGGTAAAACATGGTTACCAGCTCGAGAAATCGTTAAAGCAGCTATTGAAAAAAGAACATCGGTATGACTTTAAACTATATTATTTTGAGAATTTTTTCTTTGCTTGCTAATTATTCATATTAATATTTTAGAAAAATTTATATAACAAATTCATTTAACTTTTTAAAAAAAATTATTTACACTTAGATAAATTAATTTAAATTGTTATTTCCATGTATTACTAATTGTATTTTAAATTTTATTTAAAAATTGAAAAATCTTTTGTTTGTTGAAATTATTATTATTTTTGACCAAAACTTTTGTAAGTAAGAAAAAAGTTTACAAGAAATATTTTTTATGCTAATTATTTAAATGTAAAAGTTATAGAACTATAATTTTTTCATATTGTACTACAAAGAGGATTTTATTGAGATGTATGTTTCTAGTACCATTTGTTAAAGTATTCCATTGTTTCAAATGGGAGTAATACACTGAAGAAACATTGAATTCAGTAAGACTAGCATTATACAAACATAAATTATATGTCAGGTGGGAAATGGAAATGACAAATACTAGTTTGATGCAATAAACTGTGTTGTTCCGAATACCAGTTGTAGTTAAGAGCAAATTGGGTAAGAGAATCTATTCAAGTATTTTTGATCAGAGGCAAATAATACAAACACTGATTTGCACACATCACTATAAGTAACCTAACATGAGTATATTGATTCTGTCAAAAACATTCCTACCAGGATAAACTGGCTTTATCAATAAAAAATAAATGAATTTTATCAATAGAGAGTTGCAAACATTTTGCAAAGGATAACTAGGACATCTGGAGAATAGGTCACATGTCAGTTGAGATGAATGGTTAGCACTCTGGTCTTCATTTCAATAGTATGTAAATTTGATTCCCATCTTGGCCATGGATGTTAATAACATGTTTGTGTTAAAAATTGCTTTTGTTTTATGCATTTTATGCCTTATATATGAATTACTCTTGATTAGTCTGTAAATTATGTGTCTTGTTTAGCTTTTTGATTAACTTAACACACTTATAAATCTAATTAAATTGTAATTTGTTACATGAATTAAGTTCTGAAAACTATTAAATATATATATATATATATATATATATATATATATATATATATATATATATATATATATATATATATATATATATATATATATATATATATATAAATATATAATAACTGTTTTCTAAATTAATTTTTATTTTATCAAAAAATTTTATTTCTCACAATTTTAAATGTTAAAAAATAAGTGTAGTATCATTTCAGCTCAATTTCAGTTTACTTTTCTATAAGTTTTTCTTCATTTATTTTTTAAAACATTTGATTAATTTTAAATAATAAACTTAAGCTGATAACTTTTTTCCAAGTTTTGTTTCCCAATATGTATTGAAATTTTAATACATATTAATTAAATAATATTCAGTGTTAATTTACAGTTGCATTAAATAAATTAATTTAATAAATAAATCTTGAATTTTTCATAATCTCAAATGAGATATGAATAAAAGCAAATTATAGTTAATGTGAAGTTTAATGTTGTCATAATAAATGATTGCAAAATGAATTAGCTGTCAATGTTTTAGTATGTAATTATAATTTCAAGTCTTTACCAAAAATTAGCTTTTTTCCCAAAAAAAATAAATTGATAACTGCTGAAGATATAATACCCATGGTAATTTTTTTCAGAATGTCTACCTCTTTATTATTCTATATCATTTAGGCTGGAATGTTAGTAAAATATTTCTCTAATTCATAATATGTGTCAACCTAATCTTTACAGAAATTTTTTAAAACTGTTTATATTATCATTGGATTACATGCATCAAGTTGAGATTCTCCCATCCAATTTAACATTAATGAAGTGTTAAAAGTATTAACTGAATTTTTCTAATATTATTTTCTTATTTCAGTGCTATTCTTCAGCACATATTTGACTGATCTAAGAGTATTTTAGATTGTGTTCAGAAATGTCTCTGGCATTCATTATTCTTTATATCTGCCACATGCATTATTGATGGCATAACATAAAACTAAAATCAGAATTCCCTTCTTCTTCTTCTTCATCCAACGCCCGCCCTTGGCCGATGGGCCATTTGGCGCCGTGCTTCCCAGTAGAGTCCAGCCCGCCCATGCAAGTCGTCGTCGGCCTGTTCCAGAGCATTACAGTAAGCCAGGTGTTCGGCTGTACCCTCGCCTGTAGAACACAGGGGGCAGAGGGGAGTATCGGCAAGGCCGATTCTGTGGAGATGCTTCTGAAGGTAGTCGTGACCCGTTGCCATCCTGAAGGTGGCAACCGCCACTCCACGCGGCAGGCTGTTGGGGATGGTATTGCATCTGACAACCGTCTCCCATCTTTTGCCAACAGCAGCTGCCTCCCAGGCTGTCCTAATTGATTTTTTAATACGTAGATTAATAGTACTACGTGCAGCAGGAAAGCTTATAGGCCTATTTTCGTGGGTCAATTCACATCCAGATTTGGCAAGCCTATCTGCACGCTCATTGCCATCAATATCACAATGCCCTGGCACCCATTGCAAACAGATTTCAGTTCTTTCTTGCAGTTGTGAAAGGATTTCCCGGCAGGCCATAACAAGGGCATCATGTGGGAACAATGAAGTTATGGCCTGAAGAGCTGCTGTTGAGTCGGAAAGGAAAACCACCTTTTTAAGGCCCGGCAGTTGCATTAATCGTCTGGCAGCCTCACAAATAGCAGCTACCTCCCTGTCAAAGTTTGTCATATGTTTGCCGACTGGAAAAGAACCCTCAGCAAGAGATGAATAAAAGCCAGCACCACAATTCTCGTCCATTGCCGAGCCGTCTGTGTATATGTGGTACCATTCTGCCATTGGATATATAGATACAAGCATATCCAGTGTGGCGGCTTTTAAGATCTGTGGTAAGACATCCTCTTTGCGATCCTTTATGCCAGGGAGGTTTAACCCTTTGATGGTTATGAACGAGCTGAGCTCGCAATCGAATCGTGCTTCATAATGCGCGCAAACGAGTTCCGCTCGGCAGCGTGTTTTCGACCGAAAAGGTTAGAAACGAGTTCTGCTCGCGTAGTTAAATTTTCCCCCAATGCACGCTGACGAGCTGAGCTCGTTCGCCAATATTATTTTGCATTGATAATGTTACAAACGAATCCTACTCGCAAATTTAGTTAGTTTTACTGTCTACAGATGGCAGTACGGGTTCCATGAATTTCTTTTCATAATGATTAAAGTTGTTTACATTTTTACCTTGTTGTTTATATAGCATTTTGGCGTGGTATTTTGAGTGTTTGTAAAGAAAAATGGCTCAAATGACAAATATTTCGGATCCACTTGAGTACTTCGAATTGTTTTTTACTGATGAGATTGTAAATCATATTGTTATTGAAACCAATATTTTTGCTGCTGAAAATTTAAATAAATTTAAGAGCAAAGAACATTCCCGAACTCATCATTGGAGTGAAACTAATGCAAATGAATTGAGGTTATTTTTTGCAACATTAATTTTGCAAGGAATAATAACGAAACCAACTGTAAGAATGTATTGGTCAAAAAGAAAGTTAATTGAAACTCCAAGCTTTTCTAATCTCATGAGTTCGAGAAGATTTGATCTTATTATGCAATTCCTTCATTTTGATAGGAATGAAAGCACTGATTCTTCTCATCCTCAGCCAAAACTAAAAAAAATATGGACCATTTTAAATTACTTACAAAAAAATTTTCGGAAGTTTACACACCGAATTACCAAGATTTTTAGGTAATTACTGTATTGAAATGTTTCATAAAGTTTTACATTAGTTGTATTTATTTAGACTTTTCAATTTAATATTTGTATAAACTTGTATTTATATTTAACGATTATTATTTATAAAATTGGTTATTATCATTTATAATTTACTATTTACAAATTATCATTTATTAATTATTTTAAAGTACTTAAAAACTGGTATTTATGTATTAAAAGTACTTTAAGAATTTTATAAAACGCGCGAGGTGAGCTATCCACCCCATCGCCACAGAAGGGTGACATTTTCGGAAGAACGGCGGAGGAAAACAGCTGCGAATTTCGACTGCTGTTTAGTCGCAGTACAGCGCGAATTAAGTAAGCTGAAAACTGCTACTTTCCCTAACCGCTAAAGGGTTAAGCAAACAGGGATGTTGGGTATATCCTTCACAAGCGTGGGCCGGGGAAAAGGAGTCGCTCACTGGAGTAAACCTTATACTTTCTCTGAAGCAATAACGATTTTTCCAGAGGGGTAAGCTGTGTCACTAAATGCAATTTAGCAGTGTTGTAAGTCTCCCAAAAACCATCACCGACACGGCGAGATCTCTCAAAGAATCTCAGAAGGACTTTGTCACGACGAGCTTCAAGGGGCTCAATTTGCGTTTGGCTCTCAAGAGCAGTGATGGGTGTGGAAGCAGCACCGCAGACAATTCAAAGGGCATTATTTTGGACGACGTTAAGTTTCTGTCTAGTAGTTTCGCTAGCTGTAGACAGTGCTTCACAGCTATATTCAAGAACAGGGCGAATGTATGATTTATAAGTAGTGGCCAGGACGTCTTGATTGGCCCCCAAGTGGTGCCCGTAAGACGTCTCAGGATTTGAAGTCTATCAGTAGCTTTCTTTTGAATATTATCGATATGTGGAGCCCAGCTAAGCCTTTTATCCATGGTCACACCAAGGTAGTTCCATTTCCCTGTTTCGACAGTAAATTGTGCTTTGGATTTAAAAGTTGAATTGTTGACTTATATCAATGAAGCCAACAAACTTTTATACAATTGTTACATTCTTATTTCATGGTGTTGGAATTTTATTCATGAATCTTGATTGCAATTTATTTGGTAATTTTTCCAAATATATAAATTTTGTTATTTTGTTTTATATTAAGGTTCATCCAAGTGGAGAAATACTTGAATTTGATAAAGGTGGATGCCCATGGAAAGAACATCTCTTTGATTTAGAAGCTTCAATGAACATACAGACACCTATTAAATTTGTTATTTATACTGATACAAATGGAAATTGGAGGGTCCAGTGTGTATCTGTATCACCTTTTTCCTTTGAAAACAGGTAATTTTTAAAATTTTGTTTCATCTTAACATATATGGAAGACAAATTGCGTTTATTTTTTTAAAACTTTAATAATTTAAATTTCTAACTATAATTAATGTTAACGATTATTAATATGAAATAAAAAATTTTATCGATTATTAATTTTGCAGTGTGGAAATTATTTCATTTGTGAGAGCATATTCTAGTACTGTTTTAAATTGAAATGATGCATTTATTTAATCATAATATAATTGTAAAAATAACAACTGGATGAAATTTTGAGCATATCAACTATATTAGTAAATGTTATATTAAGAATATAAGTTTCTAATGTAGTTTAAAACAAAAATCTGCAATATAGATGAATATGCACAAAACTCTAACATAGGTAAACTACACAATAATAAACAGTTATTATAAAAATCAAATACAATACATATCAGTACTTTTAAAAGTTGGATATGTTAATGAATGTTTAAAGTAGTGTTTATAGATTTTGTTATTTCTCTTGCCTGGTTATTTAAGATATTCCTCCTGTTTAGCACATGGGAGGGCAGCTTATATGGTGTGGCACCCAGTTGGTGTGCCATCATTGCTCTAAAAATGGATGAATCTTCATAATTTGGAAACAAGAACCAAACAGTAAACTCCTAGATTTGCTCTGCTATCACCAGAGATATCATTTTACATATAGGACATCGCAGCCATGACATATTTTACATTCCCGAGCCGACATTAGTGAACATGACAGACCTTCAGCTGGTCAAGATTTAAATTTACTGCTTTCTGAGAATGAAAACAAATGTCCTAACCAATTAGGCCATCATGTTCATGGAAATTTTTCAATGTGTAACCATTTTTACAGAAATTTCTTTGTTGAAATGTTTACTGTTAAATTTATTATTTTTACAGTGTGTGAAAGAGATTCATAACAAGATAATATATCATTTAAAAATTTATGTAGTTTTGTAATCAGCTAACAATTTTAATACCCTTATAGATGAAATGTAGCTTATGATAAATATAAAGTAAATATTAAATTTAAAGAAATATTTTAGTTAAAATAAATTTAGACTATTGCTATTTTGGAAACAGTGGTGATTAAATGTTCAATCATGAATAATTATAGAATCATAATAATTTGTTATGAATTTACTTGATTCATAATTCTTTTCCATTTGATTGTTTTTAAAAATAATTTCATTTTTTATGAAAATGAAAGATGAGTTTCTTACAGTGAACAAATATTTTATGGAATTATATTTTGTTCATTCTGTTCCAATATCTTTAGATATCTTTCTGGCAGTAGGAAGATTCCATGTTCATAAAATGTTTGGTTTTTGCTGTCAAAAAACTGATCCTGGTGATTATTCATCGGAAGTAAAGATTTCACTGTCTAAAAATTTTGTAAATAATTTTAGTATTTTGGAACAAATCAAAAAGTGACAGGCGGGAGAATGTGGTGGATGGGTCAGAATATCCCTTCTAAGCTGTAGAAGCTTTTGTCAAGTTACTATTTATCACTTCCAGTTTCTTTTGTTTAAGTTTCTTTTTCAATTTGTTAAGCTGATGACAATACATTTCAGAATTGATTTTTATCTTGTTCAATAGAATCTTAGTCGAATTGCCAACCAAACAATTAGTCCTCTGATCAACAGTTTGTGGGTTTGAATCGTATCTTGAGCATGGATGATTGTAGTGGTTCAGAATCCACCTTAAACTGTAGGTCCAGCCTTTTTAGCCCTCATGTGCAAAAAATGGGCGTTGAGTGACAACCAAACGAGTGGAATCTCAAAAAAAAAAAAGAAAGAAAGAAAGAAAGAAAAAATAGCGATTACTTTGAAATCTCATAAAACAGAGATAGCTTTTTTTTTAGAATATCACATTTTAAAGTGTTTTGAGCTGGTTGATCCTTTTTTACACTCAGGGATCTCTTGAATTTAACATTGTTATCGACAATCTATTGATCAACCCAAGTTGTGATGCATTTCAAAATGGATGATTTTGAGGTGTGAGAAGGATATCAATGTGATGACACAAATTTGTTTCTATGTGAATCTGAGGAACCAATATATATCAAAGTTTTGAGATTAAACTTAGGTATTTCAAATAATCACGAGTGATCAAATTCGATACATTTAATCTCAAACATGTCATAAGTTTTGATTTGCTGATTTGCATTAATTAATACCTTTATAGTGTCTTCATATCTTTCATTGACTTTCTGGAAGGTGGCACATCATCAATATCAGATTTACCAAATTGAAATTTTAGAAACCAGTTTTGGCATTGCTATTTTGTCATCACATTGTCAACTAACACAGTGAATACATTTTTATTACTTCAACACCATTTTTATCTTTTTGATATTAAAAAGTAAAATATGCCACTTTTTTCTTTATATATTTGAAAGGTAACAAACCAAAATCTGTAAAATAAAATCACTCAAACTTTTTCACAAGCAAGCCTTGTAAGATCACCTGTCAAAATATATTACGATAATTCAGCTTAAGTATAAAGTTAGCTGTAAAAAATATTATTATGTCCTCTGTAAAGAAAAATTAAATTACATTCCGAGTAATTTAATCTAACATTTCTCAATCTTTCAGTATTCATAGATGTTCTATCATAATTTTCATCACCTCCCCTCCCCCACATACCATAAAATACATATAATATATTTTGAGAACTTTGACGCTAAACCAATGCTCTGACCTTAATTTTGAATCTTACAAAGTACCAAGAATGGGGAAATTCATTGACATTTGACAACACCAATCTTCAGCATCGACAAAACAATAATGAGACCTTTTTACTACTCTTGCATTGATCATGTCAGATACTCTCACAGTTTTGTGAATTGCAACAATTTTGGTTGAACATTTTGTAGTGTTGACAAAATGCCATCTCAAGCTTGTGCAGATATGAAGAAGTGTTTTCTCATAGGGAGAAGAAAAATGTTCAATTGCAGCAAGTCTTTTTCGAGTTGATACTTTTATTGCTACCAAATTTATTCTGAACGTGTATATGATATGTTTTCCTGTTATAATCGCAATTTACCATTTTAAATATTCAAGCAACAGATTTAGGCAGAAACATGGATAAATTTTAATTTCACATCAACAAACATTAAAAGATGGTTAAGCATCAACAAGTACTCAGGCGAACAGGGTTCCGAAAATAAAATCAAGAAAATATTCTCAAGAATACTTAAACTTTGGGTTTACCAGTTGCTCTCTCTCTCTAAAGTAAATGAACAAACAAGTCCCCTATGTATATCATCTGCTCAAAAATGTTGATGGCAGATAGCTTGAAACCTAGTAAACTTAAAAATTTGGAAATATTTCATAGCTAATACATCAACAAACTCAGAGAATTCTTTGAATTATAATTAATACTATATGAAAGGCAAAATATCTTTTTTTTAAAAAAAGTGCATGAAAAAAGCTTTAATTATTTCATGCAAAGTTTTATATAAAATACCCAGATGTAAAAACCTCACACCATTGGTGACGAATTAATTTTGTTAGCAGCAATTGAGGTAGTAGAAGCTATGTTTGGAGATAATTTTGAAAAACAATTGCCACCTATATCTCTTTTATATGTTGCCCTTTGAATTGGTGATATAGTTAAGTTTTGGTACAGTGTCAGCTTTTCTCAAAATAATTGTTTTCAATACAGTTTGATGAGACAACAAAGAGGTAATGAAATGCCCATTTTTAATATTATGTTCGATAATGTGTTTATAAGTCAGTGATAGAACATCGTTTCTGCAAATCACTAGCATTCAAAGCAACAGCGCTCACATTATTTGCTACCTTACATGATTTTATGAACAAGCAAAAACAGATGGAAAAAGTATGTCAAAAAAGGCATCAATGGTACTTGTTCAATGTCCAAAAGATTCTGGAGTACATAAATACTTGTAAAACAAAATTCGCCTCTGTGTCTGGTGATACCATGATTTACAGAGAAGTTCTGGTTTCCAAAAAAATAGTCCTGGTATGAATATTGTGTTACCTATGATTGTAACTGTAGTAAATTATAAAAATAAGACCCCTGAAATCTAGAATCTTTCCCACTTTTTGTAAAGATTAATGCCTTTCATTAACATTATTTTTATTATGAAGCAAGATGGTTATCATGTGAAAAATTTACTCAATGCGTTTATGAATTTATAGAAGAAATAGTCATTTTCCTAAAAAAGAAAAACTGAAAGCTGAGAATTTTCACAATGGTTTGTAATGAAATTGAGCTATTTGGTTGACCTATTTGAGAAATTAAATAACTTGAGTCTTAAACTCCAAGGATCAAACACACATTTATTGGATACAAACGATAAAGTTAATACTTTTTGTAGAAAATCGGAATTATGGAGCAAAAATTTTAAATAAAGAAACCTAACAATGTTTACAAATGTGGCTGATTGTGTTAGAATTTAAAGCTAAGAACATGTAAAAGTTTTTCATGACCAGTGAAAATCATTTATTAGCATGCTGGCAAAGAATTTAAAAAAATATTTTCTTGCTGATGAAAACCTGATAGCAAATTGCAAGTAAGTTAGGGATCCATTTCATAATACTTAAGTCTCTAGCTAAATATAGAACAGGAATTGAAATTGTCTATTTCTAATATTATACCTTCCTTTGAAACACAGTGCTCTGCCAGATAGGCCCAAGGAAGTCGCTAGTAATTACTAAATTTGTTATCTAATTTAGTAGGTTTTCTTTAAATATTACCTAGGTATCTTTTCGTGCATTTCTCAGAGCATTTATATTTTGGATGCTTTTCTTAAGAAGTTAATTAATAGTATAGAAATGGTTTTTGTTTTATACGTGTGAGCTTCTCTTTTCAGTCAGTTAATCAGTTTTTTTTTTACAATATTTTTTGGATGCTCCTCCCTTTTGTGGATGCACCCCAAAGATTGAGAAGCACTAACTTTATAGAAACTTAGTGCATATGTATGTGTCTTGTGTAACTTAGTTATTATATTTAGTTTCTCTCTTAGATAAAAGAAATGCTCTTTATGATGGGTATCTTTTCGTTTTAATGCTTGACTATTTATAAATAACAAGTTCTTTGTAATATCTTGATTGAGCTATTTTTTGACCATGATTAAACTTGCATTGATAATTTTATCTAAATAACTAATTGTTTCAAAAGTATTTTGTTGAATATTAGTTGTTTATTTAGCTCTATGAAATTTTGAATTCAGATAATTATCAAATGAACTTATTGAAATTTAAGTAAATAAATGCATTTAATTTTTATTTTTACTGGAAACTTTTAAAATTTTAAATAAAAGTACATTTGAAATGTAATGAGTTACTTAAATAAATTTAAACATATTTTTTTAATCAATTAAATATTGTAAATTATTGTATTTTACCAAAGAGTTACCTATTAAATGTTTCTCTACAAAACTAAGAACTTGTGTTTTAGGATTTTAAAATATATCATAGGACTTTATAAACGTTTTCTATAAAAATTAAATACCCTGTTTGATTTATTTTGCTTTTCATAAACACCATTCTTTATTGCTTAGCAGAAATAAAAAAAAATTTGCTGCAATTTATTTTTCAAAAGTATGCTATATGCATTTTCCATGTTAATTTCCATTTAATTGCAAAATTTGTAAAAATACAAATCTTGTATTTTTGAGGATGTAATATGAGTGAATTACATTGTGACAAAGAAATTTATGTGTATTTCTTTTGTTTTGTTATTTTCGCAGAACTTTTGAGAAACTTGTATTCTATATTCATACATTGATTTCTCAGAGCATTTATATTTTAGATGCTTTTTTTACACTTAATTTTAATTTAAATTAATTTTACTAGTGTGTATTTTGTATTTGTATTCTTTGTTAAATTTGTCAAAATAGGTGTTTTGAGCAAATATCAATTATTTTAACACCATAGAGTTACTTTAATGAATTTGTAAAATAGAATGTAAAATTTGTTCTTGGTTTTGCATAGAAATTACCTCTGTATGTTTTTCTTTATACAAAAAATTTTACTTGTATCTTCTGCCAACCAGCCAGAGTTTAGCAAATGATTGTTTCCTTGAAAATTTATTATTATTAAAAAATTTATTATTTAAAATTTTTTATTTGATTTCAAGCAATGAAATGCAACTTGAAATGAAACTTATTGATACCATTAAATAATCCACCAAATGAATTTTGTAATTAAGAAATAGGATTGGGAAATGAGTATAAATTTTAACAAAACCCTTTTTTTCTTTCAAGAAAGTAATTTTTTTTTTATTCTGTTAATGGTAAATCTCTAAAATATTCTATTGCATGTTTTTGTTAAAACCTTTGTTAGCTATGATTATTATTTTTTGCCTTTACTTTAATTTTTAAATTGTGTTTGTTAGGGTATCTTTACATGAAGATTGGCGTGGACTTCGTGATGAAGAATTAAGCAAAGTCAGTGGAATTGAAGGATGTATTTTTGTGCATATGTCTGGATTCATTGGTGGTTGTAAAACAAGGGAAGGTGCTCTAAAAATGGCCTTAAAATCTCTGAATAAATAAATTTGCTCTTAAATTTTTAGTTTTCTTTATGTGTTATCTTAAAATTTATTCATTATCTATAGAGAAACTTTGAATCAAATAGTTATTTCCCTATATCTAAAAATATACTAAAGATAGTTTGAATATAATTTAGAGGCTGCTGACAGTCGTTACAATAAATATGTAAAAAATCTATTACATTTTTTAACTTTTATTCATTTTATACAGTTGTTTCTAACCAACAATACTAATGTTTGCAGACTGTGACAAACTAATTGTACTGTAATGCAAAAATAATAATTATATTTATGGAAAATGTTAAAAAGGTAATTAAAGCTAAAGTCTTGAAAAATATAATTATTTAATTTACCTAAATACTAGTTTAAGAGTCGAATATAATATTGGCTACATAATCAGGACCCAACTTAGTTTGATTGAGGCCAAGAGCAAAAACTTCTTTGGAGGCTTGCTTCTGCTTCAAAACAAACCATATATTTGATTGATAATATAAAATAATCTTTTCATTTGATTTTAGAGCCCTGGGCAACTGCCTCATATACCCATGTCTTAATCAGACTCTGTACATAAAAAATGGGAAAAAGGGATGATCATAAAAAAATTTAATCAAACAACATGAAATCTTTGCTGAAAAGACTAGTCTGTTATTTAGGTATGAGGGTTACTTATAAAGAATGAATGATTAATCCAAGAGTATTAGAGATAAAAAAATTCAACATTCTTTTTACCTTTTTTTTCTTAATGATAGAAAAAATAGGGAGTATAAATTATTTATCATTTTTCTGGAAAAAGATATATCAGACAGGAAACAAAAGGAATATTTGGGAAATTATGGTTGTTACACTTTTATCTCAGTGGCGGTTCCATAACATAGCTGGAAAAAAAAAGAGTACAGTGAAATAATACTCTTATAGGTTACAACTTTAATTTTATTTTCCTGTTGGCATTTTTTAACCATCAATATTACTTTATTATAGCTTAAATGAGGTTTTGAAAAAACTTCCCAAGAATATATTTCCAAGAAGTGTTAATTTCGTTTTATCAGTCTATAATACATTTTTGCATATAATGATAAAATCTAACGAACAGTTTAAAATGAATCTTTGCAATTATCCATATTTAAAATGGGAGTTAAAGCTTAATCTGTTAACTGGCAAACAATTGCATGTACTTCTTCGATGTGCTAGAAATATACAAAATGACAATATTGATACACATAAGTCTCAACTGCCTCTCTTAGGCAAAGTTATTTGATCCCACAAAAATTAAATGCACATAAATTGTTTCAATACAACATTGGAATCAAACTGCTTCCTTATAACGAATGTTAGCATTCTTCACCAGGCTACCAAATGTAAACTTCCATCATTTACTGCTGGTTCTTATTGTTAAATTGCTAATTTTTGCTTACATTTCAATTTAAAAAATTTTAATCCCTTACCAAAGACAAAAAATACACGTGAACATATTCATGCTTAAAAATAACATGTACATGGAATCTAATATGAGTAAAATTATACAATGAACTTTTTTTTAACTTATATTTTCATGATAAAGCTAATAATTAATGTGATCATGATAAAATTATGAAAAAGCTATTCTTAAATCAATTGCCTGTGTAGCAAATACTGTGTAAAAAGGAAATTCAATGGGAAAATTAAATTTCAAAGGTTACAAACATTAGAAAAACGAAAAATCTTGTCTTTAAACCATTTCAAAATCTACAACTTGAAATATCTTCTATATACTGTTAAAAATATTGCGACCTTCATTTTATTATTTCTTAAAAATTATGAAAAATTTATTTTAAAATGCTTATATAATTTTATAGACAAATATTCCATAAGGAAATTAATGTAAGTGAGGTTCTTTATTAATGATTTTTATTTATGTAAAAAATGTATACATGTAGATATACAGAATATATTACATACATTCAGTACAAATTTATTAATAGAAATTAATTTATTCTTTTATCAAAATGAACATATTATGCGAGCAAAATTTTTGAAATAGCTTGTCTTTACTTGCTATTTTTTGTAATGAGCAATTAATCAAAATTGTGAGCGTTACAGAATTTATTATGAAACTTATATATTGGATGATTGTGTTCAAAATTAGTGCTTGAATTAAAACAAATTGATGTTAAGTTTAAAAAATAACAATATAAACATATTCTATAATGACATTTTTCAACGCATTTCATGAATAAGTTTCGAATTACATCTACATAAATATCAAATTTTTACAAGTGAATTTAAAATGGAGAGTAAACTCAAGGGAGTATATATTAGAATATACAAGATAAAATAGAGAGAAATTTTTTGTCTTACATTATTCAAATAAAGTATGCTTGTAGATATAGCCAAAGTGAGCCTTGAGAAATCTTTACATTTTGATTCAATTTTTTTTCATTTCTGTAGCCATTTTACCTCTTAAAAATTATTTCCCTTCTACTCTAACAAGTAAATATATTTAATTACCAACTTGTTTCCAGTTATTTAGTAATTGTATATCCACATCTCAACACCTGTTTTAATTCAGCCTAAAGTGATCCCTCCCTTTATGACATGAAATTGCAGAAATACCTGCATAGAACACAGATCAAAATTAATTTTATTAATTTAAGAATGTAGTATCCCTAATATGAAGTATCAAAATGAATTCTTGATACTTCATATGCGTAATTAAATGCATCAAATATAATTTTTCGATCCCTACATTGAAAATTTTCTCCTGAATATAATCAACATCTATGTCCCTAAATAATATTACTTATAATCTCTTGGGAATCTTTTGTCCAAGAAAGAATAACCTTGCCACCACATTATATTATTTCTATGATTTATGAGAATTATACATTAACTTATGAAATCATTCAATATATAGAATTAATTTTAAAGCTGAAAACCAAATTTATTTTTTAAACCAATACTTGTGCATACTTTTAATTGGAAAACTTCCTATACTTAAATTTTTGTTTGAAATAAATAGCAAAATCTATTTAATAAAAAATGTAAAATCTTGTTTTTTACACAAAATTTATCATTTTTTTAAAATGTAGTGAATAAACAAGTTTTGTTTAAAAAAGAAACATTTGTAATAAAAATATGTAGGTATGAAACATTAACACATTTTGTAATTTAAATAATTTTTGTATGCATGTTGAAATACCCAGCCAAATTTTATAAATCTGTAAAAAAGCAATATAAAAATATATTTCAAGCAACATACATATTTATGTGATTCTTTGTTAATTAAAATTATAAGAAAAAAAATGCATTTGTTTTGTTTACCACAATATTGTAAATAATAAATTAAAACTGAATAGAGACCGTAAATAATAATACATTTCACAAATTGTATTTTTAAAAGTATTATACATTCCTATATTAATTACATAATTCTTTTGTAACTGTTTTAATGAACGTGTAAAAGCTTCATAACTAAGTTTGGTTTGAAATAATATTCTTATAGCAAACTCGAAATCAATATTATTTATAAATTGGAATAAATAGTGATTATTGATGGCTGCAATATTTTCCATATTTTTGCAATTAACCATAAAACTGAAGAATTTGATTTAAATAAAATATTTGTGAATTCTTTGTAATAATTAGCTATTGTGCAATAATATTTTAAAAAATAAGTTTTTTGACATCCCTATTTACAGGAGATTTTTTACTGAAAAATTAGCAGTTAATGATTTCCAATTTATATCTATTATATAAATTTTTTGATTAATTAATGTACTACAATAATAGTTATCATCATTGATTTGTTTACTTTTAGGAATACTTAATGACACATTTATTAAAATTAACATTTTATGCAAAATAATAGTTTAGTTTTTCTCTAATTAATCATGGCTTATGTATTCTTAATGTTCATGATTAGTTTATTTAAACACTTAGAAAAAATTGAATTCATAGATATAAAATTAAAGCAATTTGCACAATCATATACCTGCACTGTAACAACAGATTCTGAATAGTAAAATACTATAACAAAATATGTAATCAATCTTCAATAACTTGAATATATTTGCCAGAAAATATTAAATTAATGCAACTAATTACAAAAGTCTTTACTTATGTTATTAATGCAACCAATAACAAAGTAGAAGCAGAACTTATTCTGATTCTTAATTCTATAATGCATGTCACATTAATCAAAAACCAAAAGAATTAAAAGAAAATTCTATTTTAACTGATGTTTCAGTTTTAACATAAAATCATAAAGTTTTACAGTTGAACTCAAAAGTAAACACATAACAAAATAATTTAACAGTGTATCAAAACGATATTTTGTATTATGAAATGAAGTGTCACATTTAAGTTACCTTGCTAAAAACAAAAGGCGTGAGGTATAGAATGCTTAAAAACTCTTTATTTACAAAGTCATTAAAATTGATACTCCACTACGCTTCAATGTATTTCCCACTTGAAAACAGGAAAATTAGCTACAGAGAGCAAAAACAAACAAAAATAAAAGTAAACAGTTATTTTTTACAAAAAGATACTCTGAGAATGTAGAAGAAAGAGATTAGATGGCGAAAATATTTTTTTTCGCTACTCCCAGCAGTTATGCATAGAAAACAGTTTTATAAAAGAAAAAAAAAGAATCACATGCTTCGTTCATCCAATGAGAAAGTTCCTTGAGGAATGTTACTTCACTAGAATTAATTATGTCATGGCATAACAGCATTATAAAGATTTCAAGTCAGCATTAATTGTTTTAAATTAATTAATAATGCTGCTATTAAAATTTCAGAATGAAATAATTTTATTTTAAGTTGGATAGATACTGATACTTCATATAAGTTCCATTTCATTTCAAGAAGTCTATTTGCAGCTTAACCCAAGATAAACAAAATAAGGATTTTATTTATTTAGGCTTAAAGTCTGATTATAGCATAATAAATTATAAAAAAATGAATTAGCAATATTTTAAATATTATATTTTTACAAAAATATAAATTACAAAATGCATTTTTAATATTGAACTCAAAAACTTTATAAGTTGAAATTAAATTTATTTGAAACATGTGAATTGTCTCAATAAACGAATCTGTGTAAATGTAATAAAAAAGATTCACCCAGAAATTAGAAACATAAACAGTTTAAAAATGCAGCATTTTATATAGTTGTTTACTTTATTATCAACTAATCAAAATAACTTATATGCAGTTTATGATTATAAAGTATTTTACTAAAAAATAACAAAAAAATTCATGAATTTATTCTGTATATAATAAAATAAATTCATGAACATGAGAAAATAATTTGAAGCATGTATGAGAAAACTGTGATTAATGTAGTTACTTCATTATTTTTCTATTTATAATATTTTCATATTTGTTGTCAACATATTATTATTCTTATAAAAAGCACACAATTTTTAGTTTTCCCCATTCTTATTTTATAAACCATAAGGTTACTTATTTTACATATTAAATTCAACAAATATATTACTTATTTTTCAACAAATATATTACTTAATATATAAAATAAGTAGTACATTTTACAAATATTTTACTTATTTTACATATTAAATTCAACTAACACAAAAATTTGATGGTTTTTTTCCCTATAAACTTTCATTTCATCAGGATTTCACAATGATTTAATTTTAATTTCTTTTTAGTAGAAATACAGAATTTATTTGTTAGAAACAGATATATTTGGCTTAAATGTATAACATCTGGATTCTTCTTTAATACTGAATTTCTAAACATGAAAATTATTATTTTATGTCTTTTGTGTACATTTTAGAAAGAGCATAATTAATCATTCTTTTATATTTTATTAAATGATGAATTACAATAAAGATTTTAATATTTAACTGCTACTAAATGTGATTGATTTAAAAATGCAGTTAACTTTACAGGAAAAAAAAACTTCAACATTCATATTTGGCAAAAAATATTATTTATCATATTATCATTTTGTCGTAAAGTATTCAAACTATTTATAAAAGGTATTCAGTGTTAGAATGAACTCAAGTATGTAATTATTATTAATTAAATTTATATATTATGAGAATTAAAAACAATTTATTGAACATTTTATTCTAGTTCTACAAGACAATGATAACTTTATTTCTTTGGTGATTTTGATTTCCATAAATGACTATAACGATTTAGATCAAAATCGTCTTCAAACTGTTCTTCAATAACTATTTTTTTAATTCCTTTTCTCCGGTTTAGATGCTTATCTAATTCTTCGGCAGATAATTTGCTTGTATCCACGGGAAGCTGCAATAACAATAATGATTTTAATTTCGATTGTCAACATATGTATTATGAATGCTTTAGTCTTATTTTTAAAAGGAAGATATTTTTCTGAAATAAATATTTTTAGTCATACAGTTATAGGAATTAAAACAATTTTTATATAAATATGGCTATTTATTGCTTTCATATCAGCATCAAAACTACAATGATTTTTTTTATTCAGAAGATATTACACAAAAAAATTGCTTCTCTTTCAAATTTAAATAGAACTTTTTTATTTATTGTGGCCATAGTTAAGTGAGTGATTCTAGCCATGTGTATGTCAACTTAAAAATGCTTAAAATATCTTTTTAATTCCATGTTTCTCATTTTTGATGAAATTGAAGCCATAATTGTACATTTATAATAATCTTTGTACTTTTATTACTTCATATATCATTGTGCACAATACAATAGTATGCAAATATCTAGATGACTTTAGAATCTTATATGGCATATATAAACAAATAGTGAATTGTTAAGAATTTCATTTGTACAAAAAAGTTTAATGTGAAAAATTTATGAAGACAGGAATAAACTAATTTTGAATGTAAAATACTTCTTGAATCTAAATGCACAGATTATTTCATTTTGAAATTCATCCAAAAATTCAACATTCTTAATTTGTAGTATGAAGAATATGCTTAGAATATATAATTTCAAGCATTTATTTCTACCTTGAACAAATATGGCAATGCTTGTCCATGTTTACTGAGGACTGAAAGCAACCATGTTTGAAATAATTAATGTTAAATGACATGCAATACTGTGTCAAATAATAGAACAATTAATTTGAGAAATTCAAGACTGTCAGAGAACAATGCACTAAAATTAATAGATCGGATATGGCCATAGAAGACTGAATCAAATGTCTTCATCAACTCAGTCACGCAATCAATATGTTCACAAGCTATGTTGAGCTGGTGAACATACTAGTTGGACATTAAAAATTTTTCTGATAAAATAAATTACAATTCTATTTAATAAAAATTTATAGTAGGATCCAATTTGATAGATATCCATGAGATCTTGACTCCAAATTATTTACAAATAGCTGCATAATCTCCAAAAATAATTCAATCTATAATGGTATACAATCAAAATGAGCTGATCATGTTTAACTATACAAAAATCACTGTAAAAAAATTTATGATTTATATAAATCCAGACAATGATGAAATTTTCCAATATAACAATGCATCATATTATTGGATCTAAATCATTTGCAATTAGTTTGAGAATGGATGATTCTAATAAATTTTATTTTTTTAAATTGTCAATTATGAATCCTAATGAAAATATAAACATATATATCTCACAATTTCAATCCCTTTGAAATTATGACACATGATCAAAAGATCAGTTCATGCTTCGTGCACCAAATTCTTCACAGGCAACAATTTTACGATCATAGGCAGCTGTATAGACAGCATGACTGATTATTTCTCTTAGGAACTCTAACCAACTTATTAAGTCATTGGCCATATCAAGTTGCATTTTGCCAGCTACAAGGCAGCTCCACGTGAAACTTTTGATACTTTTTGTAGTGTATTAAAATAAAAAAACTGAGCATGGTAGATTTTATGTAGTATTTAAAGAAATAATGAGAAAAAAATTTTCTTATATTGCATTGACAAATTGTGAATATAATTTGAATTGGATAAGGAGTGTTCATTTATGAGTTATCCCATAGATCTTACAATACTTCTAACAAGACAAATGAAAATCTGGCAAGAAAAATTTAATTTAACATATTGAATGCACATTATAAATGTGCATAAAATAAAAAATTCTTATAAATATTTCAAATGTAGTTGTTAAATTTTGTGAAAAAATCTTGTTTAAAAATTTAAACTTCTTTCGCAAAATAACATAAGATAAAAATTTCAAAAGTATAATAAAGGTGAATAAATTTTTTTTTTAAAAAAAATAATAACATGAAATGAAAAATGTATTTTAAACTTTAAAATTCTTGATATGATGTTAACACTAGGAAGGAGTAAACTGACCAACCCAAAGGTATATGTATATATAGTTGATATGATGATGAATAATGCTTGGAAATTATTTTTATGTTTATTAAATGTGTAGGGATAAGAATTGTTTTAGATTAATATATTCTGAAATGAGATTGTAATTGCATACTTATCATAAACATAACTGAATCTTTTTCACATAAAATGTAAAAGTTTCACACAAATTCTTGGGAAAAAAAGGCTTATATATATAAATAAATCACAAATGTGAAAAAGAAAATAATTTCTTTTTTACACATAATCATAAATTCCTGTATGCATTGAATTTATAATTATGTTTTCAAAAGTTCAAATATAAAAATAATTATGTGTAACAAAGAAACTTTGTTCCATTTTATTAAGAATAATATTTGACCTGAAAATCACACAAATTGGAGAAAAGCATAATTTTAACTGATGAAGTTTTTCAGATCCTCTATGCAAAGAGTAATCTATGAAATTTAAATTATTATTTTATCTAATCGAAATGTAAGCTAGTAATTATTTCAATACATATAGAATATCAATTTGATAAAATAATGAAATATTGATATGTTAAAAATTGTGAATCTAATAATTCCATTTTATACTCACTTTAATAATTTTTTTCGGCTCATGATACCTTATTGTATATGTTGAGCCATCAGGGTTTACAACTACAGTAGGATACATTCGACAGTAGTTTTCTCTTCCTATTTTTACAATACAAGTTCGATTTGAATTCCATCTCACTTGTCCATATATGAATTGAAGATTCCTATAAAATTTTAATCCACATAAAGCAAGTTTTACTTAAAATGAAATTAAATATTTAATAATATACATCCAGCTATTGTTTTTCTGTGTACCTAATTTATTCTTTTACATCATTGATATTTTTATTAATCATATTAATGAGGAAGAATCAAATATAAATTAATTTCTATGAACAAGTATTATTAAATAACTGTTGTACAAGTTATGGAAAAAAACATAATTTGTAGAAAATATTGTTTTCTACAATATTTGTTGCAAACACATAAAATTCATTTATAATTACAAAATCCCATTTAATTTTAGTTTCATATATATTTTAAAAGAAAGCAACTATTGATTTTTAATTTTTTAACCAAACATATCATGTGAACTGAAATAGAAAAATAAAATAATTTTATCCATTAAACTGAAAAAAAATATATTAACAATTAATTTGTAATCTGAATTGAGGTAGGTTTCTTCCATTCATATTTATCCATTATCATATCTAAAACTTTTAACTGTAAGAGTCTGATATTTTAAACTAGATTTTTATATTTGTTATGTCAAAAACTTAATCCAGCAAATTAATTACTATCATCAAAGTAATATTAAGTATATATATGCCAGCTTTATTTTCAGATAAGTAATGAAGATAAGACATTTTTAGGAGATAAAACATTGAAAATAAAATTCAAATAATTAATAATGACTGAAAGTTATGTTATTTTTCAGCATAAATTCTTATATGATTTATCCCCAGTATGATGCACTTTGCAAGTCACAAACTTGTCACTGCAATTTATTTATTGAAGCAAATTTCCATATAAAAATCCCAACAGATTTTCAGTGTTTTTCTTTGTAATTTAACACTGAGTTAACTTCGTTTCTGAATTTAGGACTTCCCTCTGAATTTTTTTCTATAATTCAGTTTAATTTATTGAGGCTGAAATCCATCCCATTTATATACTTTTAAAATATCTTAATTACATTTCATATTTTTTGTTCTTTGCTTTTGATTAAAAATCAAAATTTTTTTTCATAAAAGTAGAATTTTTTTTAAATACAGTAAAAACAAAGTGAATTCTTCAAAAATTTTGGACACGTAAATATTACAATAAAATTTGGAGGAAAAATTCAAAATATGATAAGAATGATTGTGGGTAATGCACAGGAGTAAAATATATATTAAAAAATAAATGTATAGAAAATACTATGAATTATGTCAAAGATTGGCAGCTTTCTAAAAATATTTTAAATATATCAAATGCAAATTACTTTAAACTCCACATTAATAAATATAGCAGATAAAAACTAGAAAGTGATATTACATAAAGACAAGAACTTTAGAAAACTTCTGATCACAATCAGGTCTCAATTTTAATTTTTTGAAAATTTTCAAAAATGTTTTGCGTTTTTAAAATACTATTGATAAGATTACATTATTCAGTAATATTTTTATTAATTAAACAGTTGGAAATAAAAGTGGAGTTTCTGATTAAATATAACTTAGTAAAATTTTTTATTTCTGAAATTCAAAGAATGCTTAGTTATAGCTTATCAATAATTGGCTCAATTAAATTTCTGTGTTTGGTTCTTAAGGAATATATATTTTTTTCAAATGATAAATATTGCAAAATTTTGTCACATTTGAGAATCTATTAATTGCAAAGATAATGATTGTAATACTCTAAAGTGAGTATTACAATCATTATCTAGCGATTAAAGATTGTAATACTCACTTTAACAAATAAAAGGATTACTTTCAATTAATATTTGAATATATATTGTAAGAAAATTATAGAAGTAAATAAAAAAATTAGCTATGCCTGTATTTAAGCAGCATATTAACAGTCACATTACAAGTTAAATGAACTTTTGAGGTATATGTGTAATTCTTTGTCATAACTTTATTTTTAATTTTAAAAAATCTGTTCTTCCAGTATAACATGTTTCTTCAATGCTTCAAGTGTTGATGAAGACTATCAATATATCAAGCAACACTGGTATACTTTTGAAACTCTATTATCACTTTTTATATTAATTGGATTCTTGCAAGAACAATTCATTCAAATTTTGTTATTCATTTTGACACATTATTTTTCCAGGTTGTATTGTTCCTTGCCATTATCTTTCTTTCTTAATTCATATGGATTTCTCTGTCTTTTATTGACAATTTTTTATGAATTTTATAATGTTTCTATACACATAATTGTTTTAAAGTATCACAGGATTTTAACTTTACTTTGTAGTTTTCTGTAATTTCAATTCTCAATAAAGATGGGGAAACAAATTGTTTTAATTTAAATAGAGCAAACAGAAAGTTGTTTTAAATTTTTTTTTATATAAAATAAGTTTGTTAAAATTGGAAAGGGCATTCTAAATATGCTGAAAAGTTGAGATAACTGCAAAAGAAAAGTTCTCAAATGGAGATATTTCTGAATGTTGAAATATTTAGAAGGGAAAAGCTTGTGTATTACGAAATGCTATTAGAAATATATCTTTTTTTGAGCAAACTGAGGATGAAGATACTCTTCTTTTCACCAATAAAATTATTCATAGCATTGGAACAGATATTCAGACAGAATATTTTTTGAATTTCATGCATAGGCTGATTAGAGAAAATTTATTAACTAAAAAAAGATTTATTCTAAT